>MU228551.1:197465-222360 GCA_018584345.1 Thuja plicata
AAAAAACTTTGTAAAAAAAAAAAAATTGTTTTTTTCTAATTTTTTTGATTTTTTTAATTTTTTGAACATTTTTCACCTCAAAATTTGAGCTGTAGCCTAGGAGAAAGAATTTTTTTCCAGAGGCTATTGTTGCCAAAAATGGCAAAATTTATATGAAAATTAACTCTCTCGGGCCTTCTAAGCGCGATGGCGGTGTCCGTTTTAGCTCAAAGTGCTCCAGAAAAAAAAGTCTCTTCCAGAATGAAGAAGAAACCACAAAAAAGCTATAGTTTTTTCCCTTGAATCACAACTTCACAAACCCCAAACCAGGCAGTAGCAGTGTGGCTCTGATACCATGTAGGATTTGAGAAATACAAATCCACAGAACGCCAAGAATACCTGTATGCAAATAACCTGTTACAAGAGAGAAGCAGAAGGAGGAAAAAGTAGAACTCAGAAGTTACTCAAAAAGTGAGAAAAATTATAATCTGAATTAATGAAAAAAGAATTACAAGGTTCAACCTATAAAGGTGAACAAAACCCTAAAGCCTAAAAAAGCTAGGTTGCACATTAATAATTAATAAAAGAATTAATTATTAATACACCTAAGAGAAAGATTAAGCACTAAAGAGTAATAACTTAATTAATTAAATCAATATGATTTAATTAATAAGAAAACTAATGATTACTCTAACATGAGAGTTTTATCTCCAAATCTAACATCTGCTATCAATGATCCAGTCAGTTCTGATGTCAGCTTTTGAAACTAATGCTAACTCTTGTTCTTTTTCTTCATCTTCTTTGTCCATTTCTTCAAGGAAATTTTCAATGTCTTTAATGGAAACGAAACCAATTTCATATTCTCTTGAATCATCATTAGTTACACCATATTCAGCATGATAGCATTCCTTAGTGTACTTGGGCTTGTAATCTGGTTTGAACTTCTTTACTCTTGTAGGACACTTGGATGCAAAGGGACCAACTTTGTTCCATGAAAAATATTTGAATGGTAGCTGTCCTTCATATTTCCCTTTACCTTTCCTTTCTTTCTTGGAAATCATAGCAATGATTTCTTCTAGTTCTATATCCATGTCTTCATTATCACTATAGCTTCTTATGGATTTCTTGCTATGGACTGAGGCTTTGAAAGTTGTCTCACATTTGGGTTCAGTCTTCAATCTTGATATCTCTAATGCAGATATTTTGCTGATCAAATTATCTCTCTTGAAGTCTTTTGAAAATTTCATAGTCTCATCTAAGATATTGATCTTTCTCTCATAGTCTATTGTTAGTATGGTCATAAGTTTGTCCATTATATCTTCCTATGGAATTTCTCCACCATTGTTCTTGATACCTGAAACTGCTTCATTAATTATTTGATTGTAGGGTCTGATAATTTCTTTAGGTAGCATTTCTAAGTTGTTGTACCTTTTCTTCCATGCCTTTCTACGTGCATTCCTTTCTTGGATGTCTCCTTCAAACATATCTTCTAAGTATTTCCAAATAGAGTATGCTTTATCTATGTTCTTGATCTCAGAAAATTCACTGTCGGATAGGGAAATGATTAGGGCTTCTTTGGAAATTACATTATTAGTGAATACTTCCTTTTGTTTGACTGTAGAGTCATCTTCTACAAGGTCTTTCAAGGTGGAAACTTCAATTTCTTGAGTGGCAGTCTCATAGATCTCAAATCCAACGCACTGAAGATAGTTTTCTCCATCGAACTTAGGACTGTCTTTCCTGAAGTATGCCATCTGATCTACCTTAAGCTGTTAGGCTTTCTCTCCAAGGCACTTGGCTCTGATACTAATTGTTGGAATAGTCCCAAAGGATAACTGAGAGGGGGGGGGGGTGAATCAGTTATCAGCTACTTTAATTCTTTTCTTTGCTTAGATTCAATTAACATAAAGTAAATGCACATTCAGATAACATAATAGAGAATACAAAAAATTTAGTTATGGGGAAACCAAATAGGTAAAAACCCTAGTGGGAAATAGCACCCACAAAGAATTGTACTTCAGTATAATTATCCCTACTAAGAGATCTTACAACCGTGTTAGAAGTTTTTCTTTACAATGCAATAAGTACAGAGACCTGGTTAAAGGTTAGACCCTATTAGGAGTCTTTTACAAGTAACCCTGTTAGGGGTGAGGACTCACTATCCAAAAGCTCATTGCTAAAATGATGAAGGCTACAACCTTTAGTAGAATAGCTATTCACTATATATGATAGATGAAATGTTAGAGTAGACATGTTGTCTTGATCAGTTCTAGTGTGTCAAGTATACTTCCACTTCTTCTTCACATAGATCTTTTATTGATGAATGTAATGTTTCTACTATCCCAAAACAATAGACATTTTGTCCTGCACTACTTCTATCTTTATTCCTCTCATTGACACTTGGCATTCATCAAATGAACTACTATAAGTATCTTCTGCAAAGGATGTGATCTTCGTCAGCCCTAGGAGTCCCTTCAATACTTCTTTAGTCATCCACATCAACCATGCAACTTGATTAGAAACATGCAACTCATACTAAATAGACGTGATGCTTCACAAAGTCGGCTCCACCAAATTAACTCCAACTTCATGATTTTGATAGAACATGTTTGGTGCCTTTAGATAATTATCTTTAACTCGTAACTAAACATGAATACAAACACACATATCCCAAAGACAGGCACAACTCAAGAAATAATGTAATTACATCGGCTCTTCACAGATAGTCTTCAATCTTTATAACTATCATAACTGATTAACATAACTCAACTGAAACTTCATATCTAACTTGTAGTGAATGCACATATAATCTAAAACATGTATACACCATTGAAATGAAAATGCATAGCTCTAGAACATCTGTACTAATAATTGCACATGGAACACTGCTATATATTATATGTTGTCATCAATGAGAAATATACAATCAATTATTTGCACAGAGGCAAATCTCCAACAATCTCCCCCTTTGACATTGATGTAAATATATGATATCATCAACTCAAAGTGTCTTCATTCTTTTTACAATCTTCTCAATATCCTCATCAAAATTTCCTCTTCACTGCTGCTACTTTGTATACTCCCCCAGAGTATATGCTCCCCCTTACTGATACTCCCCCTTTGACATCAATGACAAAGGGTGTTTAAAAACCATTAGGCATAGGTACTACTCCGTAAGTAGAGTAGTCAACCATTAATTAGTCACCAAGGACTATTGTTCTTGCTCCAAGTTCTAATCAGACTCGGGAAAGGGAATTACTCCCAACTTCTCCCTAAGATACTCAAAAGTATGTTTTGATAATGGCTTTGTAAAAATATCTGCTAATTGTTCTTTAGTGCTCACATAATCCAACTTTACTTCTTTGTCTACAATGTTTTCTCTTAGAAAATGGTATTTGATCTCAATGTGTTTTTTCTTTGCATGCATCACAAGGTTATTTGACATATTGATAGTACTAGTGTTGTC
Source organism: Thuja plicata (assembly GCA_018584345.1). Taxonomy (NCBI): domain Eukaryota; kingdom Viridiplantae; phylum Streptophyta; class Pinopsida; order Cupressales; family Cupressaceae; genus Thuja; species Thuja plicata. The sequence continues at coordinate 200,911 of MU228551.1, forward strand.
ATAGTGAATAACAATAGGATAATCAATCTAAATACCAAAGTATTTAATCATCTATTTGATCCAAACCATTGTTGAACAATTCAATGTTGTTGCAACATACTCATCTTCTGTTTTTGACTGAGAGATATAATTCTACTTTTTACTTGTCCAAGTGACTAATCTATCTCCAAGAAATACTTCTCCTCCTGATGTACTTTTTATGTCATCAACACAACCTGCCCAATCTACATCTATGTACACATGAATTTGTATATTCTCTTAGTTAGGATACCATAAAAAATAGTCAATAGTCCCATTTAAGTATCTGAATATTCTTTTTATTTCCATTAGGTGATTTTTCTTGGGTTTAGCTACAAATCTTCCAACAATGCCAACAACATTAGAAATATCAGGTCTAGATTGGGTAAGATATATGACTTTTGTGATCATAGACTTGTATAGGGTCTTGCCAACTACTGTGGAATCATCATCTTTAGAAAGCTTTCTTCCTATTATCATGGGGGTGCTTACTGGTTTGCAATCTTCCATCTTGAAAGTCTTCAATATTTCCTTCACATACTTAGACTGATTTATGAATATTCCTTTGTCTGTTTGTTTTACATTCAATCCAAGAAATTATTTGATATGTCCAATCATGCTCATTTAAAATTCACTTTTCATTTCTTTGGGAAATTCTTCACTAAGTTTGTCATTAGCTCCAAAGATATTATCATCAACAAAAATAGCAACGAGTAGTAGTCCTTCATCTTTCTCTCTTATGAATAAATTACAGTCTGCTGCTCCTTTTCTGAATCCTATCTTTGTTAATTATCTATCAAATCTCTCATACCATGCTCTTGGGGTCTATTTAAGTCCATATAGTGCTTTCTTTAATCTGTATACCATGTTTGTTTTATCTATAATTTTTAATCCTTCAGGCTTCTCTATGTAGACTTCTTCCTTCAAGTCACCATTCAGGAAACTTGTCTTTACATCCATTTGGTATACCTTAAAGTTATTGAATATTTCATAGGCCAAAAACATGATAGCTTCAATTCTTCTCACAAGGGCAAATGTATCAGTTTAGTCTATTCCTTCTCTCTACACATATCCTTTACATACTAATATTTCTTTTTTCCTTACCACTATGCCTTCTTCATTCATTTTGTTCCTGAATATCCATTTTATTCCAATCACGTTCTTATCATGAGGTCTAGGGGCCAGTTTCCATGTTTCATTCTTGATTATTTGGTCTAATTCTTCATGCATGGCACTTTTCCAATCTGAATCTTTGCATGCATCTTCAACACTTAAGGGTTCAAACTATGAAAGTAAGCATACCTCTTCATCAGTGATTGAACCTTTTTCTCTAGATCTTGTCAATAATTTCGCACTCTGATCTCGAATTATAACTTCCTTAGAGTGATATTTGGATGTGTATCTTGAATTCTTAGGAGTGATACTTTCATCTGTAATTTGTGAATCTTCTTCACTTGGTTTAGGATTTTTACATGAAACATCAATATAGTCAAAGATTTCTTCAATAACTGTGTCCTTATTGATGGATCTGGGCTCATCTTCAATCATGGGAGCATAGTCATAATATATTTCTTGAATCATAAACTTCTCATCAATCTTCACATGAGTACTTTCAATGATTTTCTTTAATCTTAGATTAAAACATCTATAGGCTTTTCTTTTAGTAGAGTAACCATGAAAAATACCTTCATCACTTCTAGCATCAAACTTGGAAATGCTATCATCTCTCTTGATGTAGCACTTGATTCCGGGGATTATGAAGTATTTTACAATAGGTAAATTACCAAACCAAAGTTCATAGGGTGTCTTGTTTACGCCTAGCCTTAATTACATATTCTATTGATAGTATAGACTGATGTATTGACCACATCTCTCCAATTAGTAAGAGCAACCTTTCCTTCAATCGTGATAGTGCGTGCTGTGTCAATTTTTAATATGTTCCTCCTTTCTGCAATCCCATTCTGCTGAGGGATTCTAGGTGCACTTAACTATCTCTTGATTCCATGTTCTTCACAGTAATCATAAAACTGGTCAGTGGTGAATTCTCGTCCTCTATCAAATCTCAGACATTTTATCTTTAGTCCAGATTCATTCTCAACTTTAGCTTTGACCACTTTGAACTTATCAAAAGCTTTAGATTTGTATTTTAAGAATGCAACCCACATCATCCTTGAGAAATCATCAACAAAAAAAATGAAATACCTTTCTTTGTAGTAAGATATTGTTTGAGTAGGTCCACATAGGTCTGTATGTATCAAATCTAATTTATTTTCTGTAGAGTCTTGTTTTCTCCTGAATGAGGTCCTCACATTTTTCCCCATCACACATTCCCTACACATGGTGTCAACTGGTCTTGCAATACTTGGAAGGTCTCTTACTACTTTTACATTAATTATCTTGACTATGTTGTCAAAATTGATATGACAAAGTCTCTTGTGCCATACCCAACTGTCATCTACTTTTGCAACCAAACAACTTACTTTTGAATTGAGCTAAAAAAAATTACCTTTGGTCTTTTAGCCTGATGCAATCATGTCTCCTTCTTTGTTGTTAATGATGCACTGGTTGTTTTTGAATTCCAACTGATATCCTTTATCAAGCAACTATCCAACACTCAGTAAGTTATGATGTAAACCATCAACATAAAGAACATCATCTATTTTATTATTTCCATCTAAGGTCATAGAACCTCTATCTATGATAGGTTTGGGAGTGTTATCTCTAAATATAACCATGCCACCTTTGTATTTTTCCAAATGTACAAATCTATCTTTGTCTCCTGTCATGTGGTGTGAACATCCGTTGTCAATGATCCAGTATGTTCTAATGTCAGCTTTTGAAACTAATGCTAACTCTTTTTCTTTTTCTTCATCTTCTTTGTCCATTTCTTCAATCATATTTTCAATGTCTTTAATTGCAATGAAACCAATTTCATCTTCTCCTAAATCATCATCAGTTACACCATCTTGAACATGATATCATTCCTTAGTGTACTTGGGCTTGTAATCTGATCTGAACTTATTTACTCTTGTAGGACACTTGGATGCAAAGTGACCAACTTTGTTGCATGAAAAACATTTGAATGGTAGTTTTCCTTCATATTTCCCTTTACCTTTCTTTCTTGGAAATCATAGCAATGATTTCTCCTAGTTCTGTATCCACTTCTTCATTATTACTAGAGCTGCTTATGGATTTCTTACTGTGGACTAAGGCTTTGAAAGTTGTCTCACTTTTGGGTTCACTCTTAAATCTTGATATCTCAAATGTAGATATTTTGTTGGTCAAAGTATCTCTCTTGAAGTCTTTTGAAAATTGCATAGTCTCATCTAAGATATTTATCTTTCTCTCATAGTCTTCTATTAGTGTGGTCATTAGTTTTTCCATTATATTTTCCTCTAAAAATTTCTCCACCATTGTTCCTGATACTTGAAACTGCTTCATTAATTATTTGATTGTAGGCTCCGATGTTTTCTTCAGCTAGCATTTCTAAGTTGTTGTACCTTTTCTTCCATGTCTTTCTACGCACATTCTTTTCTTGGATGTATCCTTCAAACATATCTTCTAAGTATTTCAAAATAGAGTATATGCTTTATCTATCTTCTTGATCTCAGAAAATTCACTGTCGGATAGGGCACTGATTAGGGCTCTTTGGCGATGGCATTATTAGTGAATACTTCTTTTTGTTTCACTGTAGAGTCATCTTCTGCAAGGTCTTTCAAGGTCAAAACTTCAATTTATTGAGTGGCAATCTCATAGATCTCAAATCCAACGCACTGAAGATGTGTTATCATTTTGTTCTTCCAGTCAAGATAGTTTTCTCCATTGAACTTAGGACTCTCTTTCCTGAAGTATGCCATCTGATCTAACTTAAGCTGTTAGTTTTTCTCTCCAAGGCACTTGGCTCTGATACCAATTGTTGGAATAGTCGCAAAGGATAATTGAGAGGGTGGGGTGAATTAGTTATCAGCTAATTTAATTCTTTTCTTTTCTTAGATACAATTATCATAAATTAAATGCACATTCAGATAACACAATAGAGAACACAACAATTTTGGTTACAGGGAAACTAAATAGGTAAAAACCCCAGTGGGAATTAGCACCCCAAAAGAACTATACTTCATTATAATTATCCCTATTAAGAGATCTTGCAAACATGTTAGGAGTTGTTCTTTACAATGCAATTAGTATAGAGACCTGGTTAAAGGTCAGATCCTATTAGGAGTCTTTTACAAGTAACCCTATTAGGGGTGAGGACTCAGTATCCAAAAGCTCACAGCTAAAATGATGAAGTCTACAACCTTCAGTAGAATAGATATTCACTATATATGATAGATGAACTATTAGAGTAGACCTATTTTCTTGATCAGTTCTAGTGTGTTGTATACTTCCACTTCTTCACATAGATCTTTTCTTGATGAATGAAATGTCTCTACTATCTCAAAATAACAAACATTCTATCCTGCACTACTTCTTTTATTCCTCTCATTCACACTTGGAATTCATCAAATGAACTACTATAAGTATCTTCTCCAAAGGATGTGATATTTGTTAGCTCTATGAGTCCCTTCAATACTTCTTTAGTCAGCCACATCAACCACACAACCTGATTAGAAACACACAACTCATATTGGATAGACGCGATGGTTCACAAAGTCAGCTCCACCAAATTAACTCCAACTTCATGATTCTTATAGAAAATGTTTGGTGCCTTTAGATAATTATCTTTAACTCATAACTAAACATGAATACAAGCACACATATCCCAAAGATAGTCTTCAATCTTTGTAACTGTCATAATTGATTAACATAACTCAACTAAAACTTCATATCTAACTCGGTGTGAATGCACATAGCATCTAAAACATGTATACACCATATAAATGAACATGCATAGCTCCAAAACATCTGTACTAATAATTGCATATGGAACACTGTTGTATATTATATGGTGTCATCAATGACAAACATATAATAAATTATTTGCACAGAATAAAATCTCCAACAACTTTCATATCGGGTTCCTCTGTCGGGTTCCACTTTATCTTTCTACTTTTTTATTTTAGTTTACACACATACTTGTGTCATCGGTTCTCTTTGAACATAGTTATCTTTGGTGATCTCTTAGTACTTGATCTTCGGTTTTCTCAGTCCTATCTTTCGGTGTATGCTTACCAAAAGTGTTGTTTGCATACTAATGGAAATTTAATTTCATCATTTGGGTGGTAGCCCAGTTGACATTAATGATAGATGGAAAGAAGTCTTGAAAGTAGAAAAACATGCATATTAGAAGTGATCCGAACTTACATGAATTGGACTTTGCAGACCAGATTATCCTTAAGTTCTCATCTAACTGCTTCAATAGAAGCTCAAATAGATCCAAATATATAAACCCTTCTTTACAATATTTTGGGTAGTGTCAACTGCTCCAGATGCAATGTTGTTCATCTCACTGGCTTTAAATATATGGTATCCCAGCACACATGCACCAAATTTCATTTCGGGATCTTTGATGGAATTTAATTTCAATCCTCTCCCATCCCATTCTGCACATGTCATCTTCTTAATATCAGGGAAAGGAGGGTTTTTAAGTGCCTTGGCCTTGTTGATTATAGGATAACCTGTCACAACATGTATCACATCCCTAATGATCTATTTTGGCTTGTCCAACTACATCTTTCAATCATGCACTCTGCTCAAAACTATCTGGATCCATTCAATTTTAAATTCCTTGGGAACATTAGGGAATTTGTGAGCCCTTTCACCTTGATGTCTTTATTCTCATCCTTGATGGTTCCATCTATGCAAAGCTTCTTGTAATCTTTCTCAACCTTGAGATCTCCTATCTCGACAATCTTGCAATGTATATATACCCTAACATCCTCGACGAGCAAACCCCTAGGTGGTATGCTTGTGAATGCACCAACATCATTAGGTTGCAAGGAAACCTCTAGACAGAACTTGTATTTAGGTTCTTGACCAGTGGAATTCTTGATCAAATTAACCTTTTTCTCCTTGGCATTCTTTATCTTGGTTACATGGGATGTGGTTTCCATGATTTTGCAAATTTAGGGCTTCTCTGTAAAAAAAATAGTGAGCTTGGTGACTCTAGTTACTTAACTTGCTATAGCTATTGTAGATTTCTTTGAATACCCTGAATTTGCTTGTTAATCACTTCTACAATCTGGTTAATGTTTTTCACTTTGTGCTCTACTTCTTCACTCTCAATCGTATGGTGAATAATGAGCTCTTTCATTACCATTTCTATAGATGATGCCCTAAGTGGTGCAATAAATGCTCTACCCACTTCTCGGTGTTTGAAGACAAAGTCACTCAAGTGTCACACAAACTTTTGGCTCAGGGTAAGTGACATCTCACTTAGCCTTTCACATGTTTACCGATGGTTCTCAGTAAATGGCAAAGACTTCAATGTCTTTTTACATGATTACCGATGATGCTTGGTTTACACTGGAAACTTAGCTTTTGTATGTTAACCAATGATCCTTGGTAATCATTGACAAATTATATTTATAAGTAGACCGATGATTTTTGGTATGCATTAACCAACATGATTGAATTCATAGAATTATAACAAGTAATACCATAGTGCATCTTTATTCATGGTAGTTTGGCATTTTATCATTGTATAATGTAACTGATGTAAAATATAACTTGGTATAGTGCAATTCCATACTTACATGTTCATATTAGGTGGGGGGTGGTGATATCACCAGATCCATTAAATAAGGTGTCACCAATTTAGTCCAACATCATCAGTGTTTGTAGCTTTCCTCCACATTTATTTCTCATCTTCCTGATGTTTTCAATGGTATTTCCAATGGGAAAAGTGCTTGTCTCTGTCATTTGGTCTCTGCAATCTTTGCTTAGATGACCAACCCTGTGATAGTGTAAGCATGCTATTCTGAGGTTAGACCAGCTTCTAGAACTTCTTTTCCATTTTCTCATGTAGTTTGTACCTATGTGACTGAATCTACCACATGCTGCGCAGTTTGCCCATGTATTGTAATCCCAAACATATGATTTATCGACTCTTTTTGTTTGATAAGCATTTTCTTGATCTTTTGGCTTCCATGCTTTGTTTTTTCTTCTTCATGAATTCAAGAGATGTGTGCCCATGCATTTTGCAAGTAGGAAAATATTTTTCCCTGTCGGTTTCCTTCATTGGTTGTATCATCTTAGATTTACATTCATATGCTTTATGTCCTTTCTTGTTACATTTATAACAATTTCCTATGAGTGAAGATGTGGATTTAGGAATAGCTTTAATTTTGCTTCTACAAACATTTGATGTGTGGCTTGGTTTTCCACAGTGATTGCATGACTGCTTCCTTGGTCTAGGACTTGTGTAGACATCTTTGTGATCAGCTTGGTACAGCGACTCTCCATTCTCAGTATACCCTAGTCTAGTATTGTTGTTGAATCTTCTTTGTCCATCCAGAAAATCATCCATCCTTTTGGCATTTTCTTTAGCTCTCTTGATCATATCATTGTGTTTTTTATGAATTCTTACTTCATGCTTTAGTTTTTCATTTTCTTCTCTTAGCTCACCAATAGCTTCTAATTTTGCAATGAGTTCTATGTTCACTCAGTTTGCCTTATGACTCATAAGAATAATCTAATTGGTGATCGCATGATGATGTTTAGTAACTCTCTCTCTCTCTCTCTCTCTCTCTCGTATCTTTTCAGTGATCTTCCTCCTGTCATCAATATCTAGTCCTTTTTCTTGTTCAACTTGTCTAGCATTATTCATAATATCAATCATCCTTACCATATGTGTTTCTTGACCGATTTGCAGTATCGTTACTTGCTCTGTCATATGTTGATTGATTTCATTTAGATTTTTAATGCTTCCTTCAGATGTGTCTAATATAACGCAAGATGTAGATCCTAATTACTCAAATAATTCAGTCATCTCTTCTTCATGATAGTTTGTTTCATTGCATCGAGATAGCATAACCTTTCTTTCATCTAGTAGCTCTCTCATCTTGATTCTTTCTACTTTGTATTGCTCATATAAGATTTGTATCTCTTGCTTCTGATTCGCAATACCCTTGTCTATCTTATACCTTTCCATTGTATGATGTTTTCTCTTGAGTATATAAACTTTTCAAATAATAGATGTAGCTCTGATACCAATTGTTGGAAATAATGGAATGGTGTGTACTGAGAGTGGAGGTGTTAATCAGTACCCTTAAGACTTTTTGTTAATTAACCTTTATCCTTTAGTAATTACTTTCTTGTTGTTAGTAATAACTAAGAGGGGGGGTGAATCAGTGGCCTAAAAAATTTATCCTTTAAACTTTAATCCACCAATCAATACACCTCATATTATTAAGTCCCTACAAGATGCATGCCTTGAAATACTTGTAATAATTAATTGTCTATCAGTTTACCCTATCTGTCCTTATTCTCCTTGATTACCGATAAGCAGTAAAACTTATTTACCGATACTCAATAAATATGTAGAGTATACCAATCAATCCATAAATGCATATGTGAAATGTGAAATAATAAAGTAATAAACCATACACACATAACACATGGATTTTAATGTGGAAACCCTGTTAAGGGAAAAAAACCACTAGGACCGGTACCCCAAATTTTCACTCTTCTGAAGTGAGCCCTATTAGGAGCCAACCATGTTAAAGGTTACAAACACACTGTTACGTGTGACCTTGTTATAGGATTTTAAACATATAGGTTTTCACTTAGTATCTGGCATCTATTTTTCTACCATCCTTGAATTAGCCTCCTTCTTAGGCTGTCAATAGGCTTTATGCAAATTCAATGCTACTTTCATGAATCAACCTTTTTAGCAATCTGTTAGGATATACCTCAATTATAGAAGACTTTTAAGTCCTACTCTATTAAGAGACTTGATGCTTCAATGGTTAAACTGAAACACTATGACCTGTTTCTAATGCAACTTTGAATTGCAGATTTTTAGATCTATTTAAGTACAATACCTCTTTGATCAATGTATCAATTCAATTCCTTTTTCTCCACACTTTCTATTCTATGATGTTGTGCTTCATTGTTTGTCAGTGTCTGTAGAATTCTTTAGCTCTCCCTCAGCTTGATTGATCAGGACTGTATGAAATTTATCCTTCACCAGTTTCTCTTTAGCATCCTCTTTCTATTCACTCCCCTTCTATGTATCTAATGGATTTTTGGAAATGAATTATGCTTGTCTCCTATATAGACATAATGTTTCTTAATTCTTGATTCTTGATTCTTGGTGTGAAAAACAATTCAACCAATTTGATTTACGGCTTTAACTACTAATTTATCTCGTAGTTATCTTCTTGCAAACTATATAAATCTTCTTTAAATCAATTACTTAACTGTGGTTGAATAAAATAAATAAAACAATGAATTAAGTCTATCCTTAAGCTCTGCCCGCTAGATATTTTGTTATTTTCTAAACTCTTTGTTCTGTCGGTCAATTCTACAATTCGTCATCAGTGACAACTGCCAGTTTCATCGATGTAACTCCAGTTAGCTTCGGGATCTCCATCCATTGGGAAACTCTATTTTCAGTTTGTTAGGCATCCTGTGATTCTACTTTGTCAGGAAACACTATCTTCTGATCATCTGGTATCAATGTGACCTTTTTCTCTATCTTTACCGATGGTGTGCACTCCATCAGTGTTGTCTGTCACTTAGTGAATACTTGACTTTTATGCATTGCTGAAAGCATAATCATTGTTCCATTGATTCTCTGAAGTCTTTAGCATTATGTACATGACCATACAGATGATATCAGGTTGACATCAATGACAATACAAACCATTAATGTACATTTAATGTTTTGCATCATCTTCAACTTAACATTATCAAACATTTAATCAGTTACATGTCATTAATCTCTCCCTTTAGCATTGATGGCAACATACTATATTATCACACTATACTATTTCTAATAAAATATGAAATACAATTGTTGAGATTCATCAAATTACGAAATAGTTTGTTTTGATAACTAATAGAAATGTCTAACTGATGATAAGCTCTTTGTTAGCTTAGATTTGATTCTTGCAGCTTTGTGTGTTTCTTCTTCTGATGTGATGTATTCTCTTTTTGTGTGAATTTCTCTCTTTTGATTGTTCTTCTTCTTTGGTGTCTCTATCTTTTGTTAGTAACTCTCCCTTTGTATATGATTTCTTCATACAAGTTCTCTCCTTGTGGATATGATCTCTCTCTGTTTGGAGTAATCTGATAATGAATAGTTTTTGATGATAATATGGATATATTCTCTCCCTTTGACAACAATGCCAAACAAATATTTTACAAATATCTGACATTCATGTTAAACAATTATTTTCTTCTATCCATAATATATTACTTGAATTTCCCTTATCCATTATCAATACAACAATATGCTCTGGTGCTCATTTATGATATATACCTTTCTGTATATAGCTGTAGCTTTGAAGTTCATCTTTTGCTTGCATCAATCATGAATGATATTCTGATAATATATGGATGTTGCAGCCTTTAGTCCTTTATAGACTAGTAGACATGGGTTTGACCCCTAGTCTCTTTCTCAGGTACTCAAATGTATCCTTGGGAAGTGTCTTGGTGAAGATATCAGCTAATTGTTCTTTTGATTGCACATATTCAAGTATCACCTCTTTTTCTTGAAGTTGTTGTCTTAAATAATGATACTTGATGGAAATGTGTTTAGTCTTTGCATGCATGAGTAGATTCTTGGAAATGTTTATTGCACTGGTGTTATCACAATAGATAATCAGTGGTTTTGAGATCTTCATATGCATACCTTCCAACAACTATTTGATCCATGTAATATTTGAGCAGTTTGCAGTAGTAGCAACATATTCTGATTCTACAGTAGGCTAAGAGATGCATCGTTTCTTCTTGCTAATCCATGTCACAATTCTATCACCCATAAAGAAGGCTCCTCCAATTGTGCTCTTCCGGTCATAAAGACTTCCAGCCCAATCAACGTTGGTAAACACTTTTAGTTCAAATTTTCCTTCTCTTCTATACCATAAGCCAAATTTCTCAGTATTCTTTAGATATCTTAAGATTCTCTTCATAGCAGTCATATGTGATCCCCTGGGGTTAGCAAAAAATCTAGTAACAATTCCTACTACATGTGCAATATCTGGTCTAGTGTGTACAACATACATGAGTTTTCCTATCATTGATCTCTACAGAGTCTAATTTACCTCTGTTGTCTTGTCTTCCTTTGTTAATTTGCATCCAATAGCCATCGGTGTTCCAACAGGTTTGGAATCTTCCATCTTGAATATTTTCAGGACCTCTTTGATGTATTTGGATTGTGTAATGAAAATACCTTCACTTTGTTGAATGATCTATAGACCAAGAAAGAACTTGATCTCTCCAAACATAGACATCTCAAACTCTTTTCTCATTTCATCAGTAAATGATTTGCATAGCACATCATTGCCTCCAAATATGATTTCATCAACAGATATTTTAAGAATCAAAGTGTTAGCATTAGTATCTTCTTTCAAATAAAGATTACTATTTTCATTAGTCCTTATAAATCCAATACTTATTAGATATGAATGGAGTTGTTCATACTAGGCTTTGAGAGTTTTTTTCAATCCATACAAGGCTTTGTGAAGTCTACATACCATTTTCCTCTTGTCTGGATCCACAAACCCTTCTGGTTTTTCAATGTATACCTCTTCTTCAAGTATTCCATTTAGGAATGCAGACTTGACATCCATTTGATATACTTTGAATCCTTTATATGAAACATAAGCAAGTAGTATTCTCACTCCTTCTAGCCTAGAAATGGGTGCAAAGGTTTTTCCATAGTCTATACCTTCCTGTTGTGCATACCCCTCGCATACTAGTCTTTCTTTGTTCCTTGTGACTTCTCCATTCTTGTTTAGTTTGTTCCTGAATATCCATTTTGTACCAATGACATTCTTGTCATCTGGTCTTGGCACAAGTGACGATGTCTTGTTCTTCTCAATCTTCTCAATCTCATCATTCATAGCACTTATCCATTCTTCATTATCTAGTTCAGGATTGACATATTTTGGCTCAAACTCACAAATTAAGCAATTTGATTTTAAGGACTTATTTCTTGTTCTTGCACCAGCTTTCTTATCTCCTATGATCTGGTCCTCTAGATGGTTCCTCCTTATATATTTTGCAAGTGTAGGTATAGCTCTTTGTTTATCACCTTGATCTTCATTACCTTGCACATTATTTTGATAATTATCCTGACCATCGGTAAAAACATTTTGACCGTCGATTGCAACATTTTGTTGTTATGGATTCAAGCACTGTTGCTCAGGTAGAGTTATTGGTTCTTCGCAATATACAAACTTGTTGTAGTCTTCTGGTTCTTTTGTGCTTTCCAGCTCATTCTTTTCTGCAAATTTATCAGTCTTTACATTTTCACTTTCAACTATTTTGTTAGAAGCCTTGATTAGACATTTAAAATCTTTTCTTTTGGTAGAATACCCTAGAAAAATACCTTCATCACTTTTGGCATCAAGCTTTCCATTTCTATCATCCTTTAAGACATAACATTGACTATCAAATATTTTGAAGTAACTTACATTGGGTGTTTTACCATACCATAGCTCATAAGGAGTCTTCTTTGTGTCCTTCTTCAATTGTACTTTGTTAAGTGTATAAACAATAATGCTAACAACTTCCCTCCAACAGATCTTGGTGATTTCCTTCTCTATCATCAGTGTTCTTGCACAATCAACTATTGATCTAAATCTTCTTTCAACAATCCCATTTTGTTGTGGTGTTCTTGGTGTAGAAACCTATCTTTTTATACCATGCTCATTACAGAAATTAGTGAATTCATTTGATATAAATTCGCCTCTTCTATCCAATCTTAAACATTTTAGATCTTTACCACTTTGTTTTTCTACCATAGCCTTATACCATTTAAACATCTTGAATGCTTCAAATTTTTCTTTTAGAAACATGACTATCATCATTCTAGAGTAATCATCAAAAAAGAGAATAAAATATCTATCTCCATAATAACTATTTGTCCTCATAGGTCCACATAAATTAGTATGGACTAATTCTAGAATATCATCAGATGTATGGGCTTTGCTTTTGAAACTAGACTTTTTCATTTTACCTTTTTGACAATTTTTGCACATGATGTTGTCTGGTTTTGTCATCATCAGTAAGCCTCTTACACTTCTTCTTTTTCTTATTTTCATCATGTTGTCAAAATTCACATTACACAATCTTTTGTGCCACAACCATATGTCTTCATTTCTAGTCATTAAGCAAGTGGTGTAAGTATCATTCAGATAGAATAAGTTACCTTTGGTCTGTTCACCGGTACCAATCAATTTTCCTGATTCATTGAAGATATTTGCCTTCTTGTTCTCAAATGCTACTCTATGACCTAAATTATTTAGATGATAAATACTTAACAAATTATAATTCAATCCTTTTACCCAATAAGTATTTTCACATTTAATTAGGTTATTCAGCATTTTTGTTCCTTTACCTTCAACTGGACAAGGTCTATCATTTCCCATTCTTACTGTACCACCATTATAGTATTCAAAAGTGTTAAAATTTTCTTTGTCACTGGTCATATGGAGAGTGTAGCCACTATCTATAATCTAGATATCAGTCTTAATAACCTTAGATATGAGTGCAGTTTCTTCATACCTTTCATCTTCATCAGAATCATTCTTCACAGCTACAAATACCATCTCGATGTCATCATCAGGTTCGGTGTCAATATCTTCATCTTTGAAATTTTCTAGGTAGCTAGCCTTCTTGCCTTTATCCTTGTAGTCTCAGGTATCCTTTCCTTCTAATCATTGGTAACCTCTGTAATCTTTTTTATCGCCTCTGTCAGACTTCTTCTCAAAAGATCTATCATCACTTCTATCATCTTTTCTTCTATTAGGACATCTTGCAGCAAAGTGTCCAATTTATTTACAATTAAAACATACAAGTGGTAACTTTCCTTTGTATTTACCTTTGCCTCTCTGTATTCTTCTAGCCATAAGTGCTTCTATTTCATCTAGATCTTCTTCTTCACTTTCACTTTCACTGGCCCTTCTAGATGAGCATCTATGATTGGATTTGCTTATTTTCATAGAAGAATTAAATGCAAACTCTAAACTTGGTAAGACACTATTGTCAAAGTTATTCATCTCAAATGAAATCAATCTACCAATTAGGCTATCAAGAGTAACTATATTATTTGCGACTGCTCTCATTTCTTGAATAGCTAAGACTCTAATAGCATATACAGGCAATAAGGTTCTTAAGATTTTACTTACCACTGTCTCCTCTTCAAGTGTACCTTATTCTTGTGTTGTACTATATGATGTTTTCACCTTCTTTCATTTTGAGATCATCAAACTTTCTTCTAAGGCTTTCTGCCTTGGCTCTCAGAAAATTTGTATCACCTACATGTACAAGATTTAGTTTTTCCCACATTTTCTTTGCAGTTTTGCAATCTTTGACATCTTCAAATTAAGCATCAAAGAGTGAGGAAGAAATCTCTATAACCATGCAGTTATGGTCATGCTTCACTCTCAATTGATCTACTATCAATGGTCCTGTAGGAAACACATATTCAGTATTTAAGTATTGAGTAATATCATTGCCAATACCTGATAAGTGGATTCTTATCCTTCTTTTCCATGAAACAAAGTTGTCTTTGTTCAACTTGGTCACATCTTGTCTATTCATCTTGTGATCTTTACTTAGGTCTTGAAACCTTCATTCTAAGCACACAAGCTCTGATGCCAATTGTTAGTAATAACTGAGAGGGGTGGGGGGTGAATCAATGCCCTCAAAAATTTATCATTTAAACTTTAATCCACCAATCAATACACCTCAAAGTATTAATTCCCTACAAGATGCATGCCTTGAAATACTTGAAATAATTAACAGTCTACCGGTTTACCTTGTTTGTCCTTATTCTCCTTGATTATAGATAAGCAGTAAAACTTATTTACCGATGCTCAGTAAATATGAAGAGTATACCAATCAATCCAAAAATGCATATGTGAAATGTAACACAATAAAGTAATAAACCATACACACATAACACATGGATTTTAATGTGGAAACCTTGTTAAGGGAAAAAAACCACTGGGACTGGTACCCCAAATTTTCACTCTTCTGAAGTGAGCCTTGTTAGGAACCAACCCTATTAAAGGTTACAAACACACTGTTAAGTGCAACCTTGTTAGAGGATTTTATACATATAGGTTGTCACTTAGTATCTGGCATCTATTTTTCTACCATCCTTAAATCAGCCTCATTCTTAGAATGTTAATAGGCTTTAGGAAAATCTTTCTACCATCCTTGAATCAACCTCCTTCTTAGGCTATCAATAGTCTTTATGAAAATTCAATGATACTTTCATGAATCAACTTTTTTGGCAATCTGTTAGGATATACCTCAATTATAGAAGACTGTTAAGTTCTACTCTATTAAGAGATTTGATGCTTCAATGGTTAAACTAAAACACTATGACATATTTCAAATGCAACTTTGAATTGTAGATTTTTTAGATCTATTTAAGTACAATACCTCTCTGATCAATGTATCAATTCAATTCCTTTTTCTCCACACTTTCTACTCTGTGATGTTGTGCTTCACTATTCGTCGGTGTCTACAGAATTCTTTAGCTCTCCCTCAGCTTGATTGATTAGGAATATATGAAGTTTATCCTTCACCAGTTTCTCTTTAGCATCCTCTTTCTATTCACTCCCCTTCTGTGTACCTGATGGCTTTTTTGAAATTAATTATGCTTGTCACTTATATAGACATGATATTCCTTAATTCTTGATTCTTGATTCTTGGCATGAAAAACAATCCAACCAATTTGATTTATGGCTTTAACTCCTGATTTATCTCATATTTATCTTCTTGCCAACTGTATAAATCTTCTTTAAATAAATTACTTAACTGTGGTCAAATAAAACAACTAGTTAAGTCTATCCTTAAGCTCTGCCAGCTAGATAATTTTTCATTTTCTAAACTCTTTGTTTTTTCGATCAATTCTGCAGTTCATCGTCGGTGACAACTGTCAGTTTTGTCATTATAACTCCAGTTAGCTTTGGGATCTCCATCCATCGGGAAACTCTATTTTTAGTTCATGGGGCATCCTTTAATTCTTCTTTGTTGGGCAACACTATCTTCTACTCATCGGGTATCACTGTGACCTTTTTCTCTGTCTTTACCGATGGTGTTCACATCATCGATGTTGTCTGTCACTTAGTGAATACTTGACTTTTATGCATTGCTAAAAGTATAATCATTGTTCTATTGATTCTCTAAAGTCTTTGGCATTATGTACATGATCATACAGATGATATTAAGTTGACATCAATTACAATACAAACCATTAATTGATTTAATATTTTTCATCATCTTCAACTTAACATTATCAAATATTTAATCAGTTACAAGTCATCACTTGTATTACTGATTAAATGTGCTATTCTATCTTTATACATGTAATATCAATTCATAAACATAATTTGCATGTAGACATTCATAGAACTATTCATGAAATGTATTGACACATGAAACAATATTTGGTAATGCAGAAAACTCATATTAGAAGGTAAAAACTATGGTGGGGATGAAACCCACAAAACTTCACTATCTGCAGAATGGAAGGGGCCAGTTACGGCTTACAAGTTTTATCACTTCTGATGATCTTACCCATTTAGGAGTAACATGTTTAGACTAGTTAAGGTCTACTCTATTAAGAGCTTTACAAAAACTATTTAGTGTGTACTCGGTTAAGATGTTTACAAAGGATTGCTAAATCCACCTTCTCAAATGATTTCTTCTATTTTTTACACTTTTTCGAATGTAGTCAAAAATACTTATTGACCTGAGTGTCTGCAATCTATAATTTCTAATTACAGAGCCATTAAAGATTACAATATGATGTATCACGTATAGTGTCTGATTAATACCACTATTCTACTCGGTAGCCTTGGATCTTGGTCTTGGTAACTGATTTCATCATTTGTTGTCCCTCTGCATAAAACTCTTTCTCTGATCCATAGAAGTTTCTACAGCTACAATCATGATCACATCGCTTTTTTCTAATTGATTACACATCTATTTATACAGTGAATTTGACATAAATTAGTTTCACGCTTTACAATGTTAACTCTATGATCAAAGGTTTAAAACTTGACCTTGATCTCCTAGTTTGCATGTTTACAATCAATTAGACTAATTAAAAAAATTATAATTACATTTCTTGTCCCTCAAGAGATGGATTTAAATAGATTCTTTAAAGCTAAGTATAAAACTTAAGTGTTTTATCTGACATGTAAGTTAGATCCACATTTCTCAGAATAAAATTCTCTCTTAGTAGACTCATGCTCAGGTTTCTTTGTAGACTTTCCTCTTGGGTTTCTCTATATACTATTTTTTGATAGACTCTATTGTCTTCTTGTCGGGTTCCTCTGTCAAGTTACTCTTTCAGGTTCCACTTCAACATTTTATGGTTGCACTTGTAAACTTTTTCGTCAGTTTACATTGTAACTTGCTCTGTCAGGTTACTCTATAAAATCTGTTGTCGGGTTCCCTTGTACTTAACATTTTTGGTTACCTCTATTTACTATTGTGTTGGGTTGCACTAAAATCCTATCTTTCGGTGATCATGTACCAACGGTTCCAAAACCTGTCTCCTTTCACATACTAATGGGAAAATATTTCATCATAATCTACTAGAAGAACCCACCACCCTTTTTGAGTTCTCCTTAGGAGTATAATCATGATCAGCAACTTCCTCCTCAACTACCTTATAATTATTATCCTTCTCCATATCTTCTCTTTCCCCTTCACTATCATCACCCCTATCTTTATTCTCCCTTTCCATGTTCTCATTATCTGAGGGACTACATACATGATCATCAAAGAGATCCTACTAGACATTCTTAACAATCACCAGAGGGAAAATACAGATTATCCCAAAAGTTCTCAACCCCATTAGAGACCTCCAAAATCTTATCCCTGAGACTCTCTTAACCTGCCACAGAATCATCCTTACCCTTTCCACCCAAAGATGACACTCTGTTATCCCGGGCTTTCAAATCTAAATAATTTTCATTACCATCAATAGGAGCTTCATTCTTATTCAGATTATCCTTTGTATTTTTCTCGCCATTTTTTAGATTTTTCCTCCTTTGAGGAGTCATTGTCCTTATCATCTTCATATTGGATACACTTAACCTAATCAAAAAATGATAGAGGAACCTCCTTTTGCCATAGTTTATCCTTTTCAGTTGTCTTATTACTAGAAGGCCCCTTACTAGTCTTACAAATTTTTCTCTTCTATTTGTTGTTATCAATTTGTTTGCAACTATTGTTAACAATATATGTTTTAACCTAATGTTAATAATGCATATTTGTACCTTATGCATTTGCAACTAATGTTAACATGTTTTTGAAACTAATGTTAACAATGCATGTTTAAATTCCTTGTAGGTTAAAACATGTGGAAAGTGTAGATTACTTTGAATATAATATAGGGGCACCCATACAACGTTTTATAACATAAAATATTGGTAACTAATCCACAATGCATAATAATAGATAAAAATATTTATTTTTCTCGTTGATTAATTAAATGACACTTATGCAAACTAAAATAATGAATCAACATTATAAATAGGGAAATAGGTGAGCATATTGAATTATAAATGGTGGTTCATACAAATAGTGTTACAATAGTTTGATAATATCAATCTAAAATAATATATGATGAATTACGAAATTAGTTATCTCAAATTAACCACAAGTTATTATTCTAACCCAAAAGATAACCCTATCTATAACCATGAGTGAGCTAAAACCTATCATAATTTTTATTCCACCTCTAATACTATCTCTAACTATAATCATAACCCTAATTCTAAGCTTAACCAAATAATGACCATAAACCTACCTATATCTCTTACCCAAAAAATCATCCTAAGAACAACAACAACCCTAATCCTTGTATTTTCAACTGATTATAAAAACTATAACTATAACTATAACTATAAAAAATATTATTCAAGCAATATTTCACAACTATTAAGCTAACCCATTGAGATATCAAAGAATTTTAAGCAACGGAAAATAATTAACTCCAAATCTATTTTCTTAACCTCATAAGAGAAAGCATAGTTTTTAGGGTTCAAAATGATTACTAGAAAAACTGACCAAGTCACCAAAAAAAAAGGCTTGTAACTTCCTTTGCAACTACCACTATCTCTGCTACAATATTCCTCAAGCATCCCTTCAAAAATACATTTTTTGTGTCCTAGCATATCAGCTAGGGTTTGAAGATAGATACAAAAGAAAATAACAATGCATACACCCTCAAAATAATACGACGGCCTTTGAAATGAATATGCCTTAGAAATAATAACAATGCACTTGAAATGCATAATAACCGTATGAAACTGAAATCTCATAAAATGCATTTTGATACTCCATGGTCAGGGAATAATATGAATAATGGTTTTATTCCCTAAGTCAAGATACGTCATCATTCTCAATGATCTAATGAATATGATATTATGTCAAGGGTGAAATGAAGCATATTACTAGCCCCTTGAGTATGCCAAGGTAATCATTTCATTATCCTTGTAACTTTTATAACTTTTCCTTTCAATCATTTAACACCTTATCACTTGATAATTATAAACCTTGTATGCAGTAATTTATTAGAAACTTATTCACCTTGTATGTAATCAATGACCAACATCTTATCAAATGAAATGGTGACTTGAGATATTAATCCTTATTAGTGACCAGTATGCATAATATATCAATACCTTATGAAACCAAGGATTAATTATGTATCAGATGACAAAATTGAAAATACCGTATGGAGGATCATTTGAAATGTTTACTAAGGACACATAATGTATCAAAATGTATGTTTAAAGTGAAAATAGACCAGTAATCCTATCCACTAAAAAATGTATGTCCATTGCACAACATGTATGCAAATGATAGATCAATCTATATCACTACAATGTTTATGTCATTAATGAAATGATATGAGTATGTAATGAGTATGTCATCCATGAGTATGGATGTTGAGTACATCATAAATGAGTATGTCATGTATCAATCTAAAATGTAATAGATATTTGAGTAATAAACATGAATGTGCATCAATTCCAATGAAGATACTAATCTGAAATATCTAAAGTGTATCAATAGTAAGTAATTGAAATTATGATAGTAATGTCAATACAAATATGAAGTACCAAGTCTCTAAAATGATAATACTAATATAGAATGATGATGCCAATTATTTTACCAAGAATTTTATCATCAAGCACATCAACCAAAGGGAACAAAGATCAAAAAAATCCCCTTTGTCCTTAGTTAAAAACATACAAAGCTCTCCCCCTTTTCTGCAACAAATATAAAGGATCCAAGCCATTTTATCTATCATCACACAAAGATCATAAAGAACTAAAAAGTGAAACACTATTAGTATGTAATGCTAGAGTATATCACTAAAAAAAATACAAAAAAAACCTTTGAGATCTAAGAAGACTACTCTACAAATCTGAAAATGTGAGCATTGTGTGTCCAAAAGTACTGATTAATAATCTACAATGTGATCACTATCCTCTCAAAAATACTAACAATAAAAACCCAAAAATATGGTCAGCAAGAATCATGATATTCCCATATATGCTTAGAAGAATATATGCACAAAAAAAGATCCACTATCACTAGCCAAGATATCATAAAAGATCATTGTCCATGCATATAAAGAGAAAAATAAATCATAGGAAAACCTCAGGAATAAAGAGCTCATATATTAGGGATAAAAGATAAATTTTAATAACTCCCCCTATGAAAGGAAATGGGAGTGTCAGAAATATAATCCAATCCATTGAGCTAAAATGCTAAAAACTAACAAAACTCACTCCAAAAATGAGGCAACATAGATAAATCCAAAATACTTCCTTTGCAACATCTTGAATTTGAAAGAGACACCAAGTGATCCAAGAGAAGGAATAAGTTTCATTGTATTGACATGAGTATATGAAGTAAAAGAAGTGTTTTCAAGATTATACTCCTACAAAAGAATCTAAACATGTTGCAATAATTGCACTATGAATACAGTTCGTTATTTTATCAAAAAAATATTCATGAGGGAAATTTTTTTATCATGGTTAAGTTTTTCACTTCCTACATAATAATAAAGATCATCAACCTCACTTTACTAATCAACAATGCAAGACTTTTGTTCTGTCTCAAATATATAATTATTTTCACTTATTTTTTTGATTACTTCTCATGACACAATTGTTTTTATATCATAGTTGTTAGTAATCTCTTGATATAGTATATTGACATACACTTTTTCACTATTTAAAACCTTAATTTTCTTCTCATGACAATGGCCTCTTGTTC
>MU228551.1:223206-271361 GCA_018584345.1 Thuja plicata
TATTGCACTTTTAATCAGATCATCAAATACTTGTTAAATCAAAACCATAAAAACAACAACTACTGCACAATAAAATTTTATCATATTTAATTCATGAACACATGAATAATATCACTAATCTTAAACAGTATTTTGTTTCCTTCTATATTTTTGAAAACATCTGATGTAACACACCTAGGTTTGCTCTCTATCCTGTTCTTCTCTAGGGTCTCCTTAGGCCAACTCACTCACCTAGTAGGGTTCTATGACCAACCCTATGCTCCTTAGGTATCTTCACACAAGATCCTAACCTTTCACCAAGTGTACACCAATTGTACTGATCAAGAATGCTCCATTTTGTAACACCAACTAACTAGGTCTTTCCTAGTTTCAATCTTCAAGAATTGAATCAATTCCTCTTAGGACTTAGCTCCATGGAAGGATAGTTCAACAAGACCTACAATGGTTCCATTTTAACCCTTGCATACACCATTCACAAACTTATAATAATCAAGTGCTTCAAAATGCACCTTTCTCACCCCAAATAGGGCTACAAGCCAATTTAGGCCTTTTTCTAGCCTTTTTGAAGATAACTTGAAATTTTATGATACAAGACTCCAAAAGGGTTTATGATTCAAACACCCTTTATTTATTACCTTGATATTTTCAAGATCTCTAATCCTCAAATTGTCCGTACAACCCTTCCTACAATCATGCCTAAAATGAAGGTTTTAGGGCTTATTGACAGTCTGAACAAAAGAGCATTATTTCAACACACCAAAAAACTCCTCCAACCTTCTAATTTTAATTGTAGGTACTTAACACATTACCCTATCCCTCCATGATATTTGGTTGAGGCCACCAATGCATTTAACCCTCCTTAAAGCATTTTCAATGTATCTCAGTCCCTAGCCATGCACAATAGGCTCGCCTAGGGCATCATTAAAAAAAAAGTAAAAACACTATCTTGGGCCCCTCCTTATGTAAAAATAATGTACATGGACTCTCCTCACCCATTCCAAGAGCACGTATATAATCTATGGTTGCAAGTTGAGTTAAGACTCCATTTGTCCAACCTTCCTGGTTCAGACCAGCGATATGGCAAAACACAAAGAATTTAACTAAACCAATACAAAAAGTTAAAATTAAAAAAATAACTCCACACAAAATCTTAGAATAACCTACCCTACATTAATCAGTGGCTACAGGCTGAAATCTAATCCATCTAAGTACTGAAATCAAGAAATTTCACTAAAATTGCTCTGCAAATTGCACACATAGAAAATATTGTACATTAAAATTGTTCACCAACCTTTATTAAAGGTTTAGGAAGGACTCTTATACTTTTCCCCATCCCTAATCAGATGGTTTCATATAGTTATAATAACCATTTGAGTGAAAATGCTCTTCTTGCATAATTGTTGTCAATGTTGTCAATGACAACATTGACAATTTTGACAACTTTTCACAATATTAGGAAATCCACTCTAAACTTTGTTCTAAGACCATGATCATATCATAATAGACTTAGGTATACCATTCCTACCTCTCTTAGGTCCTAAAACACTCTCTTTCTAAATTTGACCAATATGTGCTTGATTCAAACCATTGTCACAACAATGGCAATTTGGGTCCAATTTGACACTTGTCTCCTAAAAGACCAAAAAAACGTGAAGACCTTCCCTAAAGACCTAACACACACCTTAGGACACCTCTAGTCCTATTATTTAACTAGTGGTCAAGATGGAACCACTACAAGCCAAAATAACTCTAGAAGCTCTAGGTCACCAAAGAGCCTTACCTAGGTACTCCTGCAGCATACTCCCCCACAAAGGGAAAGTCAAGTCACTCATGTAGAAAATAAAGAGTTAGGAATGCCTAGCTTCTTGAATTCAGATTCTAAAATCCATGAATCCTCTAATTCAGGTGTATCTTGCCACTTGATAAGGTGTTCCATATACACCTTATGTCTAGTTGTCTTTTGCACTCTTGAATCCAAAGCTCCCTCACCTGTCAATTGTTGTTTGGTAGACACCACATCAGGGTCTATGTCACTCTTAACTCCTTTTTTATGTTGACTAATCTTATTTAATGGGACTTTAAACTAAACTAGGTCTTGCACATTGAAAGTAGAAGAGATATTCAAATCAGAAGGTAAGTCTATCTTGTAGGCATTAGCCCTATATCTAGCTAGGACTTTGCATGGTCCTATTCTCTTCATCTACAACTTAGTAGGGACTCCATTCTACATCCATTACTTGTTCAAATGAACCATAACATACTCTCCTACTTGAAATTGGATATCTTTCCTCTTCTCATCCACTTTGCCCTTCAACTTTTGCTGACTGTCATGTATTGTTTTCTTGACCTGCTCTTGGATCTCCTTCATAGTATGGGTGAAGTCCTCAACATGCCCACTATTTTAATCCCTTCCTCCAAGATCCCTAAGCTCAAAAAATCCCCTAGGATGTATCCCATAAACTATTTCAAATGGGCTTCTCCCTGTCATCATGTTCCTATTGTCATTATAGGCATACTCTGCCTGAGGTATGACAACATCCCATGTCTAACCATATTCTTTGGTTAGGAACCTCAATAGGTTACCCAAAACCCTGCTTACCACCTCCATTTGACCATCAGTCTAAGGATAGTATGTTGATACAAAAGATAAGTTTGTACCCAATCTGTTCCATAATGTTTTCCAAAAATGGCTCATGAACTTAACATCCCTATCAGATACAATGCTTAAGGGTATTCCATGAATCCTTACAACTTCTTTAAAGAACAAATGAGCTATGTGACTAGCATCACTAGTAGTCTTGCATGGAATTAAATTCCCCATCTTGCTAAATCTATCAACTACTACATATATACTATCATAGCCTTGCTTAGTCTTTGGTAGACCCACTATGAAGTTCATGCTCACACACTCCCAAGGTCTGTTTGGGACAGGTAAGGGTTGATACAAGCCTGCATTACTACTACCCCCCTTTGCCTTCATGCATACTACACACTGTTCCACATATTTAGTGACATCCTTTGTCAACTTAGGCCAATGATAAAACCTTTGTACTAACTCCAAAGTCTTGTTTACACCAAAGTGTCCACTCATGGATCCATTATGCTTTTCTTGTATGAGATTCATTCTCATAGAACCACTTGGCACACATAATTGGTTTCCTCTAAATAAAAGTCCATTCTTCAATGTGAACTCAAAGAATTTTCTATGAAAGTGGTTCTAAAAATCATGGCACACTTGATATGCCTCACCAAAATCTGCATCTGCTTGATAGAGGTCCTTAAAAAACTCTATGCCTATACTGTTAAACTAAAATTCTTGGACTATCAAGAGTCTCCTACTCAGTGCATCAGCAACTTTATTCAACTAACCCTTCGTATGCTTGATGGTAAATGTAAAGGCTTGGAGATATTCCATCCATTTTAGATGCCTATTACTCAACTTCTCTTGTGTATTGATGTAGCTAAGGGCCTTGTTGTCAGTAAACACCAAAAATTCCTTAGGTAAAATATAGTGTCTCCACTTTCTTAATGATTGCACTAGAGAATATAATTCTAGGTCATAAGAAGAGTATTTCTTCTTAGCTTCATTCAGCTTCTCACTAAAGAAGGTGACTAGTCTACCCTCTTGACTTAACACACCTCCTACTACTATGCCACTTGCATCACATTCAATAGTGAATAACTTATCAAAACTAGGCAATGTTAGGATAGGTTGTGTAGCTACTTTCCTTTTCAACATCTCAAATTACTTCCTAGCTTCTAATTTCCATCTAAACTTAGCCTTACTTCCACCCTTAATAGTCTCCAACAATGGTGCACATATACCACTAAAATTCCTAATGAATTTCCTATAAAATTGAGCTAGGCCATGGAAACTCCTTACCTCAGTTGCTGATGTAGGTGGTTTCCAATTTAGTATATCTAACACCTTGTCTTGGTCCATCTTCAAGGATCCCTTGGATACCACAAAT
Source organism: Thuja plicata (assembly GCA_018584345.1). Classification (NCBI taxonomy): domain Eukaryota; kingdom Viridiplantae; phylum Streptophyta; class Pinopsida; order Cupressales; family Cupressaceae; genus Thuja; species Thuja plicata. Next base: position 227,178 of record MU228551.1, read on the forward strand.
CCCAAGTAGACAAGCTCTTTCTTGAGAAACTCACACTTCTCCAAATTAATGGCTAGTTTCTCTTCATGCACTTCTTCAACACTGATTCAACATGCTTAATGTGGTCTTCCTTTCTTCTACTATAGATCAATATGTCATCAAGATATACCACCACAAATATACCTATTAAGTCCTTAAGAACTTCATTCATGAGCCTCATGAATGTGCTAGGAGCATTGGTGAGGCCAAAAGGCATCACAAGCCACTCATACAACCCATTAGTTGTTTTGAATGTTATTTTCCACTCATCTCCCTCCTTGACCCTTATCTAATGGTAACCACTTTTCAAATCCAACTTGGTAAAGTACATTGCCCCTCCAAGACAATCCATAAGATCTTCTATCCTGGGTATTGGAAACTTGTATCTTATGGTGATTCTATTAATTGCCCTTGAATCAGTACATAGCCTCCATTTTCCACCTTTCTTTGATGCTAACACCTCAGGGAATACACATGGGCTAATAATCTTTTTAATCAAGACTTGGTCCAATAATTCTTGGACTTGTCTAGCTACCTCTAAATTTTGGTCACTAGTTAGCTTATAAGCTACTTTATTAGGTAATGAGGCACAAGGTATGAAGTCAATTTGATGACTAATCACTCTCTTAGGAGGCAAAGTTGCAGGATTCCCATCACTGACTATATCACTGTATTTTTTAGTTAGATTCTGAATCTCCTTGGGTACTATCTCCTTAACTATATTCTCTTCCTCCTTGGGCTTTAACAAGATGGCATACCCTGCACTTGCCTCTTCCTTGATGTCTCTTACAAACTCCTTCCCACTATAGAATAATACAATAGGAGTCTTAGACTATGGCTCTTCATCCTCTAATAAAGAATATATTTTAAATGTCTTGCTATTCTTCTTAAAGGTTATGGAATTCTCCTTTCCATGATACACTACCTCTCTATCATATTGTCAGGAACTACCTAACAATAAGTGGCAAGCATTCATTGGTAGGATGTCACAAAGTAATTTATCCTTGTATCCTAGTATGGAGAACTCTACCCATGTTTGCTCATTTACTAACACACTCTATCTATTATTAATCCAAGTCACCTTGTAAGGGTTCACATGGGGTATCTTGGTTAATTTCAGCTAGTAACTGCCTCCTTTGATATTATATTATCAGTAGATCTAGAGTCTACTATCACCTTGCAGACTTTTCCAAGGATCTTACATCTGATTCTAAACAATGCCCTCCTTTGCTTAGGATCATCCTTCACTAGATACCTAATTAATACCCTTCTAAACATCATATTCTCACCCATCTTAGAGTCTATATGATCAACATCAGGTGCCTTGACACTAGAAGTGTCTTCTTTAACATAAGCTACCCTCTTGTTACTATTGGATGCAGTAGGCTTATCAAGACACCTATATGCTAGATGACCAGTCTGTCCACAATTGTAGCACTTCATATTGGAAAAATAGGAGTTTCTTCTACCTCCTCTCCCCCTAGTGGATCCACTCTGATTACCTCTACCTCTACCGTAACAACCTCTTGGTGTGGATTCATTTGTGTCCTCTATCAATCTATTTTCACCTTGGCTTCTTTGTTCACTACCCTTGCCTTGGTAACCTCCTCTTTGTCCTCTTTGGTATCTTCCTCTACCTCTACCCTTTAGATTAGAGTCACTCTTCTTTCTATCCTTCTCTTCAACTTTTAGAGCTAGTTGTTGACATCTCTGAATAGTAGTGGGGGTCCACAATCTAATCTCTTCTTGGATGTTCCACTTCAAACTACCTAGATACCTAGCCACTCTGATTGGCTCTTCTTCTTTTTTCTTTGACCTAAGATAGAGACTTTGAAATTCCTCTGTATAGGAGGCTACATCCATATCTTTTTGCTTCAATCCTTGTCTCCTTCTACGGAGTTGGATCTCATAATCTTCTGGTAAAAAGTTCTCTTTCATCTTAGTTACCATTGCTTGCCAATTTGCTATAGGTTTATTTCCAAGTATGACTCTTTCATCCTGTAGGAACTTCCACCATGTTAGGGCTAATCTCCTAAGCCTTGACTTAGCCACCTTAACCTTTTGTGCATCGGTTATGCCTTCACACTTGAAATGATTCTCCATCCCTTCAATCCAATCCAACACTGTTTCAATGTCCATTTTCCCACTAAACAATGGAATACCTTCTAAGGATTTACCACCCAATGCCTTGATGGCTTTAAAAAATGGTTCATGTTCCATCATAGGGTCTGGTTCAAGAATAATATCATCCTCTCCAACCTTCTGCTTCCCTCTATCACTCATTTCACCTTCTCTGCCTTGGTCTCTTGCATCCACTACTTGTAGTTTTATATTCATCTCTGCTAGGGCCTCTTCAAGGAGTCTATTCCTCTCCTTTTTCTCATCCATGTCCCTAGATAACTCTGCATTTTTTACCATGTATATGGAACCACAATATTCCACCTCTGACATATACAATCCCAAACCTTTTGGGGCTCTGATACCACTCTGATGTAATACACCTAGGTTTTCTCTCTATCCTATTCCTCTCTAGGGTCTCCTTAGGCAAACTCTCTAACCTAGTAGGGTTATATGACCAACCCTACACTCCTTAGGTATCTTCACACAAGATCCTAACCTTTCACCTAGTGTACACCAATTGCACTAATCAAGAATGCTCCATTTTGCAACACCAACTAACTAGGTCTTTCCTAGTTTCAATCTTCAAGAATTGCATCAATTCCTCTTAGGAATTAGCTCCATGGAGGGATAGGTCAACAAGACCTCCAATGGTTCCATTTTAACCCCTGCATACACCATTCACAAGCATATAACAGTTGAGTGCTTCAAAATGCACCTTTCTCACCGCAAATAGGGCTACAAGCCAATTTGGGCCTTTTTCTAGCCTTTTTGAAGATAACTTGAAACTTTCCCACACAAGCCTCCAAAAGGGTTTATGATTCAAACACCCTTTTTCGAGTACATTGATATTTTCAAGATCTCCAATCCTCAAATTGTCCATACAACCCTTCCCACAATCATGCCTAAAAATTAGGGTTTTAGGGCTTATTGACAGTTTGAACAAAAGAGCATTCTTTCAACACACAAAACAACTCCTCCAACCTTATCCTTTTAATTGGGGGTCCTTCACACATTACCCTATCCCTCCATGAGCTTTTGTTGAAGCCACCAATGCATTCAACCCTCCTTATAGCATTTGTAATGTATCTCAGTCCCTAGCCATGCACAACAAGCTCGCCTAGGGAATCATTGAAAAAATAGTAAAACCACTTTCTTGGGCCCCTCCTTCTATAAAAATAATGTACATGGAGTCTCCTCACCCATGTCAAGAGCCCATACAGAATCTACACTGGCAAGTTGAGTTAAGACTCCATTTGTCCAACCTGCCTGGTTCAGACCAATGACAGGGAAAAACACAAAGAATTTAACTAAACCAATACAAAAAATTAAAATTAACAAAATAATTCAACACAAAATCTTAGAATAACCTACCCTACATTAATCAATGGCTATAGACTAAAATCTAATCCATCTAACTACCAAAATCAAGAAATTTCACTAAAATTGCTTTGCAAATTGCACACACATAAAATATTGTATATTGAAAATGTTCACCAACCTTGATTATAGGTCAAGGAAGGCCTATTATACTTTTCCCTAACCCTAATCTAATGGTTTCAGATATTTATAATAACCATTTGAGCGAAAATTCTCTTCTTGCATAATTGTTGTCAATGTTGTCAATGACAACATTGACAATTTTGACAACTTTCCACAATATTAGGAAATCCACTCTAAACTTTGTTCTAAGACCATGAACATATCATAATAGACTTAGGTAGACCATGCCTACCACTCCTAGGTCCTAAAACACTCTCTTTCTAAATTTGACCCCTATGTGCTTGATTCACACAATTGCCACAACATTGGCAATTTGGGTCCAATTTGACACTTGTCTCCTAAAAGACCAAACAAACTTGAAAATACCTTCCCTAAAGACCTAAAACACACCTTAAGACACCTCTAGTGATATTATTCAATTAGTGGTCAAGCTAGAACCACTACAAGCCAAAAGAACTCTAGAAGCCCTAGGTCACCAAAGAGCCTTACCTAGGTGGTCCTACACCATCATCACTTTGACAAATTTTCAAGACTAAGTCAGTGTTTTAAAACATGACTATCACAATTATGAACATTTCATTAATTTTCACAATGAATTGCTCATAATGTCTTTTCTACATCTACTCTCTTTTCATAACAATAAAATATTTCTCTGTATTATTCACCTATAAGGATCTATTCGAAGACAAATAAAATATGCTACTAATGCAATGACTAGGGACTGCTAACAGAAATGTCATTTCTACAAACCTTGTCACTTAATTCAGGGATGAAGTTGAATACATTATATTCCCCCCTAAATTATTTTCATTCCTTATGTTGTTATTAATTTATTTTTATTTATTTATTGAGGAGCATCCTTGGGTTTTTGGAAATCTTGCATCACCCAAAAATATTTTCCTTTAAATAGTTCTTAGTTTTGTTTCAGTTCCCATTTCTATGTCTCTTACTGCATTCCTTGGTTTTATATCTTTTGTTGCTACAAACCCGAGGGTTTTTTCTGGACATCATGTTTTACCTATGTATGGTTTCACACCTCATTTGGATACTTACCTATGGACATTATAAAGACTCATGGTCAGTTATGTATGTTCTTCATGTTCTGATGGTTAGTTGAGGTTTTCTGATCTCGTGAAGTAATTTCCCAATCACTGAAGCTCAGTGACTCATATCTTCAATTTCTTGGATCTTTGGCTAACATCTCTCTTTGATCACACATAATTTATACATATTTCTATTAATATATTTATGATTTGGGTCCTGACCTATATATTTGTATTAATTTTTCTAATTCTTATAAAATCTAATTGATATAGCTGACTTATGAGTTGTGAAGGTTGCATATATTGAGGCTCTTGATCTTTGTTTGAAGGAAGTTCATAGGAGATAACCTTGGAAGGTTATTATTATAGTTTAGATCTATATTTTTTATGTAATCAAGCATGTATGCCAAAAAATTTTAATTTTCATGTTGGAGTCCAATGTGACATAAATATATAATTCTATGATAATGCGAAGATCTATTATAGCATGTTGATTGTCGATTCTTGTTTCTGAGTATTTTTTTCCATTGTGTTGACTATTGCTGAATTTTTGGACCATATCCATTGGGTAAATTCCAGCCATGACTATGTCAAACGGTATCATAGAAAGGTTGATGTTCCCATGTTAACAAATCAAGGTCCTGAGCTTGCAAATCCCTAGCTGAGTTTTTTGTGGGGTGACAAAGCATAGATCTATCCCACAATTGTAGAGGACTTGCACAAGGGGATCGTTAAGGAGATGATTAATGGTTGAGAAAATTTTTGGATTATTGAATGCATACCAAGGGTGAGTAGATCACCAAGTAGGAGGAAGGATGCAAGTGTGTCTGATAAATTATCGACTAAGAGGAAATTAACACCTTGTAATCAAATTGCTGAAGCTGAGGCTATTGCACCTAAGGATTAGAGAGATTCTCTCTAGAAGGATCAAATAATGACGGAAGACTTAAGAAATGAGATCAAAAATGCATTGACTAGATTACATAGGAATCCCAGATGTAAAACGTGTCACAAAAAAAGCTTCAATTTTGCACAATATCTTGAGACTTTAGATGTTGAGATCCCTGTAGAGGAAGAAAGATTTTTGAGGGTTATGACACAAGTAATTAAAAGTCATAAGATGGATGTTTCTACTTTCATTGGTTCATTTCATCCTAGGGATTTGATAGATTGGATTGGAGAGCTATAAGATTACTTTGGGCTTGAAGATATCAAAGATCCATAGAGGGTTAGGTTAGCACAAACTAAGTTGAAGGATCATGCTTCCTTATGGTGGAAATAATTGCAGAAAGATAGATAGGAACATAGTGAAATGAAAATCACTAGATGGAGGGTGATGGTTTTTATATTGAAACCTAATTTTATTACTAAGGATTATGAATTGGAATTGTTTAATAAATTTTATAACTTGAAACATAAAGACATGAGTGTGAAGGAATACACCAAAGAGTTCTATAAGATGACTATTAGATTTGGACACCAAGATGTATCTAAGGAGAAGGTGGATAGATATATTAATGGTATGAGATTTAATATTGAGGATGAGCTAAGTATGTTGAGGATTTCTATAGTGGAGGATGATTATTAGTATGCATTGAGGTCATAAGATAAGTTAAAAAGAAGACAAGGTAACCATAGAGGAAAGGAGAAACAAGTAAGTAGAAACGGTAAGTTGAAGTAAACCATTAAGGTAGAACCTGATCAGAGGAAACTTATGAGAGATAAAGGTAGCAAGGATTTAAAAGGTATTGTTAATGTTATAAGGCACTTAGAGGGGGTTTTGAATCAGTGCAACCATAGATCTACTAAATATTTTCATCAACTTCCAAAGTAACAAACATGCAAAGATAAATATAACATAAAAGAAAAACAAAGCATACATCAACAAAATCAACACAAAGACACCAATATTTTAGCATGAAACCCTTTTTAGAGGGAAAAATGACAATGGAAATAATCACCCACTGATCTCACTAGTGCACCAATAAAAAATTTCCCTATTATGAGCATTACAACACCCTATAATGGTATACCCGGTTAAGAGTATCTAAAATTCAGTTAAGAGATATTACAAAGTATTTTTAGGAACTACACTGGTAAGGGATTTGAAACTCCTCCTAAGAGTCACCCTATTAAAGGATTTATTCTTTAGACCTATTAGGATCCTCGCCCTATTAGGAGTAACCTTGTTAGAGGATTTTGACCGCAAGTGTGTTGGAACTTTCCTTGAGTAAAAAACTCAAAGAATGACCTAATGATGACACCTTATGCCTAATATATCTACATTTATAATACTCACTATGTTTCTCTAATCATACAAACTTCTCCTTCAACTACCACAATCATCACAACAACAACAAAAACAACAACTACCTTTCTCTCTTCGATTTCATCTCTTATAAACATAATTAGGTCAGTGGAATAACCCTTAAATGTGTTACCTGATTCAACCTCTAAATCCCAATCAAAATTTATAAGAAATCATGCAAACATAGGAAATTGTAATGTTCAATATTGGCCCTAAAAAATTCAACACTTAAACTGATCTATCTTTGACTTTGAATTTACCAGTGAATCGATTTATTCAACTTGAATAGACCGGTTAGATTGTATGCTATTCTTGTTGAATATTACTAGTGTTTTCCTAAAATCACTTTTTTTATATTGAATCATCTTACACAATCATAGATGTACAAAAAAAAACCTATAGATATCTCTTTTCTGATCGCACCATCTGAATCCTCAAAATTATCATCACACATTGAATTTACCATGGCTAACTATGTTATAATTGATACTGTGGATACTTAGACAATTACTTCTGCAATCACCTTTATCAATGGTATAATGGATACAATCATCCTATAATATTTTTTATAGAAATGAAAACACTAAAAAATCCATCACATGATCTAAGATATGATCATCTTCATCATAATGCCAACAATCTCCCCCTTTTGCATTGATGTAAACACTTAAGAAAATTTGCAAAGTCTCGAACTATGCAAATCAAGTACAAAAATTCTTAGGATTACTCCCCCTAAGGTAATTAAAAATAGATCATGGAATCCCATGAAACATATTGCATTTTTATATCTCTACTACTCCCCCTTCCTAATACTTATCCAAACAAATTGACACTCCTCCCACTTTGACAACAATCCCAAAGGTATTTTAGAGATAACAAAATTTTATAGAGTATCATATACCTATTACAATATAATGAATACATCACCAAAATTAGCCTTCAAAAACTGTAAGTCATTAACCCAAGTGTTTAGTAGGTTCTCCATGATAGGTATCTATCCATGCAGCAAATGTGCAATCTCCTCCAATCCTTCTATAGTTCATGGAGCTGGTAAGACTAACACTATTCTAGCCTCTTTAACACCTTTTTACAAAATCTCCAACTTAAGAATCAGTAGACTCTATAATTCCATTAATTTTGCAATCTTGTTTTCCTACTCATCCCTATAAGCCTTAAGCTTATGATTGATTGCACTAACTTGTGCTCCAATACTTGTAGTTGAACCATCGATAGGATAAAAATTTGTTTCCAATATCCTTATCTCATGTTGAGATTCACATCTCTTCCTATCTAATTCCTTCAAAAATTGTGAAAAATTAGAATTTGAGGTAAGAATATTACCACCTTGAGTTAGAGCTTCTTTCAGCTTGTTTACTATGATTTTTAAGGTATTTTTGTCATGTTTAATAGATTGAACCAACTTTTTTGACTTCTTTCTTTCATAATCTATGTTTACTCTCATTGTGGTAGCATCATCTAGAATTTGTATTTTCTTACTAGTAGCTTTGATCAATTTACCTAACTGTTTAATTGGTGTGGCTTTCTCATCATACTATACTTCAGGCACTAATTCAAAGAGTATATATGTTATAGTCAGTATAACCCATGCTTCTTATTTCATCTTCTACTCAAATCTATTTTCCCTTTAAGATGTGGTATATCTTCATCCATATGAACAATGATAGAAGACAACCTAAAAATTTGTTACCTTTTTTTGTTTTCTTGTCAATGGTCTTCTCCTCAAGTTCATCTTCAACTTCTTCATTTCCACTTATTTCCTCCATCAGTGGTGCCTATTGTAGTTGATCATCTACAGGTGTTTCAACTGACGTTTCTTTGGTCGTATCCTGAATGGTTCCTCTATTTTGTCTCCTTTTATTGTTGTTCTTGTATGTCCTTGGGTGTATCCTCATGTTTCTTTGTAGTACCCCTTTTATCTATAGGAATATCCATGATAGGAACATCACCTATGGTGTCCATGGTATCCTTGGGCTCATCCAAATAAATTTTATCAAGTTTGATCTTCACACCATCAACTGTCCATCCTCCATCAGTCTATGTAATCATAGGTTCGTCACTATGTTTTTTTATTTTCCTCTTCTTCTTTTTTCTCATCTTCCTTCTCCTCAACAAGACCCAATTTCTTCAGGATAGCCTCATTTTCCTTTTGAACTGACTAAGTGTCACCATTGACTATCCTTATCAACCTTTTCTTGATCTTTAAAATTTGTCTAACTTTCTCACAAGTCTCTTTGATTTCTTGCATTAACATCTTTGGTGGTAAGTGAACTAAAACATATTCAATCAATTCTTTATCTTGCTTGATTTATCCATGCTACTCAGCTTTAATATTAGCATATGAAGATGTAGGAATCTATCCTTGTAATTCAATAAGATCTTTTCTCTATTTACTCATACTAAATACAACTGCATCATCCAATAGCTTATGTTCTCCATTATTGAATTTATCATAATGCTTTTGAATATCAACTAGTACACCCCACTTTCTAACTTTATTCACTATGTTATCTATTGAAACATACTTACTAAAATTGGGCTTGAAATATTTAGTAGTAGGGGATCCAACTACCTTTGACTTCTTACCACTGGAATTTTTCTCCTTCTAGCCATCATCTGATCATTTAGTAGCTTCTTCATCACTCCTTTCAGCTTCAATGTTACTTTAAGATTTCTCCTGTCCTTCTTAGTACCATTTTTCCTCCTCCTTATTCCTCTTCCTAGCAACCTTTTTTGTATTAGCCTCCTTATATTTTGTGGGCTTAGTTTGTGTTGGATTTACTAATCTTCTCACTAGAATCTTAGTTGGAGAAGAGAATTTATCCTTCTTGACTATTGTATCACTTCTTATCTTCCTTTTAGTTGGCACACCACCAGTTGTAGAAGATAAAACTTCCACATCATCTTTTCCAGTAACCATTGTTGATGTGACATAATTCTCATCTTGATATCTTTGTTTTTCCTTATTAATTTATTCTTGTGGGAAACCTTTCTTTAGATAAAATGCCTCCACTTCCTTCCCGATCTTCTTCTCTATGACTGGTGCATTTAGTTTTTCATGAAATTCAAGGGGATTCTCCTTGTAAGTTCCAAAATTGGGAGTATTGGGATCAAATGGCTTTGATAAGAGATCTTCAATAGGTAAAGTTAATAGATCTACATCTTCCTTTTAACCCATAGGTATGGCCTATGAGGTCCTAGGAACAATTGCTTCCATCAAACATGTATTAGTATCTACCACGAAGAAGATATCATTCTTATACTTTTCAACAATCTTAGTAGGTATCCTTTGTCTCTAATGAATTTTCTTCTGGAAATTCTTGAAATATCCCAATACTTTATCAGTGAAATCATTTCCAAGCATTCTAACAAAGTTCCCCATTTGGATAACCACTAGTGTGAGAGATGAACAACTAAATTGACCAATACTGGGGAAAAAATTTTGGAAGTAGAAAAAAAAACCATAAGAAATAGTCCATATTTGAATACTTGCCTTTTATCTTTCTTGATCTTCTCCATGTTTAGAAAGAACTGATCTTTCATCTCACTACAGAAGTCATACCTTGCATCTTCCTTCACCATCTTATAAAAAACTATGAATCATAGAAATAGGCACATGGTTGATTCTTCTTAAGTAAAAGACTTTGTATCCAATCAACATAGATGCAAATATGATATTTAGGCCAGGGATATCATTTATGATCATCACACATTTGTCCCACTTAGATTTAGTTAGGTCTGTAACTACACCTTGTGGAATTGACCTAGGCTGAGGTACTTCATGGGTAGCACGGAATCTAGTTACAACATGAATGGCCTCCTTGTTTATCTTGTAGGGTCTATGAAGCCATATGAAGTTATCATGAACCCTACACAATACATATTTGACCTTTTCTTTCTCAAAGTTGGAGGGAAGGTGTATTGCATGGACAAAACCCTTGTCAACAATCACTCGATGTTCATCCTTCAAAACTAGATTGTTAAAAAATTATGATATAGTGAATGAATATTAGATTCACCTAGATCTTCAATCTTTTAATGGATGTATGACATAACATCTTCTATGTGTAACACTTCATAGGGTATGTTGGTTACGGAACCGTTGGATCATCCTCAACCAACTTATATGGATGCATTATAAATTCAGGCCTAGGTTTCTCAGTAATCTCAACAATGGTAGGTGTATCCAGCCTTCAAAAAATAGATTCATTCTCAAAATTCTTGATAAATACCTCTTAAGTCACTGCTCCATGAGTTTCACAAACACTTGCAAGTTTCTTCACCAAATCCTTCTTCAAATCCTTCTGCACTCAATTCAATCACTACCAATCTACTCAAACTTCACTTCTATCACTACTGTCTATATCTCATTTATTGTGTAGGTATACAGTGAGACCTAAAATCATATTTTATCTTTTCATCACACTACAACATGAATTGCATCACCGGTTGACACCAAACAACATATATCTTCAAAGACATTGTTAGCGGTCAACCAAATATTCAAGAAAATAAACAAAACTTTATACCATACATCAAAATAATCATATGAATCTAAATATTCATGTAAAACTTACAACACATGCATCTAGGGGGTCTTTAATGGATTCAAAAATTATTTCTCCCCCTAAGTGAAAGATGAATTAGTTTGATGATGAATTCTCCACATGTTGTGAAGATGTGGAATCTCCTAAAGATTTGTCTTCACTTTTATTTACCCAATTTATGTTCATCTAATTCTTGGTCTCTTCAAAATTCACAAGATGATATCCCTTTTTCTTGTCTGACTGATTAACCAGTCATCTCATATTGATTTTCCTTTCTCTACAAAACCTAGCAATGTGACCTATCTTATGATAGCAAAAAATTTCATACCAGTTGATCTCCAAGGTCCAGCATTACCTATATTTTTTCTCAATGTATATTTAAAAACCATGTGTCCATAATTGTGACAATATGAGCATGTAAAATTCCACCAGTTCTCATTCTGACAAGGACTAAGCTGGTTGACTTATTCCCATTGATTGTTCACCCTTGTCCTGCAACCATTAGTTCTATGCTCATACTTGTTTCAGTTATAGAAATAACCATGAAAATTACTTGTTCTAGCATTAGATATAACACTTGGAACACTAGATCTGATAGTTTCTTTGCATATATTAGTAGTATGAACAACCTTACGACATTTAAAGAAGACTAGTTTGTAAGGTTTCTGACCAAGACTCCTTGGGGTTACCTCTGGTGAGGTTTCCTTATATTTCATGTCCTTATTGGTTCCAGGGGACTCACCAAATTCATAATTGGTATAACCAAGACCCTTCTTTTCTTGATGCATCCTCTGATTCTTGACTTGTTCATCATTTTTTGTATAAATTTGATTAAACTTCTCAAGTAAATCATTTGAAGCCTTCAAATCACCTTTCAGTTTCTCATTCTCTTTCCTCATATTTTCAATCTTCCTTAGGGCTTATTGATTTTCTTCATAAATGTCTCATGTAGATGTCCATGCAATGTACCAAATTCTTCTTCACATTTCAAGAGCTCATCCACCTTTGCTTTTATGGATTTATCTTTGGCTTTTAGGGCTTCCTCTATAATTGTCCTTTCTTCTTCTAATACCTTCCTTGATTCCATTTATTCACCCATTGTGATTAAAAAAGCTTCTCACTCTCTTTGGAGCTTCCTCTTGTCTTTATGTAGCTACTCATTCTCTTGAAATAATTCTTCCCAAGCCACGTCAGATTCCTCATATCCACTATGTTCAGATATTTTTTCAAAAAGATGTAGTCCCTTGGATCTTGATTGTTGGAGTTTTTCTTTCATCCTTTAAATAAATTTCTTAGCGTCTTCTAGTTCCTTCTCAAGTTTCCTCTGATATCTCAAACCATCCATATAAGCCTTTAGGATCCTTCCCAAGCTGTTAGGATTCTTCAAGGAAACTTGGCTCTAATACCAATTGTTAATGTTATAATAAACTAAGAGGGAGGGGGGTGAATTAGTGAAAACAAATATCTACAAAATCTTTTCATCAACTTCCAAATTAACGAACATGCAAAGATAAATATAACATAAAAGCATAACCAACCATACATCAAAAAAATCAATACAAAGACACCAATATTTCAGAATGGAAACCCTTTTTAAAGGGATACACTACGGTGGGGATTATCATCCACAAATCTCACTAGTGCACCAAAAATTTCTACCCTTTTAGGATAATTACAACACCCTACTAAGGGTATACCAAGTTAAGAGTATCTATAACCCAGTAAAGAGCTATTATAAAAGTCATGTTAGAAACTACCCTATTAAGGGATTTGAAACTCCTTATGAGATTCATCATGTTAAAGGAGTTAGTCTTCAGACCTGTTAGGATCTTTCTTACCCTGTTAGGAGTAACCTTGTTAAAGGATTTTGAATTAAATCCTCTTAGAACATGCCTTGAGTAATAAACTCAAAGAATGACCTTATGATGACACCTTCTTCCTAACAGATCCACTTCTATACTTCTCACTATGCTGCTCTAATCATACAAACTTTTTCTTGAATTACCAAAATCCTCACAAGAACAAAAAAAATCTTACTCTCTTCAATTTCATCTCTTATAAACTTATTTAGGTTGGTGGAATAACCCAAAATGTGTTACCTTAGTCGGCCTCTAAATCCCAACCAAAATTCATAAGAGATCATGCCAACATAGGAAATTATAATGTTCAATATCTACCCTCAACAATTCAAAAATTAAAGTAATATGTCTTTGAATTTGACTTCACCATTGAATAGAATTATTCAACATCACTAGACCGGTTAGAATATTCACTATTCTTACTAAATATTACAAGTGTTTTCCTCAAATCTCTGTCTATACTTTGAATCAGCTTACACAATCATAGATGTAGGAAAAACTAATTCTTTAGATACTTCATGTCTGATCACACCATCTGAATCCTTAGAATTATCATCACACACTGAATTTACCATGACTAACTATGTTATCATTGATACACTGGATACTTAGAAAAATCCTTGTGCAATCACCTTCTTCACTGGTATAATGGATTCAATCATCCCAGAAGACTTGTTTCTAGAAATGAAAACACTACAAAATTCATCACATGATATAGGATATGCTCATCTTCATCATAATGTCAATAAGGAGAAGAAAACCATTGAGGTAGAGCCTAACTAGAGGACACTTAGGAGAGTGAATGGTAGAAAGGAGTTTAAAGCTACTTATTTAAAATTTGGTGTCACAGGATATAGATCTTTTCAATATTCTAAAGGATCTAGTAAGAACTTGGGTACACATAATCTAAAGGATCTAGTAAGAACTGGTAAGATCTAGTAGGAGAATAATATCACTGAACTTGTGGAAAGTATGGCATACCCTAAGATAGGAGAATCTCTTATGCTTAGGATAGTAATGTTGAGTGAAAAATAATTTGAACCTTTACAAAGGATGAATTTGTTTAGGATTGTTTTCAAATCTAGAGGTAAATCTTGTAAAGTTGTTATGGATAGTGGTAGTACTCATAATTTTTTATAAGAAGACATGGTACAAAATCTTATCATAAAGAGGCTTAATCACCCTTGTCCTTATGTGAAAAGTTGGTATTTAGATTATCATAGGGTGGAGGTGAAATAGAAGTGTTTGGTAAACTTTAGCATTGGATCTTATAGAGACGATGTGTTGTGAGATGCAATATCTATGAGTACTTGTCAGGTTTATTGGGTAGACCTTGGCAATTTTATAGTGAATTTATTCATGATTGTAGAAGAAATTTGGTCATGATAGAGAAGGATGGACAAAAGTTTACTTTGGTTCCCTTGAAGGAGGTAGAGGGGAGAAGTACAAGAAATTTGAGAATGGTGAAGAGTTACTAATCAGAGAAGGGTAAGTGCACCATGACGGTGTGCAAAAAGGGGGTATAAGTGGCCACTTTTTATCTAAAATTAGGTAAACCTAAAATTTGAAGATAAATTTGAGTCATGTACTAAAAAATTATACAATGTGCAAATTAAAATAATTGTAGAAATCTGAATCTAGTTTCTAAACTACTAATGTTTTTTTTAAATGGTCAATATTAAGAGGGTCAAATGCATTGTGCACAAAACATTATTCCTAATTTTCTTCAAAATAACATAACTAAGCATCTAGAAAGGAAGGCCTCATCCTTAAACTAGATCTTTCTAAAGCCTATGATAGGGTGGATTGGGAATTTATTCTCGGAGTCTTCAGTGCTTTTGGTTTTAACCAGAAGAGTACTAATCTTATCTTTCAACTTGTGTCTTTAGCTACCTTCTCTATCTTGGTCAATGGGTCTCGCACCCCTCTCTTCAAATCTACTAGAGGGTTGAGGTAGGGGGATCCCCTTTCTCTTGTCTTTTTCATTAGTATGGCTGAATGTTTGGGCAGGTTCATGGAAAACCATGTGAGGGATGGAGAAATCAAGGGATTATGTCCCTCTTCTACTAATTAAGTGTACTCTCACCAACAGTTTGTTGATGATTCAATTATTATGGGAGAGGCCTTGGTTAAAAATGCTACTTATATTAAGAAATCTTTGAATAAATATGGGAATACCTCTAGTCAAACTATTAATTGGGAAAAAATCTCAGTGTTCCTCTTTAATGTTCTAGAGAAGAGGAAGATCAAAATCTTGAGGAGTCTGGGGTGTGATTTGGGGACCCTCCTTGGAGCTTTCCTTGGGATACCTCTCTTCTTAGAACCCATTGACACTTTCTAGAGCTCTCTTGTTGATAGATATCATAATAAACTTTTAGGATGGTTCAAAGGACTTATGTTGATCCAAGCAGGCAAGATTCAGCTTCTCAGAGCCACCCTTCAAGGTCTTGCACTGTATGCTTTAAGAATCTTTAAAATTTCCAAGAAGTTTGGGGATGCTATTGAAACAATTCAAAAAAAATTCTTATGGACTAGTATAGAAAAAAAGAAGAGGATTTATCTCTTAGCTTGGGATAAAGTTTGTAGACCTATTATTAAAGGGGGACTTGGTCTCCAAAGAATCAGAAACCTCAACAATCATCTCTTCACCAAATTAATCTAGAGATATTACAATTCCAGTGGAGAATGGGCCCTAATTTGGGACAACAAGTACAATAAGGACCACCCTAAATTTATTTCTTTTCTTGATTATGACAAGATTTATGGAAGAAATTTTATATAGAGGAATGCCATGAAAAACAAGGATATCATTAGAAAAGGAACAAGATGGAAAGTTGGAAATGGCAAGAATGTTCTCTTCTAGGAAGATGAGTGGATTTTACAGGCTCCCCTTAAGGATTGTCCTAGATGGAAAAACTTTGAAAACCTTTGTAAGAATATATTTTGAAGGAAAGTGGAGGATTATTGGGAAGGAGATCACTAGAAAGATTTGACTGTTATTGACATTTCGATGGGGCAGCTTAACTGAATTATGGAAACTACCGCCCTGATTGAGGAGGAGGATAGGATTATCTAAAATTATACTTTGAGTGGTATTTTTTCTACCTCTTCTGTGTATAATAATGAGTTTGAAGATCTGGTTGAGCCTTTTTGGGGTAAGGCTTGGATAAAGGATCTTACTCCTAAGATCAATGTTTTTATGTAGATCCTTTTGCAAACTAAAGTCCTAACTATTGACAACCTTATGAGAAGAGGGATAACTATTGTGAATAGATGCTACCTTTGCAAGAAGAATGTAGAGAGTTTTGATCATATGATTATTCATTTTCCTTTTGTTAGGGTGATATGGGATAGCTTTCTTATTCTTTTTAATATAGAATGGGTTTTCCCTGTAAATTTGAAGGGTCTTTTTAATTCTTGGATTCATCATTCAAAAAATGATATTGTTAGTCAAGTTTGGAAATTTTCTCTTCCCTATATTTGTTGGGGAATCTGGAGAGAAGGGAATGATAGAGTTTTTAGGAATAAAGAGACAACTGCCAAAGATGTTTTTTACAAGATAAAGAGAGCTATTAAAGAAAATGTAGTTTTAAAGGAGAGAATTATTGAACCAATCTTGGAGGAGAATATTTTCTTTCTTCAAAAATGGAAGATAAAAAGGAATTTTAGGAAGTAGGATAACAAATTTACTAGAGCTAATGCTAGGTGGGATTGCCCACCTAGGGGGTTGATGAAAGTCAACTTTTATGGGGCCTCGAAAGGCAACCCAGGGGTGGCGGGATGTGGGATTTTCATTAGGGATGAGAATGGGGTTTGTAAGGGTATCAAAGTTGTCCCTATTGATTTTTAGACCAACCATCTTTTTGAGGCCACTACTACCCTTCATGATCTCATCATGGCTAAGGAAAAAAGATGCAGGAAAGTTTGGATTGAAGGTGAATCTCTCAACTTTGTTAAATGCTTTAATTCTCTTACCCCTACTTCGTTGTCAATTTAAAATATTATGTAAAAGGCTAAAGCCTTAATTCATTATTTTGAAAATTGTATGGTGACACATAACTACCGAGAAACCAATGGGGTGGTTGATTGGGCTGCCAACATGGCTTGTAAAATGGAGGCGGTGACTCAATGGGGAGGTGGTGTTGAAACGCTAGCTCAAGTGCAGTTAATGATAAATAATGACCGTTCGTGAAGAAAACAAAAAAGAGATCATAAATGGTAAGTTTTAATTATTGGTTTATGGCGGAAGTGACTTGTCATCATTACCAAGGAGAACGTACTTAGTGGTAATTATTAGATTGAAGAGGCATGTTTTCTGGGTGCACTTCTTTATTATGAAAGAGAGGCGGGATATTTCAAACAACATTTGCAAATTCATCAATAGAGAAAATAATCTAAACTAGAGAGCAGATATGGGATGTAACAAGAAGCATGTGGAACCCACAAATTGTGATGAATGGCATGAAAGGGAAGATGTGTGGAAAATTTTGGTGGAGGGAGGTTTGGTGTTTTTTTGGAGAGGCTTCATGGGTGCAACTCCACTATCACAAGAATCTTCTTGAAGACCTGGAAAAATGGGAAGGTCATGGTCGGCAACCAGTATATGGAAGTCACTAAGGAGGTTATTGCAGAGGTGATTGGTATGGAGATGGAAGGGCTTAAATTTTATAGAGATAGGCTTATCTCAGACAAGGTGTGGGAGAATTTTCCTAAGGAAGATAAGGAAATATCTCAGCTAGTGAAGGTGGGCACCTCTTATCACAACCCTATGCATATTTTGAGACACTGGTGATATGTTCTATTCATGCTCATCAACTACATCACTCTGGATGGTAGATTCACTAGGACCTATGGCCACCACTTCATGCTTCTTAACCACTTTAGACACAAAATAAAGGTTATTTTTCCTTTCTACCTGCTCAACTCGCTTGATTTCACCATTACTAGCATGTAGACGAAACCTAAGGAGGATCACACCTCACACTAGGGGCTTATGGTGTTAGTTTATGAAGTTCTTAAGTCCAAGAAGGTGGAGAGACCTCTGGTTAAAAGGACATAGAAAGATGAGGAAGACACAGAAGGAGATGAGGAGGAAAGTATATATGAAGAAGAAATAGAGGATGAGGGAGAGGAGAAAAAAGGGTATAAAACCCCTAAGAAGGGAATAAAAAAGGGGTCTTCTTCCTCGAAAAGCTTGAAAAAACCCACATCAAAATCTCAGATACTGAGAAGGATACAGAGTATGAGAGATCTAAGGATAGTGATAGAAAAAAGAAAAAGGGTAAAATTAACCCTAAGGCTAAGAAGATGACTCTGGTGGAGGAAACAAAGACTAAAAAGGAGACTAAGGATAAAGATAAGGGGACTAAACCCAAAACTGGGGTTAAGAAAAGAAAGAGGGAAGATATAAAAACCCGCAAAGGGAAAAATCCTAGCAAGTACAAAAATCATGCTTTCCTCAGATGAGGAGGAAGACAAAAAGCAGGATGAGGGTAAGGATGATACTAACCCCACCAAGAGAATGGAGAATAAAGAACAAAAGGAGGAAGAAATGGTGAAGGATGATTCTGGGAAGGGCCTCAAAAATAAAAATGTTGGGAAGGAGGATACCCATCACAATGATGACATAGGTAATACTGTTGAACCTGAGGATTTAGACCATGGAAAAGCATGCATTACTAATTTTTCTGGTCTAATTAGCAAAATGTTAGGAGATAATGTTGACTTGAAGAATCAAATTGAGGGTATGAGGGGGGAAATGAATATTTTAAATTGAGTTGATATTGGGGAGAAATCTGTGGCTGAGTGTCTGGGGGGAAATGAAAGAGGTTGTTGGAAATTCAAAAGCACATGTTGATTTGGTGAATAGAGTCAGCAATCTAGAAAATAAGTTCAAGGATTTTGAGGACAGAGCTGCTTAAGATGACAATGTAAGGCAGATAAAGAACCTGAAATCCAAGGTGGAAAAGATGGAGGCAACGGTTTGTAATATTGGGGATCAATCTCTGAAGAGTCTAAAATCTTATACAGGGAAGGCCAAGAGCTTAATGGAGAAGTTGGAGTAGGATACTGGCAATAAGGATAGCCATGTTGTCAAGGATCTGGCTGGCTTGAGAACCCGCACTAGGGCTAGCACCAAAAAGGCAAGCCCAAGGGAGGAAAAAGAGAAGGACAAAGGTGACCTCAAAAATACAATTAATCAGATGGAGGTTATGCTGATTTAGGCCCAAGATATGGTTCATGGCATGTAGCTATCTTTTCCTGGGCCCTCCCCTTTTTTTTGTTGTCCCTATTTATTATGTTTATCTTTGGGAGTGGTTGATAGCTAGTCTATAAGCTGTCTTTTTTTGTTGGTTGTCTTTTTTGGTGCCTCGACACAGTTGTTATTGTACTTTATATAAATATTTGTATAACTTTGTTTAAAGGTTTTGGGTCCTTGTAAAACTTGTTTTTACTTAATCAGAACATAACATAGTGTTTATCATGTGCATCAAAAAAGATATAGTTAGATTTAGTATTTTGAAAAACCCTTTGGTAGAATGAAGGTAAGAGTGAGAGTTATGAGTTGTGTATTTTTTTGTAATTTATGTTGAGTATTTATTTTTATGATTTTTTGAAGTGGATGCATCCTAAAAATTAGGTCTTTGTTTGTGTGTAGACATTAAGAAAATGGTAGACATATGTCTATGAGAACTATGGAGACACTAGTAAAGAAAATTAAAATTTAGCATGCTAATGATATCCGAAAATTGAAATTGTATATGGTTTCAGACAACATGAGAAATTATATTAGTAACTTTACAAATACCCACTTGATGATGTGTAAACTTGATGATGAGGAAGTTGAGAAACTTGTTTTGAAGAAAAAAAACCATGTGAAAAGCGAGGGAAATGGATGCAATTGAAGCTCCCAAGACCCAACCTTGTTATCCAATCCTGTTAACTAGCCTTATTATTAGCTTGGAAATTTACCAAACCGAATCACAATTAGATTATTTGAATTTAAAGTAACATAATTGTGTTAGGGGTGTTTTTCTTTTTTTTTTGTCTATGACCATTTTTTACACACCATCTTGATGCACTTACCTAAAAGAAGAATACAAAGGTTGGTAAGGATCAGAGGAAGGATCTTGAAGGTAGACAAGAGAATGAGTTTCCATTAGACTATAAGAAGGGTAAAGTGAAGAAACAAAGGAGCTAGGTTGTTGATCAGATGAAGGATTGTAGCAGAGATAATTTAGTTGTACAAAATAGAGGTAGTGGTAAGAATGCTTGTACAAATGTGAGATATGATAGAGAATGTGTAGATAAGTGTAAGATGATGTATCTAACAGAAGATGGAGAAAAAGTGAAGATATAGAAGGTTGCAGACAAAGAGGATATTTCGATCAAGAATGAGCATGGGATTTATGTCCCACATCCTGTCAAATATTCATAAGTTTCTCTTATAAAATATTTTCTTCTCACTAGGGGTGTTTGATGTAGGAGCATCCTTGGGTCATTTGCAATCTTGCATCACCCAAAAATATTTTCCTTTCACTTGTTCTTAGTTTTGTTTTGGTTCCCATTTTTGTGTTTCTTGTTGTGTTCTTTTGTTTTAGATTATTTATTGTTTTGAACCTGAGGGTTTGTTCTAGACATCATATTTTAACTATATATGTCTCAGTTCGCACCTCATTTGGCTACATCATTGTGGAGATTCTAAAGATTCCTGGTCACTTCTGTATGTTCTTGATGTTCTAACGGTTAGTTAAGGTTTTCCAATCTCGTGAAGCAATTTACTGATCAATGAACCTTGGTGAGTCATATTCCAATGTTCTTGGATCTTTGGCCAACATCTCTCTTAGATCACATGTTATTTCTACATATCAGCATTGAGATCTTTATGATTTGGATCCTGACCTATATTTTATATTACATTTTCTTATTATTGGAAAATGTAATTGCTTTGGCCAGCTTATGAGTTGTGAAGGATCTATATATTGAGGCTCTTGATCTTTGTTTGAAGATATTTCTCAAGAGATAACCTTGGAAGGTTAGCATGAGGGTTTAGATCTAGATTTATCTTCTAATTAAGCATGTACGCTAAAATTTTGTAATATGCATGTTGTAGGCCAATGTGATGTAAATATTTGATTCTATGATAATGTGAAGATCTGTTATAACATGTTGATTGTCTATTCTTATTTCTAAGTTGGTTGTTTCTACTGTCTTGCCTCTTTTTACATGGTTGGAACATCTCCATTAGGGAAATTATGGCCTTGACTGCATCGCTTGTGCATTATACAAATGAATAAACTCTTCCTTCTCTTGCAATTGTTTTCTTGTCCAAACCATTCTAGGTCTTTTATGTTATTTGTGTTGAGATATATTTAAAATTGTAAAATATGTGTTTGCATTATTGTTTTGTCATTGGTGTCAACATATTCCTACTATTAGAGATAGTGTTACTAAGATGTTTAGTCAGATGATTTCACTGGTACCAATACTATATTGAATATCAGATATTGTGTAGCTAGAAATGTGTTTGGGGATGTTTGTACTTGATTCAATTCATGTGGCAGAGGTTTTCATGTTGATTTAAGTGAGTTGTGAAGGATTTAATAGAGACAATTATTTTGTTTATTCTGTTTGAGACAATGTTCATTTATTGGATTGGTGTGGTTTGGTTTATCAATATTATTTGTTTCTAACCTAGTGGTGAGTTTAGGACATGGATGTGTGTCCTTAGTGCTGGAAGTCTAATATGGGAAAGAAGTATACTGAGAGGAGGGGTGAATGAGGATCTATAAAACTTTTATACTTCTGAAACAAACTGATTCAACATGTAAACATAACAATTAACTATAATGGTGTAATAGATCTAACATCTAATAACATCCATGATAAAAACATAACACAAAGATTTGGTAACCCAGAAACCCTTGAAAGGTAAAATTGGGGTGAGAGTGAAACCCACAAATATTCATTACTATAGTAACAAAGTGTGCCTGTTAGGGCTACAAAGTTTGATCACTTCTGATGATCTACCCTATGAGGGGTATACCCTTTTAAGAGCTTAAAAACTTATACAATCTACCTTTATTAAATAATTAAAACTTATAACTAAATAAGCACTTTGTTAAGAGAGTTACAAAGGCCTGTTAGGACCACTTTGTTAAGTGATTTACCCTGATTCACTTGCTAGAATGTATCAGTACCTGATCTTTTAGTCTTCAATTCAAATGATGATAATAGATCTCCACTTTACAACTCTTAATTGCTCTCAAAATATGACATATCTCTTTTATGTCCTTCACTGCTATATTGTGTCACTCTGCCTAGTTTATGCTTCTAATATGCAAAAATCTTCTTCACATACATACACACCCGATCTCTTCTCTTCACATCTACATCACTGATTAGGGTTTTAAAAAATTCCATATATATATAATTGATGAAGCCTCCAAATCAAGATTAATGATCTAGATTCATCACTTTTTCCCCTTAAGCATTCCTAATTTTCATTGGTCACATTGCTTGCATAGGGATTAATCATCTCAACAATAATGCATAATTAATGCATTAAATGTATTCAAGAATATTTAAATGATAAGTATAAGTTAGCCAAAATGGTTTACCTAGGTTCTTGTGCTATTCCAAACACATGTAACAAAGTTGTTTCACTCGACATATGTAAACTCTGATGCTCGGTCAAAACTGTCACTCAACACTGACTGTCTATGCAACTTGGCAATCATTCTGCTTAACAACTACTGAGTACTCGGTGACCACTAACTTTCACAAAAGTAACTACTGCTTGGTCAATACATATTATCTATAAAGGTCATTTACATTTCTCATCCTTAGTGGGATGGCTCAGTCGTAGTGATGATCGACGAACCTACCTTGATTATTACTAATTGTGTGACACTAATAGACAACATATCTTGGAGACCAACAATATCCCCCTTTGACATTAATGGAAAAAAAATTTGTCATGACTCTTCTGTCCCTTAACAAAAATTATACTCAAGTATACCAAAACACTAGTACTCCCTCTAAGATTATGACTCGGTCTTCATAGAGACTTCACTACATATACACTATAAATTTAAGTACATGACTCCAAAAATAACAAAATAGTATGTTATACCTTTTTGATTACATCATTTAGTTATTTCCTTTGTCTACATCTTTCCCCTTTATCTGCATCTATTTTATTTCCCCCTTGATTACATCTTATTACATTTTCCCCTTGTTTTTGGCACTCTTGTCTGCTAGAGTTGTAGGAGTCAAATCATACTTATCCAAAAATTATTTGCAAATCTATAGGATCATTTCCAATGAATTATCCCAAGTGGATCTCACATACTCAAAAACCTGTAACTTAATCTCTAGCTTAAAAGCTAGACCAATCAAACTCTTCGCAATATTGAGAGGATGTTCTCTCTGTGCTAATTCTTTTGCAGCTGCCAACTCTCTTTGCATGACCTCCAAGTGAGGTATCAACATAGTATGAATAGAAATCAATTTATCCCTTATTCTAAAATAATTATCCATGAGCTTGACTAATCTCCCTTGGGCATGAGTCAAAATGGTAAAAGGAATAGAGTTTGCACTTGCATCCATGCTCAGTGAATGTCCTATTGACTTTAAGTTTGATTGTAGCTTCTCAATAAGCCGTTAATTCTCCTTTGTAAATCATTCAACATCATAAATTTTTTTATACAAAGAAAGAAAATTTTCTATAACTTCTTCTAAGTTACTTACCAGATTGGAAAGTGTAACCTGTTTTACAGTAAGTTTTGTTGTAACTTTCTCAAGAACTTTGGTCTCAAACTTTCTCTCAGACCATTTCATGGGCTTCTCATTAGCATCAATATCATCATTGTTTGCCTTTTAAAAAATGTGAACCAATTGATCTAAGATAGGATTTTTCTCATTTATATCCTAAATCTCAAATGCATGAACAAAAATACCTTTTATATCATGTAATACATGCTTCTCTTGATGTTCTCTTTTTTTCTCTTCCTTTTTAATAAATTGTGCAAAATTTTCACTTTCTCATAAGATAAGTTATCAGTGTCCCATTTTGGAATAACTATAACTTCATCAAGCATCACATCTCTTCTCAGATACTTGTCCTTTTTCTTATGTGAATTCTTCTTCTTAGTCTCTGGTCATTTTCTACTCGGTCTCTATTCATCTTTCAATTTACTAGTGTCACTATTAAATGTGACAGTCTCCTTATGAATAATAATTTCCTTCTATTTAGGTGTATCAAAGACTGTAGTCTCAGTAAGTGGTAGCTTTAACAATGCTTTAATTGCCTCTTTCTCCTTAGGCTCGTATTTCTCCTCAGTTTCTATAGTCTTGGTCTCCATTGTTCCTTCATTATGAAATTCTAAGACATTAGTTGTAGACTTATCTATTTGATCTTCTTTTCTCTTATCTTCTTCTTCATTAACTTCAAAGTTTCCCTTGGTAGGGGAATCTGGAATGTATTATGAACGTAGAAAAAGTTTCCCTTACATTTTGAATCATTAGAACTTTTGGCAAGATCAATGATAGGGCTCCCGAAAGATCTTCCTTCACCACAGTCTTAGTAAAACTTGGAAATTAGGTGGTTCACATGCACCACTCTTGACTAACTGAACATTCTTCCTTTTCTTTTCTTTCCTCTTCACTCTAGTAGATGAACTGGTAGCCATTTCTCAAATTAGGGTTCATAAAATGGATTATGGGTAACTCGACAACAACGGGTCTTCAACCTTTCACAGTACTTGGCGATGATACACAGTGGAATCTTCACAAACTTCACTCAAATCACTCCTCAATCACCTTTTAATCTCTCTACAAACTCTAATCGATTTGTGAAATGAGAATTAATGGTAAAATTCATTATATAGCCTCAAACGGTTGAATTAGTTCTTTAATAAATGCTCCATATAGTGGTAGGTGTATGATAGTTGTCTCAATCCTTGAGTAAATAGATTAGTTAACTCATTTCATCACTCAGTCAGAATCATGACTTGGTCACTACTAACACTTGGTCAATATATCAGCTCATTTGATATGGAGGCTCCACACATACTAATACTAATGCTCAACACCAATTGTGCATATCAATTATTTTCTCAATTCTTGTCTCAGATATGTCCTAATGCATCTTAAATTATCCAGATATGAACATTAATACATCTTATATTAAGAACTAGTGTAAAATATAGCATTAGAGAAAATAGTTCCTTACATATCTTCTTTTCTTAATTGGAAGTAGTGTGATCACCTAATCCATTGGATTGGATGATCTTAACTTCACTGGTTCCATAACTTCTTTCTTCTTCTTTCTTTTTCCTTGTTAGATTCATCCAGTTATTTATCCGACCAGTATTAGATGCATGGGCTCTAGTCCTGCAATCACTCCTAGTTTGACTGATCTTCTAACAACTATAACAGACCAAACTTTCATTCATCCAACTCTTGGTTTTACCTCTAAAGTGTGTTATAAAATTTTCTACAATATGACCATATTCACCACAATAATGACAACTATGCCTTGTATTATAATCCTAATTGAATGTGTTAACTTTCCTAGGTGCATTGCCTTGTTTCTTGGATGTCCACTTATATTTTGTATTGGATCTGCAATCTTGGGTTCTATGACCAAAATTCTACCAATTGTAACAATTCCCTTGAAATCTAGGTGAAGTAGGTGATATGATAGTCTTTCACATGCATTAATGTTCCTGATTTCCATGCTTCTTATAGTCAAAGCAATATCCATTGAATTTAGGCTTAGGATTGGAATTATCATTCTTGCTTCTAAAATTTTTTGTTGTGTGACCTGGTTTCCCACAATGATGACATTGAGGTTTGTTGTTCTTCAGCTTTGCATTCCTCTATTCTCCACTCTTTGATGATCCTCCTTCAATGGATGATATGTGCTTAGTATGTCCAAGTCCAAAGGTGTCATTGGTTCTTCTTGGTGATCTCATCAGTTCCTCAAAGTATCTCAAGGCTTCATTAAGTTTTTTTTATACTCTCAATGAGTTTTCTTTCAAATCTGAACTCATTTTTCAGTTGATTGTTCTCTAATCTCAAATATGTAATTTTAGTTTATTTTCTATTCACCTCTTGATTTTCAAATAACAGTTGGTTAACCATGTCCAACTGATATTTTGTGAGCTTCTAGACATCACTTGTCCTTTCATCAAGTCAAGTATCCATCTATCTCTTATCTTCTTCTCCCATTGTCTTGTCTTCCTCATCTTTCTTCTTCTGATCAATCTCCTCACATAGTGTTATTAATTGGGTTTCTTGTTCTATCTCTAGACTTTTGAATTTTTCTTTCAGTCTCTTGTTCTTCTCCAATAAATCTACAATTTTTGCATTACTTTCTTTAGAATTTCCATTATATTGAGTGTCATTTAGCTGAGTTTCCAATTCTTTCCTCCCCTTTAAGGATTTCTTCAATTCCTCTCTTGCTATCTCAAGTTGATGTTGTGCCAGCTGGATATCAATCTTTTGATTCTCAATGACCTTTCCCAACTTATAAACCTCCATCTACAAGATCTCAAATCTCAAGTGGTTAGAATTATTGTAATAGAAAAAATATTTGATACCAATTGTTGGAAGTCTAATATGGGAAAGCAGTATACTGAGAGGGGGGGGAGGTGAATTAGGATCTATAAATTTTTTATACTTCTGAAATAATTGATTCAACATGTAAATATAACAATTAACTGTAATGTTGTAATAGATCTAGCCTATAAGAACAACCATGATAAACACATAACACAAAGATTTGGTAACCTAGAAACCCTTGAAAGGTAAAACTGGGGCGGGGATGAAACCCCCAAATCTTCACTACTACAGTAACAAAGTGTGTCTATTAGGGCTAAAATGTTTGATCACTTATGATGGTCTACCATGTGAGGGGGGTTCCCTTTTAAGAGATTACATACTTATACAATCTACCTTGATTAAAGGATTTAAACTTGAAACTAAGTAAGCACTCGGTTAAGAGATTTACAAAGGCCTATTAGGACCACTCTATTACGAGATTTACCCTTATTCACTTGCTAGAATGTATCAGTATTTGATCCTTTGATCTGCACTTCAAATTGTGATAAGGAATTTCCTTTTTCAAACTCTTAATTGATCTCAAAATTGGATATATTTTTTTTTTGTCCTTCACTACTCTTCTCAGTCACTCTTCCTGGTCTATGCTTTTGATATGAAAAATTATGCTTCCTATACATACACACCTGATCTCTTCCCTTCACATCCACATCACTGATTAGGGGTTTGAAGCATTCCATATATAGATAATTGATAAAGCTTCTAGATCAAGATCAACGATATAGATTCATCACTTTTTCCCCTTAAGCCTTCTTTTTTTATTGGTTGCATTGCTTGCATAGGGCTTAATTATCTCGACAATAAGGTGTAATTAATGCATTAAATTTCTTCAACAATATTTAAATGATACATAGAAGTAGACCAAAATGGTTTACCTAGGTGTTTTTTCCATTCCAAGCACATATAACAAAAGTTTCTCACTTGGCATATGTAAACTTTGATGCTCGGTCAAAAATGTCACTCGAAACTGACTTTCTATGAAACTCAGAAATCATTATGCTCGACAAATACTGAGTACTTGGCAACCACTAACTTTCTTGACAATAAATATTGCTCGGTCAATACATAATAACTATACAAGTCATTTACATTTATGACCCTTCATGGGATGGCTCAGTTGCAAGGATGACTATCCAACCTATCTTAATTATGACTAAGTGTGTGACACTAATAGACAACATAGCTTGGAGATCAACACTTAGTTTGAGTGGTTCATGATTTGGATGTTGGAAAGCTATTTTTATTTTATGATAGTGGTTATATTTTAGTGTTCCTAATGTATAGTAAAGATATGAGTTTGATTTATGAGACAGAGTTTTTGCTATTGATATCATGGTATTTCAAGTTGCTTGTTGATGTTTCTTGATCATGTCCTATTCGTGTTGCTAGATTACATTGGATTATGTTATCAGGTTTGAAGATTTTTCATGTAACTTTTTATTGTTCTTATTATTCTTGTTTGACTTGGTGGTATAGTGTGTTGTCATGGATCATGGCACACTTTATGGATCTGGAGTATGTTCAAGGATGTTGTTATGGGTCTTTTCTATGTCTTTGACATAGGAGCATATTGGGATCTTTGCACTCTTGCATAAAACAAAAATATTTTGTTTCTTCTTATCTTATTATTGATCAGTCTAGTGTTTTCAGTGGTGGTTGATCTATAGTTGTCTTTTTGAGTTATAGTCACTTCTGTGTGTTCTTATCTTTATACTAGACTAGTTTCTATGTTCGCACCTCATTGGATTCACTATGAGAGAGTTATTTTAGTTTCTTTGTGGGATTGTGTTGTTCCTCATGTTATCGATCAGAGGTTGGGTTTCCTCTCTTTTTATCGATCTTCTGGTTGGTTTTTTCAAGGGTGGTTGTGCCATCTGAGTGTTACCTTTGAGGCTGACTTATTTGTATGATCGTATCTCTTATTGTTTTAATTGGAGTTTGATCTAGTTTGGGATGCTGACCTAATTATTGTAACACGTTTTCTTATTCATTGAAAATGTGATCTTTTCTAGGTTGACCGATGATTGTAATTTCTATTTAAGCTTATGAACTTGTTCCTAGGAGATAAGAGAGTTTTCATAACATTATCTAGTGCATCTTGGCTAGGGTTTGTAAGACATTTATGATCTAATTAGGAATGTCTGTCTGGCATGTGAGACTACATGTTTTAGGTCTATTTTAGTTGATTTGAAAATCATAATTGAAGGCTAATCTCTCATTTTCTCATTTTTGGCTTATTGTTCTTTCTATTTCTGTTGTATTGTGTTGGCTGCAAGGATCAAACTGATCTTTTTGTGTTTCTCCATCCTTGGCTACATCAAGTGGTATCAGAGAAAGGTTTTTCATCCATAGTTTTTTTCTTGTGGGGTGGTGGTTGAAAGCATTCAACCTATGATGACTATGGATTGTAAATATGGCTAGGAGAAATGCTAGAGGAGGAGCACGACATGAAGATATAGAATTTTTGGATTTGTTGAGGCAAATATCTACAAGATTGGAAGTATTAGAGACAGAATAGAGGAAAGGACACCATATAGAAGATGCAAGTGATGAAGAAGGAGATGAAAAAAATCAAAATGAAGCAGTAGAAGATGATAACTAGGAAGCACAACCTAATTTGAATCAAGGAGAAGAAAGATTCATTAGGTCATTGACTAATGTTAATCGAAGACCCCATTTCAACACACATGATTATCATGATAATATATATGTTGATGAGCTGATAGATTGGATTACATAGATGGATAAGTATTTCTAAATTGAAGGGACTAATGAAGAAATGAAGGTGAAGAATTATTGTACCAAGTTCAAAGGACACACATCCCTATGGTGGGAACATCTACAAACAAATCAACAAAGAAGAGGTAAATAAAAGATTAAATTAATAGATAGGATGATACCAAATTAAAGGCAAATTTTTTGGCTGAGAACTATCAGGTAAGTTTTTTTAGAAAGTTGCAGAACTTGAAGCAGATGGATTTAAGTGTTAAGGGTTATACTGAGGAGTTATACAAGTTGAACATTAGATCTAATTATGTAGATGATGAAGCTAAACAACTTTCATGCTACCATAATGGTTTGAGGATGTACATACAAGATGCAGTCAGTCTAGTGCCGATTATTAGTGTGGAAGAGGCTTACAAGTGGTCCTTGAAATCAGAAGAGAAGCTGAATAGAAGGCTTGAACAATGAAAAAGAGTCAGAGGTGGAAGATTTCAAAGAGGTAGAGGTAGCTCTACTAAATATCAGAGTAAAAATGAACTTAAAGTTAAGGACACTAATCAGTATAAGAGGAATGATAGGATTTCCTATCAGAATGAAGAGAAAGGAAGTGGGGAAAGAAGAAATTTTAGTGGCACTTATTTCAAATGTGGTGAAGAAAGACATAGAGCATTTGAATGTAAACAAGGTAACTCTAAGAATAAAGAAGAGAGAAGTAGGAGAACAACATTTTTTAATGAAGAGTCCACCAACTTAGTGAACAATAATCAAGCAAGGAAGGTGCGACCTTGATGAATTGGAGGATCATATATCATGGAGAATAATAGGAGTCTACATAGAGGAAGAATTTGTTTAGGACAAGACATAAGGTGCAGAAATAGGTGTGTAATGTTTTTAGAGACAATGGCATTTATGATCATCTTGCTTCAGAAGATTTAGTAGAAAAAATGAAGTTTTAGAGGATCAAGAATCCTAGACCATATTAGATTTCTTGGATTCAAGATGAACATAAGGTACTAGAAAGTGAACAGTGCCTAGTTAAATTCCAGATTGGGAAGTATTATGATGAAGTTTTGTGTGATATTATTCCTATGGATGTGTTTCATGTCTTGTTTGGTAAACCATGGCCGTATGAAAAGAAATCCATACATGATGGTAGGGGGAATATTTTTACTATTGTTGCTAATGGGATAAAACATAGTTTTTTACCCTTAGAGGAACCTCTTAAGAGGGAACTATGTACTAGTGAAAGAATCTATTTGGTAGATGGAAGAAAGTTTTTGGATGACATGAAGCATAATAATGTTTGTTTTTCTTTAGTACCTAAGTAGTCTAAGAAGAATTTTTTGGTAGAAGAACATCCTAAGGAAATTTTTGGATTGTTGAGAGAGTATGTTGACATCATACCTGATAATGTACCTAATGGATTATCATCTATAAGAAGTATCATTCATTGCATGTATTTGATATGAGGAGCCAGTTTACCAAATAAAGAAGTAAATAGGATGACACCAACATAGAATGAAGAACTCAAGAGGCAAGTGGAAGATTTGTTGTAGAGAGGGTTGATCAGAGAAAGTCTGAGTCCATGTACAGTACCTATTGTACTAGAACCTAAGAAAGATGGACAATGGAGGTTGTGTACTGATTCAAGAGCCATTAATCAAATTATAATCAAGTACCATTTTCCTTTACCTGGGATGGATGATTTGATGGATTGTTTGAGTGAAGCTAAGTATTTCACCAAGATTGAATTGAAGAGTGGATATCATCATATAAGGATCAGAGAAGGTGATGAGTGGAAGACTTCATTTAAGACAAATGAAGGATTATATGAGTGGTTGGTAATTCCTTTTGGATTGTCTAATGTACCTAGTAATTTTATGAGCCTGATGAATGAATTCCTAAGGAGATTCTTGGGTAAGTATGTAATTGTTTATTTGGATGATATCTTTAATTTTAGTAAGAGAAAAGAAGAACATCTTATGCATGTTAGACAAGTATTGCAGAGGTTGAGAGAAGAGAAGTTGTTGATTAACGTCAAGAAGTTTACTTTAATGAAAGAAGAGTTGGTATACTTGGGATTTGTAATATCTGTTGAGGGATTGAAAATGGATCCTAAGAAAGTGAGAGCCATTATTGAGTGGCCTATACCTGAGTGTTGGAGAAGTAATATCTTTTCTAGTTTCTATCAAAATTTCATCTGACACTCTAGTTCAATCTGTGGACCAAAGATTGAAACTATGAGAGGTGATAAAAATGAGTTCAAATGGAAACATGTAGCACATAGAGGTTTTGAGTTGTTGAAGCAGAAGGTGAGTGAACAACCAATATTAGCTTTACCTAATTTCAATAAGGTATTTCAAGTAGACTGTGATGATAGTGGAAATGCAATTAGAGCTATTTTGATTCAAGAAGGGAGACCTATTGCTTATTTCAATGAGAAGTTGAATGATGCTAAGAGAAGGTATTAATTGTATGACTAGGAATTCTATGATATAATTCAATATTTGAATAAGTGGATACATTAATTGTTACCTAGGGAGTTTTTATTTTTTTACTGATCATCAAGCATTGAAGTATTTGGGTAGCCAAGATAAGTTGAATCAGAGACATATGATATGGGTTGAGTTTATGTAGAGCTATACATTTGTGTTGAAACATAAGAGTGGTGTGGAAAATAAAGTTGATRATKCTTTGAGWARGATAAGGACCTTGTTGACTGAGATGAAGATTGCAGTATTGGGTTTTGATGAAKTCAAGACCTTRTATAAAGAAGATCCYGAMTTTGTTGAGTCTTGGAAGGCTTGTAAAGAACCTATTTTTTCTGAAAGAAATAAGTGGTTAGATTATTTCATTTAGGATAAAATTTTGTTTAGAGGTAATAAAATATGTATACCTAGGAGTTCCATGAGGGATAATCAAATTAAGGAGATACAAAGTGGAGGTTCAACAGGACATTTTGGCATTAATAAGACAATACCTTTGGTGAATGGGAATTACTTTTGGCCAAAAGTTCAGAAGGTTGTGAGGAAATTTGTATAGAGTTGTAAGGTATGTCAAATTGCAAAAGGAAGTAGTTAAAATGTGGGGTTATATACACCTTTCATAGTTCCAGTTAGACCTTGGGAGGAAATTAGTACATATTTTTTACTTGGATTTCCTAGAACACAGAGAGGATATAACTCAATTTTTGTTGTTGTTGATGGATTTTCTAATATGGCACATTTTGATCCTTGTAAGAAGACTATCGACACAGTACATGTAGCTGAATTGTTTTTCAAGGAGATTGTGAGATTACATGGATTACCTAAGAGCATTGTATTAGACATGGATAGTAGATTTGTTGGATATTTTTGGAGGAAATTTTGGAATAATTTGAACACTTATTTGAATTTTCACTCTACTTTTCATCTACAAACTAATGGATAGACAAAAATTGTTAACAAGAATTTGGGAAACTTGTTGAGATGTTTGGTTGGAGATAAGCCTGGAAGTTGAGATTTAGTTTTACAACAGTTAGAGTTTGCATATAACAATTTAGAAAATAGGAGTACAAGGAAGAAACCATTTGAAGTGGTTACTGGGTTTAATCCTAAGGGAATATAATAATTAAAGGATAACAGTCCTAAAGTTGAGAAGAGTGTTGAAGGTGAGGATTTTTCTGAGGTTATGAAGTCATTACATGAAGGAGTGAGACATTATTTGGAGAAAATTGAAGACATTATATTTTTCCATTAGTATATACAAGGAAAAACATGATAAACACCATCGGTTTATACTACACCGATAGACAGGGCACTGCAGTACCCAATGCCAAGGTTACCGATACTGCCAAGTACAAAGCATCCTGACAAACACTATTCAATGTTACCCAATGACATAAAGGACAAGGAAACCCGATGAGTAACCAACAGTGCAACCTGATGAAATGATCATGAGTGGAACCCAAAAAATGAAGGGAACCTAATGATCAGTTCAATAAAGGAACACCGATAGACTTTCAGTTCACACCGATGATCAAGAACTGACAGTCAGTTACATCATGCAAAAAGTGGATCTGACTTTCCACGTCAAATAAATCACTAAAGTTTTATATTTAGCTTCTTGATTTTTTTTAAATCCATTACGTGAGGATAAAGAAATGTATTTATTATTGTTTTAATTAGTTTAACTGATTTAAAATGTGAAAACTAAAGGATCAACCTCAAGTTGTATACCTTAGATCTAGAGTTAACATTGTAATGTGTGATTTTAAAATAGGTCAAATACTTGTATAAATAGATGCTCAATCAATTGTGGACATGTTGTTCGATGATGATTGTAGCCATTAAGAGAATCTAGGTATCAGACAAAGATAATTCATGCAACAACATAGACAAAGATCAAATTAGTTGTGAAGAATAGGACAAAGGCTGCCGACGAGCAGGAAAATATATTAATCTGTCACTATATGTGATATTCATATACTGTGAGCTTTAATGGTTATGTAATTAGAAATTATAGATTGTATATAGTCAAGTCAAACATATTTTACACATTCTAACAAGTGGGGTACACTTAAGAAATCCTTTTAACGAAGGTGGACTTAACAGTCCGATTGTAAATCTCTTAACTAAGTGCACACTTCATTAGTGTTGCTTAAAGCTCTTAACATAGTAGATGCTAACAGGTCTCCACATTAATAATCCTAATATGGTAGATCATCATAAGTGATCAATTGTAAGCCTTTATCAGCTCCCTTCCATTTTGTAGATAGTAAATTTTTGTGGGTTTTATTCCCACCATAATTTTTACTTCCTAACAAGAGTTTTCTACAATATCATATCTTGTGTTACGTGTCTATTACTTTCATGAATGTTTCTATGAATGTTTCATACAATTAAGTTTATGAATTGATAATACATGCATGAGAAAGAACATCAGAAATGATTGGTAATACAGTAAGGATTTATTGCTAATGATGAAAGGTGAAAAGTGTTAAAAGTTTTATAGGTATTGATTCACCCCTCCCCTCTCAGTGCTGCTTCCCATTAATCCCAACAATTGGTAATAGAGATAAGACTCTTCTTGGAAATCTTAAAGGTTTAAGAGAAAATATTGTACAATGGAGAAGTGTAACCTTGATAAAAATATTGAGAACAAAAAGATTGAAATATAGATGTTCTATGAACAGTATAAAGAAGCTAGAATTAGTATGAGATGACTTCTCAATGAAAGAA
Source organism: Thuja plicata (assembly GCA_018584345.1). Classification (NCBI taxonomy): domain Eukaryota; kingdom Viridiplantae; phylum Streptophyta; class Pinopsida; order Cupressales; family Cupressaceae; genus Thuja; species Thuja plicata. The sequence continues at coordinate 262,161 of MU228551.1, forward strand.
AGAATATGAATTCTTGCTATAATGAGATAGATAATTAGGAGGAAGGGATCCCAGATTTCTTTGAGTATTCAGGATCAAATACAAGCAAGGCATTAGATACATCAGAAAAAAGCATCACAAACCTAATTGAGATCAATCTACATCTGGCTTGACAAGTGAAATCTTTACAAATTGGTTAAGAGACACAAATGGTAAGAATGATTGATGTCATGAATGATGCAAGGCAAGATGAACAAGAGAGAACACTAGCTATTGATGATAGAAGAAAGTGTTAGAATAGTCCCAAAGGATAACTGAGAGGTGGGGGCGGTGAATCATTTATCAGTAACTTTACTTCTTTTACTTCTTTAACTCTAGAATTCAATAAAGTAAATACACATTCAGATAACACAGTACACAACACACAATTTGATTATAGGGAAACCAAATGGTAAAAACCCCGATGGGAATTAGTACCCACAATGAAATATACTTGTTTATAGTAATCCATGTTTGAAGATATTTCAACTCTGTTAGGAGTTGTACTTTGCAATTCAATAAGTATAGTGACCTGGTTAAGGGTCAGAACCTATTAGGATTCTTTTACAAATAACCCTGTTAGGGGTGGTGGACTCACTATCCAAAAGCTCACTGCTTAATGGTGAAGGCTACAACCTTCTGTATAACATATATGCACTATATCTGATGATGAACTATAGAGTAGAATTTATGTCTTGATCAATTCCAGTGTATTATAATCTTTCACTTCTTCTTCACATAGACTCTTGATGAATGAACCACATTTGATATTCTTCTTTGTACATCTTCTGTCTCTTTTCGTATTCATTCCCACTTAGCATATGACAACTGACTTGCTATAAGTATCTACCTCAATGTATAAGATCATGGGACCTATAAGACAACTCTTCATAACATCATTATTGGCTCTAGTAAGCACACAAGCACAATTATAACCACACAAGTATAAACTGAATAGACGCGATGCTTCACTAAGTCGGCCTCACCAAATTATATCTAACTTTGCAATCTTCTTGAAACACATTTGGCACCTTTAGATAACTATCATCAACTCATAACTAATCATGAATACACACACACATCCTAAAGATAGGCAAAACTCAAGAAACACGTTACATATGTCGACTCTGAACAGATACTCTTCCAGAACTGTAACTGCCAATAACAAAATTACATAGTTTGACTGAAACATCATATATGGATCTGTGTGTATGAACATAAATTAATAAACATGTCAAAAATGTGTATCTAACCACACAAGTCTTCATGTCATCAACCTGATAAGTACATACAAAATATCTACTATGTATTATATGTTGTCATCAATGACAAACATATAATTAATCAACTGAATAGAATCAAATCTCCAACAATCTCCCCCTTAGACATTGATGGCAAAATATGATATAAAAAACATCATCTATTCATGGTGTCCTCTTTCTTTTACAATCTTCTCAATATCCTCATCAAAGATTCCTCTACACTGCTTCAGTTCCTCTGACTATGTTTTTGTTCCATGTATATACTCCCCCAGAGTATATGCTCCCCCTTAGTACATACTCCCCCTTACTATATACTCCCCCTTTGACATCAATGACAAAGGGTGCCATAAACCATTAGGCACAAGTACTACTCTAGAAGTAGAGTAGTCAACCATTCATCAGTCACAGAGGACTGATGTTCTTGCTGCTTCTTCTAAACAGACTCGGGAGAGGGAATTACTCCCAAATTCTCCCTGAGATACTCAAAAGTATCCTTTGATAAGGGCTTTGTGAAAATATCTTCCAACTATTCTTTGGTTCTCACATTGTCCAATTTCACTTCTTTATCTACAACCTTTTCTCTCAGAAAATGGTACTTGATCTCTATGTGTTTTGTCTTTTCATGCATCACAGGGTTCTTAGATATGTTGATAGTGCTAGTATTATCATAGTGAATAACAATAGGATAATCAATCTGAATACCAAAGTCTTTAACCATCTGTTTGATCCAAACCATGGTTAAACAATTCAGTGCTGCTACAACATATCCAGCTTTTGTTGTTGACTGAGAAATACAATTCTGCTTCTTGCTTATCCAAGAAATTAACCTGTCTCCAAGAAATAATGCTCCTCCTAAATTTCTCTTCCTATCATCAATACAACTTTCCCAATCTGCACCTGTATACACATGAAGTTGTACATTCTCTAATTTAGGATACCATAAACCATAGTCTATAGTTCCCTTTAGATATTTGAATATCCTGTTGATTTCCATTAGGTGATTCTACTTGGGTTCAATTACAAATCTTCCAACAATGCCAACTGCATTAGATATGTCAGGTCTAGATTGAGTTAGATAAATGAGCTTACTAATCATAGATTTGTACAATGTCTTATCAACTGCTATGGAATCATCATCTTTTAAATCTTGCTTCTTATTGTCATGGGAGTGCATACTGGCTTATAGTCTTCCATCTAGAAGGTCTTTAATATTTCCTTCACATATTTTGACTGATTAATGAATATACCTTTATTTGTCTGCTTTACATTCAGTCCCAAAAAGTATTTTATAGGATCAATCATGCTCATTTCAAATTCATTCTGCATTTCTTTTACAAATGTTGTACTGAGCTTGTCATTACCTCCAAATATAATGTCATCAACAAATATGGCAACTAATAATAATCCATCAGGTGTCTCTCTTGTGAATAGTTTACAATCTGCTGCTCCTTTCTTGAATCCAATCTTTGTAAGATAACCATCAAGTCTCTTATACCAAGCTCTTGGTGCATGTTTAAGACCATAGAGTGCTTTCTTCAATTTGCATACCATGTCTGGTTCATCTGAAAGATTAAATCCTTTAGTTTGTTCTATGTAGACTTCTTCCTTCAAGTCTCCATTCAAAAAATCTGACTTTACATCCATTTGATAAAATTTAAAGTCTTTGAATGTTGAATAGGCCAAGAATAATTTAATGGCATCCAGTTTGCTCACAGGGGAAAATGTATTAGTGTAGTCTATTCCTTCTCTCTATGCACATCCTTTACATATCAATCTTTCTTTATTTCTTACTACTCTACCATCTTCATTCATCTTATTTTTGAATACCCATTTTGTTCCGATCACATTTTTGTCACTGGGTCTAGGGACCAATTCCCATGTATCATTCTTAATTATCTGATCTAATTTTTCTTGCATTGCATTCTTCCAATTAGAATCATTACAAGCATCTTCAACACTTCGGGGTTCAATCTATGAAAGTAAACATACCTCTTCATCCATTGCTAGAATTTTTGCTTTTGATCTGGTCAAAACACTATTACTCTGATCTCCAATGATATCATCTTTAGAGTGGTATCTAAATGTGGATTTTGGAACCTTAGGTGTGACTTCTTCTTCTGTAATCTATCATTCTTCTCTTCTTGATTCAGGGTCATTGCATGAGACATCAATGCAATCAAACATTTCTTCAATAATAGTATCTTTGCTTCTAGGCCTGGGTTCATCTTCAATCATAGGTGCATATTCATAATATCTCTCTTGAACCATAAAATGTTCATCAATTTTTACATGAGTACTTTCAATTACCTTTTTCAATGTCAAATTGAAACATTTGTATGCTTTGCTTTTTGTAGAGTAACCAAGAAAAATACCTTCATCAGTCCTAGCATCAAACTTACCAACGCTATCATCTCTCTTGATGTAGCACTTACTGCCAAAGATTTTGAAATACTTTACTGTAGGTACATTACCAAACCAAATTTCATAGGGTGTCTTATCTACACCTGGCCTCAATTGAGTTCTATTGATAGTATAGACTGTTGTATTTACTGCATCTCTCCAATATGTGTGCGCATATTTTCCTTCAATCATCATAGTGCATGTTGTATCAAGTATAATCTTGTTTCTCCTTTCTGCTATCCCATTCTGCTATGAGGTTCTAGGTGCATTCAATTGTCTTTTAATTCCATGTTCTTCACAGTAATCATAGAACTGCTCAGAGGTGAATTCTCCTCCTTTATCTGATCTCAGACATTTCAGTTTTAATCTAGATTCATTCTCAACGTTAGCTTTGAATATTTTGAACTTCTCAAAGGCTTCAAATTTCTCCTTTAAGAATGCAACCCACATCATCCTAGAAAAATCATCAACAAAAAAAATAAAATACCTTTCTCCATAGTATGATCTTGTTTGGGTAGGACTACACAAATCTGTATGCACTAGGTCCAATTTGTTTTCAGTTGAGTTATGCTTGCTTATGAAGGAACTCCTTACATGCTTTCCCATAACACATTCCCTGCATATTGTGTAAATTGGTCTTGCAATACTAGGAAGGTCTCTAACTGCCTTTAAATTACTTATCTTTACTATGTTATCAAAGTTGATATGACATAGTCTCTTGTTCCATAACCAACTGTCATCCACTTTTGCAACAAAACAACTTACATCAGAATTGAGCTGAAAAACATTACCTTTTGTTTTGGATCCTGATGCAATTATGTCTCCATCCTTGTTGTTAATGATGCACTTGTTATCTTTGAACTCCAAATGATAACCTTTGTCAAGTAGTTGTCCAACACTTAGCAAGTTATGATGTAATCCATCAACATATAAAACATCAACTGTCTTGTTCTTTCCATCCAAAGTGATAGAACCTCTACCTATGATAGGTTTAGGAGTGTTATCTCCAAATATAACCATACCACCTTTGTATTTGTCTAAATGAAAAAAATATGTCTTTGTCACCTGTCATGTGATGAGAGCATCCACTGTCAATTATCTAATCAGTTATGATGTCTGCTTTGGAAATTAGGGCAAACTCTTGTTCTTCCTTTTCATCTACAATGTCTATTTCCTCAAGCATCCTTTCCATTTCTCTAAGGGAAACAAATCCAATTTCATCTTCTCCTGAATCTTCATCAGTTACACCTTCTTCAACATGATAACATTCTTTCTTATATTTAGGTTTGTAATCAGATCTTAACTTCTTGACTCTTGTGGGACACTTAGATGCAAAGTGACCAATCTTGTTGCATGAAAAACATTTAAATAGAATTTTTCCTTCATATTTTCCTTTTCCTTTCTTTTCTCTTTTAGAAATCATAGAAATTATCTCTTCTAGTTCTTCATCAACTTCTTCTTTCTCATTATGACTAGATATGTGTAAGGATTTCTTACCATGGACTAAGGCTTTGAAAGCTATTTCACTTTTAGGTTTATTCTTCAATCTTGATATCTCAAATGCAGAGATTTTGTTGATCAAAGTCTCTCTCTTGAAGTCTTGTGAGAATTCCATGGTTTCCTCTAGAATGCTTATCTTGTTTTCATAGTCTGATGTTAAAGTAGTTAGCATCTTGTCCATTATATCTTCTTCTGATATTTCTCCACCATTGTTTCTAATTCTAGAGACTGCTTCATTTATCCTTTGATTGTAAGATCTAATTTTCTCTTCAGGTAACATCTTAAGACTATTGTATTTATTTTTCCATGTCTTTATGTGCGCATTCATTGCTTGAATATCTCCTTCAAACATATCTTATAAATACTTCCATATGGTGTATGCTCTGTCAATTTTCTTGATCTCAAAAAATTCACTATTGGATAAAGTGTTGATTAGAGCTTCTATAGCAATTGCATTATTAGTAAATGTTTCCTTTTGTCTATTAGTAGCATCATCCTTTGTAAGGTCTTTCAGAGATGGAATTACAACTTCTTGTGTATAAATTTCAAAGATCTCAAAGACAACACACTGTAGATGTGTTATCATTTTGTTTTCCCAATCCAAATAATTTTCTCCATCGAACTTAGGGATCTCCTTTCTGAAGTAAGACATCTGATCTACCTTAAGCTATTTGGCTTCTTTTCCAAGGCACTTGGCTCTGATACCAATTGTTAGAATAGTCCCAAAGGATAACTAAGAGGGGGGTGAATCATTTATCAGTAACTTTACTTCTTTTACTTCTTTAACTCCAAAATTTAATAAAGTAAATACACATTCAGATAACACAGTACACAACACACAATTTGATTATGGGGAAACCAAATGGTAAAAACCCCGATGGGAATTAGTACCCACAATCAACTATACTTGTTTATAGTAATCCCTGTTAGAAGATATTTCAACCCTATTAGGAGTTTTATTTTACAATGCAATAAGTATAGTGACCTAGTTAAGGGTTGCACCTTGTTAGGAGTCTTTTACAAATAACCCTATTAGGGGTGGTGGACTCACTGTCCAAAAGATCACTGGTTAATGGTGAAGGCTACAACCTTCTATATAATAGATATGCACTATATCTGATGATGAATTGTAGAGTAGACCTACTATCTTGATCAGTTCTAGTGTATTATAATCTTTCACTTCTTCTTCACATAGACTCTTGATGAATGAACCACATCTGATATTCTACTCTATATACATCTTCTGTCTCTTTTCATATTCATTCACACTTAGCATATCACAACTAACTTTCTATAAGTATCTTCCTCAAGGTATAAGATCATGGTACCTATAAGACAACTCTTCATAACATCATTGTCAGCTCTACACGCATATCTTGAAAATAGGCACAACTCAAGAAACACATTACATATGTTGGCTCTAAATAGATACTCTTCCAGAACTGTAACTGCCAGTAACAAAATTACACAACTTGACCAAAACATCATATCTGGATCTGCGTATATGAACATAACATTATAAACATGTCAACAACATGTATCTAACCACGCAAGTCTTCATGTCATCATTTTGATAAGTACATATAGAATCTCTACTATGTATTATATGTTGTTATCAATGACAAACATACAATTAATCAACTGAACATAATTAAATCTCCAACAGAAAGATCACAGACAAGCTACAAGAAAAGGAGTCTAAGATACCAAGACTTATAGGGAATCAACATGAGGTAATAAATCGGATTATTCTTATGAGTCAAGAAGCAAAAAGAATGAATGTGGAACTCATTGAACGAATACAGATTATCAATGAACTAAGAGAAGAGAATGAAAAACTAAACCATGAGGCTAGAATTCAACAACAACATAATGACATGATTAAGAGAGCTAAAGAGAGTACAAAAAGAATGGACAAATTCTTGAATGCACAAAGAAGACCCAACAGCAACACTAGACTAGGGTACAAGGAGCATGGAGAGTCATCAAATGAAGTTGATCCAAAATATGCCTACACCATGTTGGTGCCCAAAAATGCTAAATTGAATTTCCTTTGGACTTTCCAATCCAACAATGGGAAATCTAATTATTTTTTTCCAACTAACGGGAATGATCGATTATGATCCTCTTCCCCTACGCTTCTGTCTCTGCAGGACCAAGGCGGGTGAACCTTTACCTGAATAGAATTTTTATAGCTGATAACCTATGTATGGAACTCAAACTTCCGTCTCTCAAAGTATGGCAAAGAACTTGAAATAAATATAACTAAAATAAATATATCATGAACTGTAAACTGAAATACTATATAAGTAATTGAAAGAATGTTTAGTAAATGTGTATGTAATTTGAAATGAATAGATAGATAAGATATCACAAAACTATAAACAATGAACTGAATAACTATAATCCAAATAATGATTAGACCAGTGCCTTATTCTACCATGGACAATAGAGTCAAGATCATTCCAATCTTATGTTCAACCTTAGAGATAGTTTTACAAGAAAATTTATCACTTCAAAGGTGTTATGGAATGTACATGCAACCTAAAACAAATTTAGAGATATATCAAAAGGGTAATACTTCCCAGATGAAAGACCAATTGACTAAGGCCTCAATCAATAGAATTTAACCATGCAAAATGAGAAAACCAATTAAAAATATAGACTATGAATCAAATCAGGAAGCATGCACATCAAACTCACTTTGAAGAAGTTCTATTGGTTTATCCGAGGGACTAATTGTAAAATGATAATGAAACTATTACACATGTGAAATAAAAAGGACTTATCTTTATTGATTTTAAAAAAATAGTACATCCAGGTCCATGTTTATACTTGTTGATTAAAAACTATCCAAATATGTGAAATTGTATTATATTGTCTTGTATTCCTTTACATTTTACATTATGTATATATATGTGTTTGAGTGGATTTCACACCTCTTTAAGGTGAAAAGACACAACCCTTATTACAAATTATTTTGAAAAAATAAATAACTAACTAAAAAATAACTACCTAACTTTCAGATTTGGCTTTGGTTGAAAATTCAAAACACCTCATGAAAAGCTAATGTTTCTGTTGGAGATAGGAAATTTGATTTCTCAAACTGGTTCATTTTTAGAGTTTTAAAATTTGACCATCTTCAACCTTTGTCCACATTATTATTGCAGAAGGTCAAAATTTAAGCATTTTCTAAAGGCTTTGATTAGTTAGTTCTATTCATTTCATGTACTCCATCATATCATCAATTATTGGGAATGAAGTTTAAGATGCCATTTTTTAGAGTTTTATCACTTTATAGGACTCCAATTTTTTCTAAAAATTTAGAGCTCCCATAGGCTCTTTCTGGGGACGTATGCTCCCTATGAGCATAGAAATATTCTAGCTATCTCTAGAGAAGTAGACCAAGTATCCACACATAATCTAATATAAAGCAAACATTGGGTGTCCATCTTTAATATTTATCTTTATACCAATAGGCTCATAAAGAACTTTCATAGGAACATTCAATTGGGTGGCCCCAGGCCCCCTAAAAAATGAACACTACTTCTTTTCTCTATTGAACACATAATTTTGATCATGTAATACTTTGGATCTCCTGAATACGATGCCACCACTCTCATGGAAAACATTTATTTGTTTATTAACACACTTTGAATTTTTTTTTACCTTTAGAAAAGTCAACAGGTGCACTATAGTCCTTGCTAAATAGAAGATCCCCATGCATTTGATTAACCCTACAAGTAACTAGATTAAGTTCTTCTGCTTGGATGCCTTTATGTACACAATCTTCCCTATACTCAAGATGTTGTTTCTCTTCACAAAAAGGATTTGGAGATAACTCACATTTAGGAATTTCCTTCTTATCAAGAATTTGATCATATAGGATACTTGGATAATTTTCAAAACTAATCTTCAACACATTCTCTTCATTATGTTTGTTTGATTCCATCTCATCTTCACATGTTTGATACAATTTCTTCTCATAGGATGAAATAATGCATGTCTCACTTTATGAATA
>MU228551.1:271441-290724 GCA_018584345.1 Thuja plicata
GATATAGAGAACTTGGGCATATCTCCATGAGATCTTTCATCTGAAACTTCTTCATGTTCATATGTTGTATGTTGTTCTATTTCATCTTTGTTATTTGATTCCTAAAATTTATCCTCTTCTTCATCTATTACCCCCTGAGTATGTACTAATCCATCAACTAGCTTATCATGGTGCATTGAGAAAAAAATTTGATCACTCTTCTCAACATGTTTTTGATATTCCATGTCTAGTAAATATGATATTTCTTCTGTACTGAGAAGATATTCTTCCTCATCATCATCGTTAGTGGTACCTATTTCCATAAACATCTCATCATGTATAGATTCTTCTTCACCCTGATCCAAATTTTCTTCCTCTATGTCATCATTCTTTTCTTCCCTCAATACCTCACATTTTTCTCAAGAAAAACTAAGAGTTGAGAATCATGGTAGATTCCTAACTCACAAAGTTTATCCATGTTAATTCCCTTCCAAAAGGCCTGATATATGAAGGTATTTTTTGATAAATCCTTATCATTCTAATGAAAAAATGTATTGAAATTTCTCCTTCATATCTGTTATGGCCTGCATCCCTATCCCTACATTTTGTGTGCAAAATGTTCGGTCCCCCTTTTTTTGCTTTCTACTTTTGGCTCTTGTCTTGGTCTTTTCCATTGTTTTCTTTATTTTCCTTCTCTGGGGTTTTCTTCCCTGCTGTGTCGTTTGGTTTTGTTGGTCTCTTGTTCCTCTAGGACCCTGGTCCTGGACTTGGTCATCCTTTGTTGGGAGCTAGATTCTGGACTCCAGAAATCTTTTCCACGATGTCTTCTTCTCTTAAGGTGACATCATCGCATGGAATCCCCGAGCCCAGAGTCTGGAGGTCTGTCTGTCAGAAGTTTGTGCAAGGAAAGGTGACTTTCTTTTTACCACGGGTATAAATAGAAGTTACCTGTCATTTTTACATTTACCATGATTAAACAATTAAGCAATCAGAGCGATTTTAGAGCGATTTGTAGTAATTTAGCGATAATCCAGTGCCAATCATTTTGAGCATTTCTGAGCGATTATGAGAGGTTTGTGGTGGCGGGTTGTGATCGTTTGGTAGTTGAAGCTATTGTAGAGCTTTCATGGAGGCTTCCTTTCCTCTCCTCTCTACATTTTCAGGTTGGTGCCTCCTCTCCCTTCGGCTTTCTTTCTTTTTGGTTTTGTGGGTCTTGCCTCATCTTTCTTTCTAGTTTTGTTTGTTTGTCTTGTGCTTCTTTCTGGTTAGCCACCCATTGGTGGGTCGGCTCTGCCAGAGGGTTGTCCAACCTCTCTTTAGGTGTAATCTAGTCTGTATATAGTGTAGAAATTTGTAAATATTCTATGCTTTGTCTAGTTTCTTGTAAGGTGTTTTCTCTACACTGTATATATCTATAAATTTGTTGTATATTTGTTGTATATCCTTCTAGTCTACATGTATATACCCTTCAAATTTAATGCATATTCCATGTGTATCCTACCTGGTAGCCTAGCAAGCTCTCCGTGCTATCTCTATTTTTGGTTTTAGTCCGCAAGCTCATTTTGTGCAGAATACCACCTATTTGAAACTCGGCTCTTAGCCAGTTTCAAATAGGTAGTTTTCTCTCTCCTCTGTAAACCAGCCTGACCTTCATTTATGACCAATGCACATATTTAAATCTGTCTAAGTGGCCTTCAATTTTTGTGCATTTGGATAGTTGGCTCCGCCGTCATCACCATAACTCCCATTTATTACTCGCCCACGTGGCGCCCACATGAGTTTGATGGTTCACGTTTTGTACACCTCTACCAATGGTTACTTCCCCGGGCTCTAGGTCTCTTGCCATCACCCATCCTGTGTCCTTTTACTAAGTGTGATAAAATTCCCAAACCCGGATGGTTAATTAAATTTCCTAAGTTTGCAATATATATATATGCTTTCTAGAGTTTTTGGACAAAACTAACCTTTTAGGGGAAGCAAACACCGCGATGGTAAGGTCTCTAGACCCCAAAATATTCATTTATCTATACATTTTTACGGTCACATTGCCTTGCAGGTTTCTAGAGTAGTACTTCCAAATATGTCTGAAGCATCTGCATCTTCACCACCTGGAAGTCTGAAACTACCATCTGCAGCAAGTACCAGAGCAGCAGTTAGATCCAAAATGGAGAGGGCTCTAGAGAAGATGCCTTTGAGAATGAAATATGTAAAAGATAGTGTTACCTTGGGCTCAAAGATTGAGTCCAAGGTCCAGCTCATTACCGACACCAGTGTCGGGACATGGCCCAAAATGCAGGCCTTGGTAAAAGTTATGTACATTCAATGATAGGCCGGAGATCCTTTGGCCATTCAAATTGGAAACTCTAGGATTCTTAAGACGACTTGTTTCCCATGATCTATGCAGTCACCAGAGCTTATCCTCACACTTTCAGCACACTACAACACATCTGTCTAGGCTATTATGCTCGCAGCCCCAGAGCCAATAGGGTACCCTACTCCCATGGTGTCCCTCAATCCAGATACCTTCCAGAGGGGCTTAGGGATCCCCCAATTTGACAAACGAGCCATGGTCACCTGGTCAGATGCCTTGGCCAAATTCACTCAATTGGAGCAAGCGGCCCGTATATACATGAACAATTATTGGCTAAAAAATCTGAAGAGGGATCCCAAGAGGATGAAGCTAGAAATCCCCAGGGCCAAATTTAAAGAAAGCATCCAAATGGGGATGATAGCCTTATGCTAGGTCTTTGGACAAAAGCATGCCTGGAAGTTTTTTGGGTCGATGTACTAATTTTTGTTAGGTATCAACATGGGTGAGGAGTATTTTGACTGGGCTGCCATAATCTCCAACCATGTGGACTCCTAGTTCCTCCAACTAGCCAAGAAGAAGAAGTTTTATATGATTTCTTATGTCCTCTAGGCCTTGGCACAACAACGGCCCCATACCAATGTGTTACTTATAGAGGGTGTGCTCAGGATCCGCCTGGGGTAGAAGGCCCATTGGGACCACTTCCCACAAATAAAATGGGAGCCCAACTTCCCTAGTTTTTGACAGGTAAACAATGCCTTTGTTTACTATCACCTACTCACACCCACCCAAGATGTAGGATACCGCCTGTCCACAGAGGCGTTGAATTTGGTCCAGAGTTACAGACATTATTATATACAATTTTAGCAGCATACTTATATAAGGGTTATCGGCTTCTCCAAGAAGCCCTACTTGTTGTCCAAACATTGTGGAGACAAGATAATCCTCTTGGAATATTGCAGGCAAGTGATGGAGCTGCACGCCTTCTTCGCCCTGAAGGAGGTAACAAATATTCCATTCCAAATTACCTATGGGGATTATTCATGTAATTTGGCCACTGCCAAAGAGGCAAATAATGATCTTAAGAGCTATATCCTGGTAGAATTTCACTTAGCATGAAAACATTTTGATCCGCATGGCAAGATCACAACAGCGCTTCCCTGGGCATCAAATCCCCACCAATATCATATAGAAGACTTTTGGGAATATTTTTAGGATGATGTGGAGGTATGGGGGTAGCATTATGTCAGGATGACTGTAGGGATGATGGAAAAATTGAAGCTTTGGAGGTTCCCAGAGGACTTCTCAGATACCGGCTCCACGGTCGATCCCCAGTATAAGGAAAAGGGGATTGATAAATTGGCCCTTCCACCGATGAACTGGGATGCCCTAGAAGGGCCCACAATTGAGAAGTTCACTAGCAACATAGTTGAACATAGCCAGCTCTATTTTAAAAAGTTGTTCCCTAAGAGCATCCACCAAGCAGCCCAGTTGATACCAAAGTTAACTCTGGGGGCTGGCACTTCCTCACAAAGAGTAGATAAAGGAAAAGGGGTAGACACAACTCCCACTATGCAAGAAGTCCCTATTAAAGAATAAATAAGGCAATCGGTAGCAGCCTCCTAGAAAATGAAGGAGAAGCTAATCACACGGCTATCTACCCCGATGCTTATGGCTAGACCAATTTGACCTCCATCCTCCCCTTCACTAGCAACCTTGATGGTTAAGGCAAAAGTGGTGGATCCAGTGGAGCAAGAAACAATAAGGGATGCAAGGCCACCCTTGATTACCAAGAGAAGGAGGAGGCTTGACCTAAAGCCTAAGAAGGAGCCAGAGTTGGGGATGCCCCAGACTCCACAAGTTGAGATCCTGTCTTCTGATTTCCTAGAGTTGGAAAAGGAACCAGAACCTGTCGATGTCCCAAACAACCCTCCTCTACAAGATGAGTTTGATGATGTATTTGCAATCGACGAGTTTAGTAATCTTCAAGGGGACATAGAGAAAATAGAGGTTGAAGTCCCAGCAGAAGAGGAAGCTAAGGAACAAAGACCTACACAAGAGTAGGAGCAATAGATGGAAGAAGAGGAGATAGAGCAGGAGATCGCCTCTGAAGTTCCAGAGATGCAAGATGTAGGGGTACACCAGCAAAAGCTAAGTGAACATGAGGCATCCACTGAGGGAACCGGACCTACGAGAGCAACCGTAACCTCAGTAGCCATGTTCCAAATGCCACTCTCTAGAGTGACCTTTGGGTAGGTAATAACCATAGCTCAAACATTAAATCTTGGCCTAGTCCCTCCCCTATTGCCAAAGGATATACCAGGAGAAGAAGAAATTTTGGTGACAAAGGCTGAAGAACAAGAACAGGAGGAGGAAACCCCTGGGACAGGCAATGAAGGTCTAGAAAAAGCCAAAGATACAGAGGACAAGATAGAGAAAATAAACATCACCGGGGGAAATGTTCCTGATGAAGCCCAAGATAAAGAGAAAGGGGTAGGTGAGACTCACACCACTAAGGAAGAACAACAACAGGACACTAGGGAAGAACTGAAAGAACAAACTTTGGTGAATAAGCCACCCCTACTACCTCAGTATTTTATTGAAAGAAAGAAGAGAAAAGCTACATCCACCCCCAGAGCTCACCTCTCCCTAGCCAAAATGATGCCTCAGGCCCAGGGCCCATAAAAGGCCAAGAAAGCCTAGATGATTCATACTCTTCAAACCGGGCCGTGAGGAGAAACAGTTGTCGTTGTTGCAACACCTCCCCCAGACACTGATGAGCCAACTAACGAGGCCAAATATTATGATATCACAGAGATATCATTGGGAAAAAGAGGTAAATAGGGTGAAAAGAACCTAGTAAAGGAGGCGACCATAGCCATGGAGGCCTGATATGAAAAGGAGGCCCAAAGGCTCAAAGTGGAAAAGGAAAAGATAGTAAACCTTATTGGATTGCTTACTGAGCTGGCCCAACCTATTAGTACCATTCCTTTGAAGGCTTACACATTTGATGTGCCATTACCCTAGGGTGACATAGTCTCCCTATGAGAAATGAAGAAGAAGGCCCAAGCGGTCGATGAGTGGGTCACTCTACAAGTAGGAAAAACTTAGTGTTTCCTAGTATCCACCCTCCCAGATTTATATGCAGCTTGACACATTCTACATTAGGTAGAAACTATCCTTAACATATGGGAGGGTGATATGGAAAACTATGAGGCATGGAAGGTAGAACTAGAAGAGTTCCTCAGCCTTGGGGAAGAGATGGTCTGTAAGTCCAGGATTCTTGGAGAAGAATCATTCGATTTTGTGAGGACCCAACACTCTAGACTTGACCTCACATTGGAGGTACTCAATAAAATAGTAGGGGTTCTACATGACAAGATCAACTTGATTTAGTATTCTTCAAATATGTACAAGGCATTTGTTACAAAGGTCTCTGGAGCTGACCCATTCAACAAAGACACATGCACTCTGGAGTAGTACATTCTGGGTAAGTTTGATGAACTAGTGAAGTCTAGGTATCAATCCCTAGAGGGACTAGACATGACTAAAATTGTGAGATTAACTTGCATGATCCTTAGTGGCCATCATGCAGAAAAAATGGTCGATGAGTTCAAGAGTAATGTTCTAGAGCTGGGAGAATAGATTGAGGTGGCTAAGTATCAGCGGTCTGGCCTTAAAGAGATTGATGAGGATGGAATCTCCCACCTCCTCCAAACCTTCAATGAAAACAAGCAATAATAAAGTTTCTTTGGAGGCCGGAGGAAACCCAAACATCTTGTATTCTTTATTCTTTCAAATCAAAAGCTCCCAAATCTCAGAGTCCCGGATCCTAAAATTTTGTATTCTTTCAAGTGATCCATGTCTCGGTCCTTGAGGCCAACCGGTCATTTTCAAGCAGTTAATAAAGGTTGTTGAAGATTTTCAGAGGGTAGTTAGCTACATCAAGGAACATTGGATTAGTATTTGGTCTTCTGACAGATGGTCTTCTCGAGGTGCCACTTTGAGTGTACACCTGGCACATTGGAGACAAGGTGCCACATTTCCCATTTATGAGGCATGTAGCCTTGATCCTCAGGGATTAGATTTCTTCCTTTTCTTTTCCAGCTCTCTTCTTGAGGCTGATTCTTTTACTCTACCTTCTTATCTTATTCTTCTGACGGGTCAGGCCTATTTTGTCTCAAGGTCTTTTGTAGGGTGATGCAGGTAGTATCGGCCCCGGGATAATATATTTTATTATAGTATAATATAAAATAGGGTTAGGGTTAGGGTTAGATGAAAATGTGTATAAATAGTAAGTCCGACCCTTTTCCAAGGGTTGGAAAAATTGATGATTTTGTTGTCCATAGTAATAGAAAAGCAATATTTTTATTTTAGTTGCAGAGCTCAATGCTCCATTGTTTAAGCTTTTAGTAGTTAGACACTCCCCTGGAGCCACCATTGTATCATGCACTAGTGCTAGCTTGAAGAAATATTAATGAAGAAGGGAGAGTTCTTACAATGATTTTGTTGGCATTCGATCTTCTAAGTTAATGGTATTTTATATTTTATGTTCTTCATGTCTTCTGCTCTGATATTTTAAGTAGCTTAGCGACCTCTCTCCCCTTACTACTGATGAAATATGAACTGATGGTTGTGCATTTCTTCAATATTTAGTGTAGTATATCAGAGTATTATTGATGTGTTGAATGTTCAAGCATAACTATAGGTAGATGAGACATTCCTAACCCTGCAGGATCTTTTTTGGTTTATTCACCAAGTGAAGAATGCTTGGAGAACCTCACCTTCCTGAATCCCGAGAGAGAATGAGTTGAAGAAACCAGCTATCCCCCTCAAAAATAGTCACATCCCCCAACCAAGCCCTGCACCATCGTGACCTGACACCCAGGTGCTTAGAGGTCCAGGGAATCTCACTTCCCCAGATAACTTTTGCAGGTGAAGTTGGCCGGTACTCCGGTACCCGGTGACAACTTATGATTTTCGGTGGACCCAGTCAACAAAACCCCGTTAACAGAAACTAGCACTAGAAGGAGGCCATGAACTCATCCCCCTCTCAAGACTCTGATTTTACACCTCCCGAGGGTTCCCCAAGCTATAGTTTTAGGAGTCAAGCCTTTAGCAGGATTGGGTCTTTCTCCCCAGCAAGATTTGAGAGGATCCTTAGGTCAGCCCCAAACCCCAGAAGGTTTGTTGAACTTGAGCCTCCTAATCGAAAGAAATAGACCTTGAAAACCACACTAGCCACTATTGTCTGGGGGTCTAGCACACCTCAGAATACCCAAGCTTCTCAGAAAATCCTAGGAACCAGCACTCAAACTACTCAAAATTTAGTTCCCCCAATGGCTGCATATTTTGGCAACACCGGATCCCCAATGGGAACTTTTCCTGGCACAATCAATAACTTACCCTCGCACCTGGAGAATATTTTCCCATGATATGAGAACCTAGGCTCATGAACCATAGAGGAGCACTTACAAGCATACAAGGATGCCACGAACTGACATTAGATCCAGCATGAAGATGTTGTGACCTGGATGTTTCCCCTATCCTTAGGGTAGGGTGAGTTAAACTGGTACCTTAACCTTCCCGCCAACTCCATCAACAGTTGGAAAGACATGGAGGACACCTTCTTGGCTACCTTTCGCATACATGTGGACCCAGCCTGGTCCCATAGCTAGTTCATATCTATCAAGAAGGAACCCAATGAACTTCTTGCAACATTCAACCATCAATTCTAGTATGCCTTGAAGTGGTGCATGGGCCCTTTCATTCCATCCCCAGAAGTAACCATACAGACTTATCTTAACACGATGGACCCCTTCATTGCCACTCTCCTTTGGAGAAAAACCACCGCGAGTGACCGGGATACTTTGGAAAAGGTTTACAACCTAGCCCTAGAATTATCCCGTGGTCTCAACAAATCCTCGGGTGAGATTGGGCAGAGCATGCCCTTTAACATGATCCCCAATGGAACAACATATGTTGGGGGGTATAACCCCAATTTGGTAATGGGTACCCCCACGATGGAAATGAATCCCCCACCACAACCGATAGACCAGTAGGCCCAGTACGTTTATCCCTCACAAACTTAGGCAATACCAGGTCTAGAAGCCTTCCCTTGGAATCAGCTGCAACAGGAACAAAAACCTCAAACACAACCACCTGGAGTGCCCTTCTTTCAGCCATCTGCAGCTAGAGGATTGCCTCCCTCGACTCCTGCGAATACTGCTGCCTTCCTGGGAAACCAACAACAACAACCATCACATTCTGATGCAAATACTCAGTTGACCATCAAGGTTGAATCCCTCTAGTGAATGTTGTCTACCCTAACTATGGACATGGGTCAACTAAAGGTGGGGTCTTATGCACGCCAGAATTCTAATTCCCAGAGAGGGAATATCTTCTTCGGCCAATGAAATAACAATGCCAGGGGGAGAAACTTAAATGACGGGCCTTGGCCCAACCAACAGCAATGGAACCATAATGTGAATACCAGAGGTCTACCTCTAAACCAAAATGCCAACCAAAGTGGTGTTGGACCATCACATTTCACACCAGTCGCAAACTTCCAGCCCATAACTAATTGGTGTAGATTGCATGACATGGGCTCACACAATGAGGTGAATTGCACCATGCTGGAAAAGGTCATCATGATCTCCCAGCTAGACAAACAACAATAGTATGATGCTACTCCCCTAGAGCTTCATGTGCAAGAGTCAACCCATAGTGCCTTCACCTATGAGACCATCTTCTTCAAAACTTTTAGGGAAGATGAAAAAGAGTCTGAATTACACAGATTCTTTGATGAATCTATCCTGCCCTTTGAGGCCAATGCCTTCACCAACCTATGGACTCCATACAACACCTAGAGTTAGGCTGGTAAAGGACTAGCTTACACATCTACACCCCATACCAAGGACATTCCTCCCTGGGATAACACAACTGATCGGCCTGCCCCTCTAAAATATTCTAGCTCTAACCAAGTGAAAGACCTGGCCGAGGGAAGTCACCAATTCGTGGGAGGAAGATTTGGCATTACAAAGGCATTGGAATAGATGACCACCTCCATGACCTTGATGGAGGTTTTGCTAAATTGTCTCGAGCACAAGAAGTCTCTTCTGAAACTCTTGAAAAACCCAAAACTTGTCAGCCGCCTGCCCAAGACTGTCTCTTTTGAGGATGCCAACGCGGCTATCTTTCAGGGAAATAGTGAGGATCCTCCCTTCCTACTAGGCCTAAATATCTAAGGAAAAAACATACACAACTACCTAGTAGACTCTGGAGCTTTGGGCAACATCATTCCCCTTTCCATATGCCAGAAGCTTGGATTCCATCCCACCCCATCTAATGGCACAGTGATTCAATTGGACAAAATTGCTATGAAAATGGTGGGGGAATTGAAGAATGTCTAGATAGAGCTTATCTAGGACCCCAAGATAGTCAGCATAATTGAAAACCAAGTGGTGGACATCCCAGAGACTTATGGGATGTTATTAAGTCAGAATTGGTCTAAGTCCTTGAATGGGTACTTTTTGACTAACTTCTCCCACTTATGGCTCCCGTGGGAAGGAGAATCAAACAAGATTCAGGTTGAAAGTGAACCCCAGATGAAGCAGGCCCTTACCGAAGTCAGGAGGGTTAGTGAGGTCTTCTTCTCTGAGACTTCCCTGGGGGTGTACTGACCCTTTAAAATCTTGACATTTGATTTCACCCCTGGGGAAGGATTCCATTGTTATGTAGAAAACCCAAGACCTAGAAGAAAAATTGAAGGTTGAGGTGGACTCTCAAGGTGCCATAGTGACCCCCACTACACTCTTTTCTAGCACTTGGTGCCGAGCACACTATTAGAAACATTCAGAACATGAGTGTGGACTCTGCCTTTCCTTCGCTACCTGACACATCGACACCCTCTAGGATAGAGAATGCATAACTGATTCCCCAGGGCCCAGTGTTTCTATTGGATGCACTCCTTTGGTGCCATCTCCTCAGGAATCCCAAATCTAAATTCCTCCGGAGATAAACCCCACCCATATGCTGACAGTTCTGGAGAAAGCTCCTCCTAAGTCTCCCAATAATAATCCAAAGGCTACCACCTCTCCCTAGTTCCAGAACATAAGTAATGATTTGTGGACCCTCAAGTTTAATAGGTCTTGATCCAAACAAGGTTGCAGGGCTAGGGTAGAATTAATCAACCCGTGAGGGAAATCCTTCCTCGCATCCTACAAACTGCAGTTCAACTACACAAACAATGTTACATAGTACGAGGCTCTAGTCCTTGGACTCTTATTTTCATTAAGGAAAGGATTCAACCACCTCCAGGCTTTGGGTGATTCAGAGTTGGTTGTCAAATAGATTTGGAGTCAATATACATGTCACGACAAGAGGTTGGCCGCATACCGCAATTGAGATTAGAGCCTTATTGAAGATTTTGATGCCTTTGGCATTGATCTCGTTCCCCAGTAGCAAAATTATGTCCTGAATGCCCTTGCTATTTCTACAAGCACACTTGAGCCCATGGCCGGCTCATGACTCTAGAGATTTTTAGTTGAGTTGGTCCCCACCCCATCCATTCCAGATAATGTCACCCACTTTTAGTTTTTTGAGGATGACCAGCATATCCTAGCCTTCATGGCCAATGTTGGTGTCTTTGAGAATTAGATAGTGGAAGAATGAGATCATGATGATACTAGACAAGGTGATGAAGATGATGGGATCATGGATCTACCTACTAACACCATCCCCGATGGGATGGTCATGCTTGAACAAATCTTCAACTCAGACCCTCAGGGCCGTGAAAAGATGTCATCTTCCTTTGTGGGAGGAAAGTTTGAAAAAATAAACATTGACCAGCTTGGTGAAGAAAAGGTGATACACATTGGAACCTCCTGCTCCCCTAAGGAGAAGGAGAAGATTCTTGCGGTTCTCCAAGAATACATAGACGTAATTACATGGGGATATGAGGATTTGAAAACATATGACACATCCATTATGACTCATACCATCCCCTTGAAACCTGATGCTAAGCCTTTTCAGAAAAAATGACAAGTCAACCCACTGATTGAGCCTCTAATTCATCAAGAGGTGGAAAAATTGTTGTCAGGCCAGATAATCTTTCCAATCTGACACACTACATGGGTTGCCAATCTGGTCCCCGTGAGAAAAAAGAGCGGTGAAATTTGCCTTTGCGTGGATTTCCAAAACTTGAATAAGGCCTCCAAGAAAGACAATCACCCTCTCCCCTTGTTGGATGAGGTGTTTCAGATAGTAAATGGATCCCAAATGATGTCATTCTTAGATGGGTATTCTGGGTATAACCATGTCATGGTTAAGTACGAAGATAGAGAGAAAACAACATTCACCACCAAGTGGGGAACATTTGCATAGAAGAGGATTCCCTTCGGGTTGATTAACATAGGGGCCACATTTTAAAAGGCCATGGACATTGTGTTCAAGGGCCTTGCAAATTGGTGCATAATCATCTACATGGATGATTTGACCATCTTTTCCTGGGACAGGCGTGACCAATCCACCCATCTCAATCAGATCTGCGAGAGATGTTGCTGGTATGGAATATCCCTCAACCCCAAGAAGTGCATATTCAGGGTCACTAAAGGGAAGTTTCTCAAGCATGTCATCTCTAAGAAGGGCATATCCATTAACCCTAATAGAGTTGAAGCACTGCTAAACTTACAAATGCCTGGTAGAAAGAAAGAGATGTGATCCTTCTTCAGAAAGATCAACTTTGTCTGACGGTTCATTACTAGATTCATCCAGATAGTCAAACCACTCAACGAGATGATGAAAAAGGATGCCAAGATTGAGTGGAGTCAAGTGATGACAGAAGAGACTCCCCACATAGAATGCCAAACTTACATGGTGGAGTCCATCTCTTGATACCCATGGTATATTGATTTGGTATAATTACTACTGAATAATAGATGCCCAGAGGGTTTTATCCCAATAAACACCACACCCTGTGAATGAAAATTGCTCACTTTATGATAAAAAACTTCACGCTTTACCGTAGGAGCTATGAGGGGGTGTACCTCCGGTGCATCGATAGGGACCAAGCTGCGAAGATGATCTATGAATTTCACAAGCAGTTTGGAATCGGGCATGGCTCAGCCGATGCCACCACCCATCAGATCCTTTGGGTCAGATACTATTGACCTTGTATATTTAAAGATGTTTACACTAACATTCAGAGGTGCCACACTTGCCAAACTGTGGCACATCGTGCGCATAACCCGACTATGCATTTGCAAAATTATTTGAGGCTAGGCCCTTTGCCCAATGGGAATTTAAATTCATTAGGGAAATCAACCCCAACTTGTCTGCCAACCACCAATACATTCTTACTGCTACTGATTATTGCACCCGGTGGTCCGAAGCTATACCTTGCAAGAATAACATAGTAGATGTGGTTATCAAATTCCTAGAAGAAAACATCATCACGAGATTTGTATTTCCCTTCACTTTAGTATGTGAAAATGGTTTGGCATTTTCTTTGGTGCAATTACTCGAGTGGACCTATAATCAAAAGATAACTCTAGTGTTTTCCAGCAACTATTACCCCCAGGGGAATGGTGTTGCCGAATCTACAAATAAAAATCTGCTTGAAGTGATCAAACACCTGCTAGAACAAAATCCTTAGGATTGGCACCAAAAGTTGAAATTTTCCCTCTGGGCAGATAAAATTTTAATCAAGGCTGCCCTGGGAACATCCCCATTCCATCTGGTTTATGGCTAGAACCCTGTGTTCCCAATCAACTTACAGATCCCAATTTTGTAGTTTTTGTAGAAATTCAGCAACCGGGATAACATCATGGAGGTTTAGCTCCTAAATCTAGTGAGAATGGAGGAACAATGAGACATATCCCTTGAACATTTCACATGTCATCAAGTGGTATTAAAATGATGGTTTGACTGCAGAGCCCAATACAAGGCTTTTCAGATTTTGGACTTGGTCCTGTTGTGGGACAAGGCCCGAGAAAAGAAAGGCAAGCACACCAAATTCTAAGGCTTTGGCTGGGACCATATTTAATCTCAAAAATCTATGGGGTGAATACTTACCACCTTAACACCATGACCAGAGAACCTATCTCATTGCCCGCCAATAGACAGTTTCTCAAAAATTAGTTTGAGTAAGGTAAGTTTGTCCAAAATTGTATTTTTATGTAAAGCCCTTCGCTTGTAAATATTTCTTTTCCGGTGCCTTGTTGGGAGGTACCTTTCCTTCTAGATAGCCTTTCTAGCTACCCTCTAGGGTAGTCCTTTTCTTGGTGGTTTTCATTTTCATTTCTTGTTTTCTTTTTTGGTTCTCACATTTTTTTCTCTCCTGTGAGGATTGGAATGCCTCACATAAACTCTGGTCTCTAGGATGATGTCTATAGCATGGAGAACTTGAGAATATGTCTTTATCATGTAGATCTCACTGAAGAAAGTAACTACGACTCTATCCCATACCATATCAAGCACATCAAACAGTAATGCAAAACATACAAATGATCTATGTGCATATAAATCTAGGGTCAGTATTATCAGAAAACCATAATCAAAATGACATCCTAACATATACATAAACATCATGAAATAACCATAAATCATATTCAAATAGGAGATATAACACTCTAAGAAATGAATCAATAACATACCGAAATGTGATACATAAATATCCTCTAAACCATCTGAAATAAACCACACATACATGAAAATGCCTAAAAGAGTTTGGCAACTAAAACTCAAAAATCAAACTAAGAGGTGGGTATTACATAACTTATCTGTACTAACATTTTGTACCATGCGTGTATAGGGTAAGCATAATAACATATCATAGAGCTTATGTTTGAAGGCACTTAGTCTAAATTGGTCGTACACATGTGTGCTAGTGCTCTGATCATCTATATATCTCTATTCTATCTTGTCTTCTATACTTAGTCAATTTCCACTTCAAAGTTTGCTATTAAAACTTCATATGACTCTGTTTCCATAATGAAAACACAAAATAAGTCATATACTCCCTGGGAGTTAACTTACCAACAAAAACTATCTTGGTCGACACTGAAGTCTGTGGTGCTTGGCACATAATTGCTGGATAGCTTGGCATCTATGATCTTTTCTTCTGGGCAATGACTTGTCAGGTGTCTCAACCTATACTATTTTAGCTTTGCCATAGTGTTAGCCAACCAAAACTGCCTGAATAAATGACTAAGTGTGGATACTAAATGATCAACAAAAACTTAGAGATTAACACACCTGTCGGTCAGGTGAAGATGTCTCTCTATCAATCTTGGGTGTTTCTAAATATTTCTCTTCTATTTTCTTCTCCTGTTCATTTATCTTTGCTTCTTCACTATTTTCCTTCTACTTGTCCTCTTTTACTTGTTGTGCATCTTTTTTATTTTGATCAGTAGACTTGTCTTTCTGATCATCAGTTGTAGCTTGATTTGTAGTTATATCTTTTGGTTCATCTGTTGTGTCTTTTGTTTCTACATCACCCTTGTCATCAGGTATGCTTGTATCTGTTGTAGATTCTTCATTTCCTTCTAGTAGAATGATGGCCTTCATCAATACTGGCATATTCTTATACGTGCTAGCCTATTCTGTATCTAGAGTTGTGTCTGCTCCTTGGTTTTAGCTAGTTGAGCAATGCCATCTTCATCTTTTTATAGTTGATCTGTAGGGTCCAGTCCTGTGATGTCAATAATGGAAGTGTCTGGCCATATCTCATCAGCAACATCCATGTCCTTATTTCATTTTTTCTCCAATTCTTGCTGCTTGTTTTGATCCTTAAGAGATTTTAATATTTCATCATCTTCTTTTTGTGGATCTTTATTAGAATCATAATGAGTGATATCTTGAATTTCAAGATCATCCATGACTTTTTCTAAGTCAATGGGCTCAGTATTATCTACATTATCCAAAGCAATGTGCTTAGGACTTGCTCTATCTTTCTGGTCCTCTACATAAGGTGTGTCGGTGAGAAGTAATTGATTCTCACAACTTGTTGAATCTATAGGTAGATCTAGGATTTGTCTCCATTTAGCATCTGTCATGCTATGTAGCTCTATAAATTTATCCTATAGCACTTTGTAAGCTCTTATCTTTGCTACAAATTTATTAGAATTATTTTTCATTATCTCTTTTATCTCTTCCATTTTTTATTTAGGAGGCATGAGTGTAACAAGTACCCTCTCCCTTCCTTCCTTTTCTATGTGTAAAGCATATGACCATTGTTGTGAAATTTTTTCACCCAGTTCTTTTGGTATTTTGTGAACAAACTCAATTGGTACATATTTGTACTGGACCATTGCCTTGATTATTGCATCTTATATTTTGTGTTGGTCCTCTCACTCTAATTTTTCCCACTGTCTGATATTTCCTTCAGTCATTGTACCGGTTGTAGAAATTGAATCGACAATTTCATCCATTGTTCTAGGGGCTAATCTTTTATTCTCTACATTAGGCTCATCCTCTTTTGAATTTTCTATGTTAGCTTTGGTCCTGCCCAGTCTTTTCCTCCTTTTGGTAGGTGTTTGTTTTATAGTTTTCTTCTATGTTTGTTTCTTCCTCTGATAGGTCCTCACTTGACCTTTCTTGAGAGGTATAGTGGATTTTATAGTTTGACTTCTTGTTCTCTGAGCCACTGTGGTTCTTGGTTTCTTTGTAGGAGGTGGAGGTGTGTTAGATTTAGTAACCTCATAATCTAATTCTTTCGCATGTTCCTCTTCATTGATGGTACCCTATTCCTTGGTTTCCTCTATTTGTTCTGTCTCCTCCTCATTAACCGACAACATCTTTTCAAGTTTCTTCATCATCTTGGTTTTATTGTTGATAGTATTCTTGATTACTAGGCCTAATTTTATCTTGGATTTGGCCTCCTCATATGTCCCTAATTTTGGTTGCTTGTTGTCAAGTGTTTCGTTCAACAATGCATCAATTGTACTTGTTGCTTGATCTATGTTAATATCATAGTCAAGAGGTGCTAACTAGGTCGTCCTTGGTACAACTAGTTTAATGTGAGTGAAATCCAAATCCTCCATGAAACATATGATTCTTAATCAACTATTTAGGGATCCTCACTCTTTCCATCATCTTTTCCTTGAAGTCAAGGAAGTATTCAATCATCACTGGATCAAATTTATCACATAGTGACTTGATAAGTTCACTAATATTCCATGTGACTGGCTTGGTAGTGTCCCATTTCACTTTTCCAACTAAAGGAAAGTGTTCTTGAAAATAAAAGAATATACACATGATAAGTTAATTGAACTTACATGTGTTTGTCTTTGTAGACCTAATTGTTGTCATATTCTCATAAAGTTTCTTCAACTAGACCTCACATAGATCCATTTGTATTCCCTTTGTTACTATCTTGTAAGTTGTGCTTACTATTGTTGATTCTATTCTGTTTAGCCTGCTTTCTTGAATATTTTTTAACCTATCACACATGCACCAAACCTTAGTTCCTCATCAGTGATGGTGTTCACCTTAAGTCCTCTATTATCCCACACAACATTGGTGAGTTTTTCAAATTTTGGCTGAGAGGGATGCTTATGTGCCTTAGGTTTATTGGTAATTGGGTAACCTATTATAGCATGCAACACATCCTTTGTGATCTGCTTAGGTTCATCCAACCATAACTTTTGGTCATGCATTCTTCTCAAAAATAACCTAATCCAGTCAATTTTGAAAACCTCAAGAAATATAGGGCATTAGTTATCCCTTTTACCTGTAAGTGTTTGTGTTCTTCCTTCAGGTTCCCTTGTCCATCACATAATTTCTTGTAAGCTTGATCAATCTCCAGATCACCTATCTCAGCGATCTTGCATTGAATGTAAGACCTTACATCTTCTATCAACAAAACCCTAGGTGGAATTTTTAAAAATGCACCAGATTCATCCGGTTGTGATGCAATCTTTGGGAATATCTTGTACTTAGGTTCCACACTAGTGTGGTTCTTTATCAACTTAATGGAATTCTTGCTATCATTTTTCAATTTTACTATTCTTGAAGTGGTTGCCATCATGTTTTGAATTTAGGGCTTTTCTAAAAATAACAACAAAGTTCTTTGGTACGCTTGGTACTTACTTCGATCTGTGTGGCTGGTGAGTGATCTGTTTGGAGTACGTTGGATCAAGTCAAGGTCGCTCTGCTAAATTCTCTCTGATCAGTCTATTTTCTCTCTTCTCTTTCTTCTCAAATAGTGTGTGCAAAATGAAGTGCTTTCGTCTAGTATTTATAGACTTTTGCCCTAAGTCTTTCATAAATGCTCAACAACTCGTTAGGTCATGAAGATGGAGTTCATCAGGAATACTATCAAATAACATTCTCTGTGTTGACAAGATGCTCAGGATGGCTGTTAAGATTGTTTCTTTCACTGACAGATCTCAGTTTAGTGTCAAGACAACATTGTAACTTTTCTTCCTTACCAACGGGTGTCGAGTTATATTAGAAACTTAGCCCTTTTATGTGTTGACCAACAATTTTTGACAAGTGTAAACATCTCATCCTTTAAATTCACCAATGATTTTTGGTATGTGTTTACCAATGGGGTTGATTTCTCAGAATTGTGACAAGTAACATAATATGCATCTTTATTCATGCATATTTTTTACTATCTATCAATTTGTATAATGGAACTGATGCAAAATGTGACTTGGTGTAGTGCAGTTCCATACTTACTTGTTCATCTTTAGGTGGGGGTGCTGATGTCACTAGATCCATGAAATGATGTGTCACCTACTACATTTCTTGGTCCATATTCTTCAATGGTTGAAGCTTTCCTCCACAATTTTCTTTCTCATTTTCTTGATGTCTTCAATGGTGTTACCATTTGCAAAAGTGGTGGTTTCTATTATGGTCTCTGTAATCCTTCTTTAGATGTCCAACCTTATGACAGTGCAAACATGCCATTCCAGGGTTGGTCCAGCCTCTAGACCTTTTGGTCCATGTTCTTGTGTAGTTTGGAGCAATGTGACCATATCTACTACATGATGTGCAGTTTATCCATGTATTGTAGTCCCAAACATATGAATTACCGACTCTTCTTGGTTTATATGCATTTTCTTCTTTTTTGGGTTTCCATGCTTCAATTTTCTTATTCCTACATTCCAAAGATGTGTGCCCATGCATTTTCCAGGTGGGACAATACTTTTCCATATAGGTTTCCTTCTTTGGTTCTTTCACCTTTCATTTACATTCATGTGCTTAATGTCCTTTCTTGCTGCAATTATAACAATGTCCTATGAATGTAAATGTGGATTTAGGAATACCTTTTTCTTTTCTCCTACAAACATTTGAGGTGTTTCCTTTCTTTCAACAGTGATTGCATGTCAGTTTCCTTGGTCTAGGATTGGTGTATTCGAGCTCTAAATTTTTAGAAAAATTTGGAGTCCTATAAAGAGATAAAACTCTAAAAAATGGCATCCTAAACTTCATTTCCAATAATTGATGATATGATGGAGTACATGAAATGAGATTCAAAATTATAATAATTTTCAATTAAAAGTTGAGGGATTAAGGAAGGAAGCTTAATGACACAAATAAATAGAACTAACTAATCGAAGCCTTCAGAAAATGCTCGAATTTTGACCTGCTACAATAATGATGCCGACAGAGGTTGAAGATGGTGAAATTTTAAAAATCTAAAAGTGACCCAGTTTGTGAAATCAAATTTCCTATCTCCAGCAGAAACATTAGCTTTTTATGATGAGTTTTGAATTT
Source organism: Thuja plicata (assembly GCA_018584345.1). Classification (NCBI taxonomy): domain Eukaryota; kingdom Viridiplantae; phylum Streptophyta; class Pinopsida; order Cupressales; family Cupressaceae; genus Thuja; species Thuja plicata. The sequence continues at coordinate 290,454 of MU228551.1, forward strand.
TTGACCAAAGCCAAATCCAAAAGATAGGTAGTTATTTTTTAGTTAGTTATCTGTTTTTTCAAAATAATTTGTAATAAGGGTTGTGTCTTTTCACCTTAAAGAGGTGTGAAATCCACTCACACACACACACACACACACACACACACACATATATATACATAATGTAAAATGTAAAGGAATACAAGACAATATAATACAATTTCACATATTTGGATAGTTTTTAATCAACAAGTATAAACATGGACCTGGATGTACTATTTTTTCAAAATCA
>MU228551.1:291052-305582 GCA_018584345.1 Thuja plicata
ATCATTATTTGGATTATAGTTATTCAGTTCATTGTTTATAGTTTTGTGATATCTTATCTATCTATTCATTTCAAATTACATACACATTTACTAAACATTCTTTCAATTACTTAAAGTATTTTAGTTTCAGAGATGGAATTTTGAGTTTCATACAAAAGTTATCTGCTATAAAATGTCTATTCAGGTGAAGGTTCACTTGCCTTGGTCCTACAGAGCCAAAAATGTAGGGGAAGAGGATCGTAATCGATCATTCCCATTAGTTGGCCAAAAATAATTGGATTTCCCATCATTAGATTGTCAAGTCCAAAGAAAATTCAATTCAACATTTTTGGGCACCAATAGATTGGCGACTCTACTGGGGATTTTTTCAAAAGAACATTTTTGTATTTTACCTAGAAAATATGGTGATATATTTAAGACTCTACTGGGAGAAAAGAACTCAGAAGACAGTAAGTATTTTCCTTCTCATAAGAAGGTGGCGACTCTATTGATCAAAGCATTTCAGTTAGTGACTCTACTGAGGGAGAAGACTCAAACAAAGATGGTGGATTTTTTTTTCAAATGTATCCATCATTTCAAAGAAAGCCTTTTATTCTAGATAGTATCAGGCCATTGGATTTTAGGATATTTCAATGCATCCCAAATAAGTTATGCCCTAAAATTTCACAACTTCTACCAAAGTTCCATGGAGAATGGGATGAATCGACACTACAATACTTGGATGCATTTTATACATTCATAGAAGATTATGAGGTTTCTATAGAGGGTCAGGTGATGAGGCTATTTTTTAGGATGTTAAAAGATAATGCCAAACAAGTATATGAATCACTACCCACACAATGTATCTCATCATGGAGACAATTTGAGAAATGGTTTCTTTATATGTTTCATGATGGTGAAGAAGACAACATGTTCTATGAATGGCATGAAGACCAAAGTTTCAGCATGAGAGAATATCCAAATTACATTGTGGAAGAAGAATTGTACATGTCCCCTTTGGATACATTCTTCAATTTGGAAAGATATTGTTGACGGGGTTTTGTTGACCGGGTCAGCCGACAGTCATAAGTTGTCACCGGGTACCAGAGTACTAGCCAACTTCACCTACAAAGGTTATCTGGGGAAGTGAGATTCCACAGACCTCCAAGCATGTGGGTGTTGGGTCACGATAGTGCAGGGCTCAGTTGGGGGATGTGACTATTTTTAAAGGGGATAGCTGGTTTCTTCAACTCATTCTCTCCTGGGATTCAGGAAGGTGAGGTTTCTCCAAGCATTTTTCACTTGGTGAATAAATCAAAAAAGATCCTGCAGGGTTAGGAATGTCTCATCTACCTATAGTTATGCTTGAACATTCAACACATCAATAATACTCTGATATACTACACTAAATATCAAATAAATGCACAACCATCAGTTCATATTTCATTAGTAGCAAGGGGAGAGAGGTCGCTAAGCTACTTAAAATATCAGAGCAGAAGACATGAAGAACATAAAACATAAAATACCATTAACTCAAAAGATCGAATGCCAACAACATTATTGTAAGAACTCTCCCTTTTTCATTAATATTTCTTCCAACTAGCACTAGTGCATGATACAATGGTGGCTCTAGGGGAGCGTCTAACTACTGAAAGCTTAAACAATGGAGCATTGAGCTCTGGAACTGAAATGAAAATACTTCTTTTCTATTACTGTGGATAGCAAAATCATCAATTTTGGTGACCCTTGGAAAAAGGGCCAAACTTACTATTTATACACATTTTCATCTAACCCTAACCCTAACCCTATTTTATATTATAATATAATAAAATATATTATCCCAGGGCTGGTATTACTTGCGCCACCCTACAAAAGACCTCGAGATGAAATAGGCCTGACCCGTCAAAAGAATAAGACAAGAAGGTAGAGTGGAAGAATCAACCTCAAGAAGAGAGCTGAGAAAGAAAAGGAAGAAATATGATCCCTAGGGATTGAGGCTACGTGCCTCATAAATGGGAAATGTGGCACCCCATCTCCAATTTTCCAGGTGTACACCCGAAGTAGCACCTTGAGAAGTCCATCTATCAGAAGACCAACTGCTGATCCAACGTTCCTTGATGTAGCCAACTACCCTCTGACAGTCATCAAAAACCTTTATTAACTGCTTGAAAATGACTAGTCAGCCTCAGGGACCGGGACACAGATCACTTGAAAGAATACAAAATTTTAGGATCCAGGACTCTGAGATTCGGGAACTTATGTTCTGAAAGAATAAAGAGTACAAGATGTTTGGGTTTCCTCTGGCCTCCGGAGAAACTTTATTGTTTCTTGTTGTCATTGAAGGTTTGGAGGAGGGGGAGATTCCATCCTCATTAATCTCTCTAAGGCCGGACCGCCAGTACTTAGCCACCTCAATCTGTTCTCCCAGCTCCAGAACATTACTCTTGAACTCATTGGCCCTTTTTGCCGCATCATGGCCACTAAAGATCATGCGAGTTAATCTCACCATTTGAGTCCCATCTAGTCCCTCCAGGGATAGATACCTGGACTTCACTAATTCATCAAACTTACCCAGAATGTACTCCTCTAGAGTGCATGTGTCTATGCTGAATGGGTAAGCTCCAGAGACCTTTGTGACAAATGACTTGTACATATTTGAAGAATATTGAACCATGTTGGTCTTGTCGTGTAGAAAACCTACCAGTTTCTTGAGTACCTCCAATGTGAGGTCAAGTCTGGAGTGCTGGGTCCTCACAAAATCAAATGATTCTTCTCCTAGAATCCCAGACTCAGAGACCATCTCTTCCCCAAGGCTGAGGAGCTCTTCTAGTTCTGCCTTCCATGCCTCATAGTTTTCCATATCACCCTCCCATATGTTAAAGATAGTTTCTTCCTGATGCAAAACATGTCGAGCCACATATAAATATGGGAGGGTGGATACTAGGAAACGCTGGGTGTTTCCTACTTGTAGAGTGACCCACTCATCGACCACTTGGGCCTTCTTCTTCATTGCTCACAAGGAGTCTATGTCACTCTGGGGTAATGGCATGTCATATGTGGAGGCCTCTGGAGAAATGGTACTAATAGGCTGGGCCAGCTCAATAAGCAATCCCATAAGGTTTGTTGTCTTTTCCTTTTCCACTTTGAGCCTTTGGGCCTCCTTTTAATATCGGGCCTCCATGGCTATGGTCGCCTCCTTTAGCAGGTTCACTTAGCCTTATTTACCTCTTTTTCCTAGTGATATCTTTGTGATATTGTAATCTTTGGCCATGATAGTTTCCTCATCAGCGTCTGGGGGAGGTGTTGCAACAATGGCAACTATTTCTCCTCCCCGCCCGGTTTGAAGAGTATAAACCATCCGGGCTTTCTTGGCCTTTGGTGGGCCCTAGGCCTGAACCATTATTTCAGCTAGGGAGAGGTGAGCTCTGGGGGTGCACAGATCTCTTCTCTTCTTTCTTTCAATAAACCACTAAGGCAGCATGGGTGGATTGTTCATCAAAGTCTGTCCTTTTAGTTCTTCCCTAGTGTCCTGTTGTTGTTCTTCCTCAGTGGTGTGAGTCTCACCTACCCCTTTCTCTTTATCTTGGGCTTTGTTAGGAACAGTTCCCCCGGTGATGTTTATTTCCTCTATCTTTTCCTTTGTATCTTTGGCTTTGTCTAGACCTTCATTGGATGTCCCAGGGGTTTCCTCCTCCTGTTCTTGTTCTTCAGCCACTGTCGCCAGGATTTCTTCTTCTCTTGGTATATCCTTTGGCAATAGGGGAGGTACTAGGCCAAGATTTAATGTTTGAGCCATGGTTATTACCTACCCAAAGGTTTCTCTAGGGTGTGGCATTTGGAACATGGCTACTGAGGTTACAGTTGCTCCCGTAGGTCCGGTTCCCTCAGTGGATGCCTCGTGTTCACTTAGCTTTTGCTAGTCCACCCTTGCATCTTGCATCTTCAAAACTTCAAAGGTGATCTCCTACTCTATCTCCTCTTCTTCCATTTGTTCATCCTGCTCTTGTGCAGGTCTTCGTTCCTCAGCTTCCTCTTCTCCTAGGACTTTAACCTCTATTTTCTCGATGTCCCCCTAAAGATTACCAAAATTTTTGGTTGCAAAAACATCATCAAACTCATCTTGTGGAGGAGGGTTGTTTGGGAAATCGGCAGGTTCTGGTTCCTTTTTCAGCTCTGGAGAATCAGAAGATAGGATCTCAACTTGTGGATTCTGGGGCATCCCCAACTCCAACTCCTTCTTAGGCTTCAGTTCAAGCCTCCTCCTTCTCTTGGTAATCAAGGGTGGACCCACATCCCTTATTGCTGCTTATTCTGTCAGATCCACCCCTGTTGACTTAACCATCAAGGCTATTAGTGGAGGGGAGGATGGAGGTCAAATTGGTCCAGCCATAAGCACCAGGGTAGCTAGCCATGTGATCAGCTTCTCCTTCATTTGCTGGGAGGCTACTACCAATTGCCTTATTTGTTCTATAATAGGGACTTCTTACATGGTGGGAGTTGTGTCTACCCCTTTTCCTTTATCTACTCTTTGTGAGGAAGTGTCGGCCCCTAAAGTTAACTTTGGTATCAGCTAGGCTGCTCGATAGATGCTCCCAAGGTACACCTTTTTAAAATAGAGGTGGCTATGTTCAACTATGTTGTGAGTAAACTCCTCAATTGTGGGCACTTCTTAGGCATCCCAGTTCACCGGTGGAAGGGCCAATTTATCGATCCCCTTTGCCTTGTATTGGGGATCGACCGTGGAGCTGGTATATGAGAAGTTCTCTGAGAACCTACAAAGCTTCAATTTTTCCATCATCCCTACGGTCATTCTGACATAATACTACCCCCGAACCTCCACATCATGCTAACAATCTTCCCAGAAGTCTTCTATATGATATTGGTGGGGCTCTGATGCCTGAGGAAGCGCTACTGTGATCTTGCCATGTGGATCAAAATGTTTCTGTGCTAAGTAAAATTTTGCCAGGCTATAGCTCTTAAGCTAATTATCCACCTCTTTGGCAGTGGCCAAACTGCATGAATAATCCCCACAGGTAATCAGGAATAGAATATTTGTTACCTTCTTCAGGGTGAAGAAGGCGTACAGCTCCATCACTTGCCTATAATATTTTAGGAGGATTATCTTGTCCCCGCAATGTTTGGGCAACAAGTAGGGCTTCCCAGAGAAGTCGGTCACCCTTATATAAGTATGTTGTTGAAATTGTATATATTAATGTCTGTAACTTTAGACCAAATTCATTTCCTCTATGGAGAGGTAGTATCTTGCATCTCCCAGTGGGTGTGAGTAGGTGGTAGTAAATGAAGGCATCGTTTACCTAAAAAAAACTAGGGAAGCTGGCCTCCCATTGTATTTGTGGGAAGTGGTCCCAAGGGGCCTTCTACCCCGGCTGATCCTGAGCATGCCCTCTGTAATTAACCCATTGGTATGGGGCCATTGTTGTGCCAGGGCCCAGAGGATAGAAGAAGTCATATAAAAATTCTTCTTCTTGGCAAGTTGGAGGAACTGGGAGTCCACATGGTTGGAGATTATGGCAGCCCAGTCAAAATACTCCTCGCCCATGCTGATACCTAGAAAAAGTAGTACATCCACCCAGAAAAATCCCAGGTATGTTGTTGTCTGAAGACCCAACATAAGGCTATCATCCCCATTTGGATGCTTTCTTTAAATTTGGCCCTAGGGATTTCCAGCTTCATCCTCTTGGGATCCCTCTTCAGAGTTTCTAGCCAATTATTGTTCATGTATATACGGGCTTCTTCTTCCAATTGAGTGAATTGGACCAAGGCATCTAACCGGGTGACCATGGATGGTTTTTCAAATTGGGGGATCCCCAAGCCCCTCTAGAAAGTATCATGTTTGAGGGACATCATGGGAGTAGGGTACCCTGTTGGCTCCAGGGCTGCGAGCATAACAACCTAGAGAAAAGTGTTGTAGTGTAATGAAAGTGTGAGGATAAGCTATGGTGACTACATAGAGCATGGGAAACAAGCCACCTTAAGAATCCCAGAGTTTTCAATATTAATAGCCAAAGGATCTCCAGACTATTGTTGAATGTACATAACTTTTACCAAGGCCTGCATTTCAGGCCATGTCCCGACGCTAGTGTTGGTAATGAGCTAGACCTTGGACTCAATATTTGACCCCAATTTAACACTATATTTTATGTATTTCATGCTCAAAGGCATCTTCTCCAAAGCCCTCTCCATTTTTGATCTAACTGTTGCTCTGGTACTCACCGCAGATGGTAGTTCCAGACTTTCGAGTGGTGAAGATGCAGATGCTTCAGACATATTTGGAAGTACTACTCTAAAAACCTACAAGGCAAAGCGACCATCAAAATGTATAGATAAATAAATATGTCAGGGTCCAAAGACCTTACCATCGCGGTGTTCACTTCCCCTAAAAAGTTAGTTTTGTCCAAAAACTCTGGAAAGCATATATATATATATTGCAAACTTAGGAATTTAATTAACCATCCAGGTCCAGGAATTTTATCACACTTAGTAAAAGGACACAGGATGGGTGATGGCAAGAGACCCAGAGCCTGTGAAAGTAACCGTTGGTAGAGGTGTACAAAAATTGAACCGTTAGACCCACGTGGGCGCCACGTGGGTGAGTAATAAATGGGAGTTATGGTGATAATGGTGGAGCCAACTATCTGAATGCACAAAAAGTGATGGCCACTTGGATAGATTTAAATGTGCACATGGGTCATAATTGAAGGTCAGGCTATTTTATAGAGGAGAGAGAAAACCACCTATTTGAAACTGATTGAGAGCCGAGTTTCAAATAGGTAGTATTCTACATAGAATGAGCTTGTAGACTAAAACCAACAACAGAGATAGCATGGTGAGATTGCTAGGATACCAAGCAGGATACACATAGAATATGCATTAAAGCTGAAGGGTATATACATGTAGACCAGAAGGATATATAACAAATATACATCAAATTTATAGATATATATAGCGTAGAGAAAACACTTTACAGGAAACTAGACAAAGCACAAAATATTTACAAATTTCTACATTATATACAGACTAGATTACATCTACACAGAGGGCAAACAACCCTCTGGTAGAGCTGACCCACCAATGAGCGGCAAACCAGAAAGAAACGCAAGACAAACAAATAAAAGCAAGGCAACCCAAGACCCACAAAAATAGAAAGAAAGAAAGCCAAAGGGAGAGGAGGCACCAACTTGAAAATGCAGAGAGGAGAGAAAAGGAAGCCTTCGTGAAAGCTCTACAATAGCTTCAACTTCCAAACTATCACAACCCACCACCACAAACCACTCATAATCACTCAGAAATGCTCGAAATGATTAGCACTAGATTATCACTAAATTGCTATAAATTGCTCTGAAATCACTCTGATTGCTTAAGTGTTTAATCTTGATAAATGTGAAAATGACTGGTAACTTCTATTTATACCTGTGGTAAAAATAAAGTCACCTTTCCTTTCACAAACTCTAGACAGATAGACCTCCGGACTCTGGGCGTGGGGATTCCATGTGATGATGTCACTTTAAGAGAAGAAGACATCACGGTAAAGAATTTTGGAGTCCAGAATCTGGCTCCCAATAAAGGACAACCAACTCTAGGACCAGGGTCCCAGAGGCACGAGAGATTAACAAAACCAAATGACACTGCAGGGAAGAAAACCCCAGAGAAGGAAAATTAAGAAAACAAAGGGAAAGACCAAGGCAAGAGCCAAAAGCGTAAAGCAAAAAAATGGGGACCCAACATTTTACACACAAAATGTAGGGACGGGGATGCAGGGCATAAAAAATGGTGACTATCTGGGACAAATGCCTTAGCACATTTGAGAACTACAAAATCTGTGGTTAGCAAAAATTGGAACAAGTCGTTACTCAAAGTATCTTATAGGCAAAGAGTAACATGTCTGAGAAAATCTGGCAACACAGGATCCAGTCCATGATCCTTTCATCAGTGGTGGAGTGTGTACATTGGAGGGAAACCAAGCCGATGACCTCTAGGAGGAGTAGAGAGGAGGCATTAATTATATCAAACCACAAAGTCATCAGATTTTCTCATTTCTCCCGGAGACCGGAGTTTTGTCCCGCTTCCCTTTTCCTATTATTTTGCACGTTTTTAGGTTGACATGGAAAATAAAATGCTACTTGCAAATCAGGAGATCAGTAGGAAAGACATGGAAATTGTGAATCTGAGATCTAAGAATAGTCAATTGAAAAATAATTTGAGATCTAAGAAAGAAATGAATGAAAGGTTGAATAAACCTAATGAAGCTTTGACTCATTTTGAGAATCTAATGGAAGCATCAAGGAGACCAAAATATTCTTCTAGATTAGGTCACATTGAACAAAAAACATCTACTGAGAAAGGAGAATCATCAAAGATTGGTGAAAAGAGGAACGCAAAGACAAACAGAAACAAACCTGTATGCCACCACTGTGAAAAACTAGGACACACTGCAAACATTTGCGGAAGAAAGAATGGTAAGTCCAATCCTAAACCTAAGTTCAATGGTTATCGCTTTAACTGTAAGAAATTTGGAAATAAAGCACATGAATGTTGGGCTAAGGAAAATGATGTACCTCCCACATCAAGAATCAATGGATATTGTAACAATTGTAAAAAATTTGGACATAAGGCACAAGATTGCAGATCTAATGCTAAACAACAATGGAAATCAAAGACACAAGCAAAAGCACCAAGAAAAGGCAAAACATACAATTGGGATTATAACACAATGAAAATTTTTCATTAGTGTAAAGAATATGGACATGCACATGAAGAATACATAAAGAAAAATTTCAGAGGAAGATCTAAAAGTTGGATGAATGGGAGCCTTGTTTATTTTAGTTGTTTGAAAATCGGCCATACTAAGAGAGAGTGCAAGACAAGATTACCTGTTCCTATTGTTGAGGAAATTAGAGCACAAAAACCAAGTAGTAGTGAAACTACTAAATCCAAGGTCACCCAATCAAATGGATCAAGTGATCACACAATCTCAAACTAAGCAGATGAGGTATGTAAGGAACTGTATTTAAATTTCATATCTTACATCAATTCCTAATATATACTTTGCCAAAGTCCATATCTGCATATGATAAGATGCATCATGACATATTTTAAAGTTAAAGTACCGAACAAAGTCATTTAAGAACTAGAGGTTTCAAGCATCAGTATTGAACTGAGACCAAGCTCGTCGGTATATGTGCTGAGCTAGTTTGGGTTGTGACCAAGAGATTGTCGAAGTCAGTCGAGGATAGCTATTTTGCACTAACTCCAATGGACAGAATATTTATTGCAAACCTACCTCAAAGCCTATAAAGGAATGAACCATTCATGATTCATTTCACCTTGAAATTTGAGATTTCTTGAAGTGTTGAAGCATTGGTGAACTTGATTAGAGTAGATATTTTCAAAGAATTTTATACTGTGTCGTCGGGTATTCAGAAAAAGTACAAACTATGATAGTTGCCGAGGTACTCTATTTTGTCTTTGAAACCCTTTATCCTAAAATCATGGCCACTAGTTCATCTACACCATTTAAGGGAATGGAGAAGGAATTGGGATAAGTTTAATTGATGAGGAGTGACACCTTTGCGCCTCCCAACTTTCAAACTGTCCCTGAGAGCGCAATCAAAGGTGATCTAATTAGAGCCCTATCTTTGATCCCTCCAAAGGTACTCATGATTCATGACATTAGGGCATGTTACATGTGTAAAATCAGTGAATTTGGAGACCATGAGCTGAGGGAATTATATAGGAAACTATGTATAGATAGAGCCCTAAAACCTAAACACAATCATCTAGTCGAGCGAGGGTTAACTCGAGCCTGAGAGTTTCTAAGGAATTTCAGGAAAGAATGGATCAAAATTGTTCTTAGTAGGGAACATGATATGATAATTTGGTTGGAGAATGGACCACTAAATATTACTAAGGATATCATATGTTGTGTAACTGTTTACCCTAAAATCAATGGGAAAAGGACCATGAAATTCTAGAGTAAAGAAGACATAGAGAAGGTCACTAAAGTTGTATGGAACAAAAGAGGAATGACTATTTCCACCATCAAAGACCTAGAACTTGATTTTTCTATGAGGGTTATAGCTCACAAGTTCTATCAGTTGAGCTGATTGGACAGTGTACCTTGCATTGGAGTAGACCAAGCATGGAAAATCATCAAGAAGAATCACACATATGACCTAGCTGAGCTACAGCTAACACAACTTGCTGAGAACCTTGCATCAATCAAGAAAACAAAGAATTTTGTGTGTAAGTTTGGATCCTTGATTGTATGCATATTTTTATATGTTCAAAAGACTTTTCCTACCTATGGAAACATAGTATGGAAAAAATATAGACCTATCACCCAAAAGATAAATGTACCGATTCAACAGTTAGGTGATAATTTTTATAATATGATGGGAACATACTTTGTGGAGTTCAAGAAAAGTATGAGACTGAGAAGAAGAATTCCTAGTTCATTAGTGGAACAACATTATGAGGATGTGTTTTTTCTAGCTGACGCAGACTACACTGATATTTAGGTTGTAGTACCTAGGGTATCATGGTCAAGACCATTACCTTATGAATTAAACATAGATGAAACATCTGTAGCAATCATAGCACTCCTAGCAGAGGAAATTGACAGTACTGGTAAATGTTTTGGTAATTATGTAGAAGCCAAGGCCAAAATTTCTATGAACCTTAAGGCTGGCACCATGGAAAGGAAGAGGGAAAAGATTGTCAAGAATTTGAAAAGGATGGTTGGCACTGCAAGTGATGAGGAAGTAGAGGATGCTTCTCTAGGCATAAATACTAGACAAGGAGAAGACATACCTAGTGAGGAAGAAGAATAAGAAGAAGAAGTTGAGTCTGAAGAGGTTGTATTTGTTAATGGGAAAGGGAAATAGCCAATGGTTACCAAGGCAACCAAAGTAAGAAAAGTTAAACCTCAGGCTACCCTTCCTCCTGTAAATAGACCAAGGACCATGACATTAGTTATTTCACCTCCTGTGGTGAGAGCATCGGTATACACAAGGAAGAATGCTGCCGAAAGTAGCTCAAGGAAAAATAAACAAGTCAAAACCAAAGTTGTGCCGAGCAGTTCTGCCAAAAGACTAAGGAAAAGGATACTAATCTTGATTAATGAAAAAGATGAAGAAAAATACACTGATGTGCCAAGCAACATACCTATAGAACCATTCAAACATCCTATAGACATTGATGAGGTATGCAAGAACATTAGAGGTTCAACTAGGTTATCTAGATTTAAATTTATCAAATATGAAAAGAAAGGTATAGAGAATAAGGTCAAGTTACAAGAAGCTCTATTAGACATGATGAATAAATTTAAATTGACACCTATAGAGATAGGGAACAATGTCCCTATAGAACTTTATGATTTCTTATCTAGTAAATGGGAATTTTCATTGGTGACTGAAAGGCAAATTAGGGAAGCAACTTTGGATAGAGTCATCCCATAATTGATAAAGAAGTAGAAAGAAAAATTTGTTGATCAGTATAAGAAAAAATGTGTACCTAAATATAGATCTTATGCTATTTTGGAGAATGATATTGAAGGACTATTAAATAAAAGTACTTGAATTTGGAAAGAGATTTTTGGGCTGGCAATTCCAAAAGAGAAGAAAATAGATGAAGGAACTTCTGAGAAAATCACCACTAATCAAATAGAAACATAAACTGAAACAAAAAAGGAAATAGGTTATGAGAAAGTTACAGACTTGACAATGGATAGTCCCATTGACACCACACTGGACAATGTTAGCAATGTGGATGTTGAGGATCAAGATAAGCCGGCAGACACAATTATCAAAACACCTATCAAGGCTACTAAGGTAGATGAAGAGAAAAAGGAAGAAGAAGGAGCCGACAAAGAGAAAAAAGAAGATCAAGAGGTAAATTCTTAAAATCCACCTATTCTAGAGGTTTCTCAGACATTGTTAAACAATAGAGACAAAATGGAAGTAACTAGAGACAAGACTAAAGAACAAGAGGCTATACAAGTGTTAGTAAACCTACCACACTCTGCTTTATCTACCCCCACTGGACTCAAAATAGGGAATGTACCTGACCAGTAGGAAATCTTGATTAAGATGAAGTGAACAACTTAATTGCTTACTGACAAAGGAAAGGAAATCATTGAAGCTGAGCCAGTTGACAACTCACCTGAGCCCAAAAGGAGGAAGCTAAATAAGAAGAAGTCACCAGGACTAAATGTCACATTAGATGAATTAATTGTGATTCCTAAATGGGATCCTAAGAATTTGTCGCGAGCAGATTCAGACCCTTCAAGAAATTTTGAAGAGGAAGAAGAGACATGAAGAAATGAAGAGAGAAGAGAAGAAGAAGCAAGTTCTGCATGACATCAAAGATATTTTTGTAAATTCTCTTTATATGGATGATGTAAATGACACGACACCTATACTAGAAAAGCTAGTTCACATTTTACAAAAGGTGACTGATGATAATATTGAGGCAAATGAAAAACTATTGCAATAGTCTAAGAGAAAGTTTGAGAACAAAGTACTAGAAAAGATATCTGAAAAGATAGCTACACAACACCTGTTGAACTCTCCTCTCTCATTGAAATTTTGGAAGAAGTTGCAAACAATATATTTTCTTTGTACAAAAGACTATGTGATGAATCTTTCTTTACCAAAGAAAGTCAACAATTAATTGAGAAATTGAAACTAGATAAGAAGTCAACTACAAGTTCACTGAGCATAGAGGCTAGCTCTAGCTCCATTCATTTCAATAAGTTAACTCATACAAAGAGGAGGTTAGTCGAGCTTATGGCTGAAGATGGCCGAATTAGGGAAAAAATTCTTACAATTCATGCTAATTAGATACCTCATCTAGAGGTTATGCAAAAATAACTCACAGCTACCAGAGAACTAATAAAGAGAGACTCTCATCTCTCTGCTGCAGAAAGTTTGGTAAGTCTAGCTACTGAGCTAGAAGTTAAGTTGGGAATTATGAAGTTTGTTAAAGATAGTTGGGACACTTCAATTGCATTAATTCTTCAACTTCATAAACTTTTTTTGGATAAGTACAACCTAACCCCTCTAGCTATCAGTGAAAAAAATAAGGGCAAATAAGGAAAGGAAGGAAGGACAGATGAGCCGAAGGTATAATATATTTTTTTTCTGAAGGCATGTATAGTATGAAGTATAATAAAAGGGGGAGTATTATATGTACTTAGGTAGTTCTATGGATGTAAAAAAGAGAATAAGTGTTTTTGCCACTAAATATCAAAGGGGGAGATTGTTTGTAATACCCCTCTAACCCTAATATAAGTTTTTTGTTTTTGAATGAAGTAAGATCTTTCAATGTTTTCTTACAAATTAAGTTGTTCATGATACTTGTTTGATCTATTCCTATAGTTTGTTTATAATAATTTCATAAACTAGTACCCGAGGATTCTAATATTAGACATACTATCTAAAGGTATAACTTTTGTATGTATTTATCTCTGTGTATGTATTGAGGAGCTTCATGACCTTTATGAATATAGTTAGGATGTTATATATGGATATATAGAAGCGATTATTTATATTTTCTTCTGTTAGGGTTACTTTTGATGAATCTTGTATGTCACTTGATGATTTGGGATATGTCTCATGATTATGTTGATTTATTATTTGTATTTATTAGATACTAACCCAATGCTCAATATTCTAACCTTCATTAGGATGATGCTACATGCTTGGTGTGTGTGTATATATACATGATGTGTTTGCATGAGTCAGGATGAAGTCGTATTTACTCACATAGCTGAGGTCCACACAATGTATCGATCTTGGTCATCTGTCTACAATGTCTTCTTATATGTATATCTATGCACATGTATTTCTTCTCTCTGATACAGGCTTGCAGGTACCGGGCATCAACTTCACCTGGATTCACAGGTCTGAGTGTGCCCTCAAATCCTCGATGGTTTTTTTTATGGAGATAGTGCTAAGGCCCTTGCATGAGTCTTCCTTTTTCATTATTCCAATTTGGGAATATTAGGGTTCCTTCTTTGTTAGTCAACCTTTGGGTGAAAAACCCATATCCAGCACTCCCGGTTGGGCATTGTTGTAATTGGTGTCTTGTGGTCACTTGCATTCATTTGGTTATGTGATTTGTTTACTCATTTTATTTATGTCTCCTTCATGGTATTATTCTTAGTTAATCTTTCTATGTTGTGTTTCAGAGCTTCATGCTTGGTCAGGAGTTTGACTTGACTTTCCTTGTTGACTTTGGTTGACCTTTTTTGATCTTGTGGTTACCTTGATATGTTTCTTAGTTATAGCCTCTTTGGATGATTAGATTTATTTTGAGGCATGTGATTTTATTCTACCTCGGTGTTATATTCTATAGTAATTATAAATATGTAATAATGATGTTGTGATATATTGCTTCATAATCATATAGATTATAGTGTTTGGTGTATATATATATATACATACACATATACATATATACACATATATATACATATGTATGTATATACATATACATATATGTACATATATGTATATATATAGATATATGT
>MU228551.1:316461-338260 GCA_018584345.1 Thuja plicata
TGTCATAGAATCAGAAGAGAAGTAGATGGGTGAAAGAAATAGACACAGGAGCAAAATACTACAAGTATCAGACTACCTTCCAACCCCTTACAAGATGAGCCTTCATCTCATACTTATACAATTTTGAAGCCAACTACATCTTAGCAATAACTTCCTGATAAGATCTTTTCATGCCTAGCCACCGCTTACCCCTGAAAGTCATCTTATCAAAACATAAATGCTTCTCTGCAGAAGCGGTCATATCCCTCTAGAAGAGTTGCAAAAGTCTTGGAAATACAATAACTGCTCTGCACATCGAGTGACTACAACCTCTGACCTTTTCAAACATTTGATCCTTTGCAAAATATCTGATTCTTTCCCTTCGAGAAGATCTGATCTAAATAGAGATCAGCCGACTGCCTTTTGCATAATCCTGTAATTAGCATACTCTGATCAAATCTGGAAATCCCTGCAAAATGAACAAATCATCTCTACTTTGTCGCTTACTCATAGCCTCCCATACTCTGTTTCTGTTTTATGCTCAAGTGCGCGACGAGCACAATCTCTTCATCAATCGCTCAGTCACGAGTGTATCCTTCTTTGTCTATAATGTCTGGCGACAGAGCGACAAGCACTTGTCTTTTTCTTGATCGCGCACTCGCGAGCCCCTTTTCTTTTTTATCTTTTTGGTCGGCGACTGAGCGACAACTACCTTTTATTTCCTTCGGTCACAAAGTCGCAGGCCATTTTTACTTCATTCAGTTCTAACAGCGAGTGCGCGATGAGACATCTCTTTTCTCATCACACAGTCGCGAGCTGCATTCTGCTTAACCTTATGACTCGGCGACTGCGCGACCACATGGATCTTCCAGCTCATCACGCACTCGCGAGCTACATTCCTTTTATCTCTTATCTTTGGCAAGTGCACGACACCTTCTCCTTCTGCTCGGTCGCACACTCGCAGGTTGTTTTTCCTTTCCATCCATTGCTCAGCGAGTGAGCGAACGAGCCCTTTTTTCACTCATCGCACACTCGCGAGCAGCTATCTTTTCCTCCATTTTTCTCATCGACTGAGCGATGAGCAGCTTCCTTTTCCAGTCACACACTCACAGCCTATTTCTCTTTCATGTGCTTTGCTCAGCGACCGAGCGACGAGCTCCTATTCTTGCTCGTCACGCACTCGCGAGCTAGGAACCCGTAATGACATAGACATCGCTACTGCGTGACGAGGCATTGAAAAAATTGACCCGCTCGGTCGCAAGGTAAGAACGATCTGACTTAAACTGATCATGATTGCGCGATGACATAATCCTTAGCTCGTCACTCAGTCGGGGGGAAAATGGACCTATGCAGGAAAAGGTTGCGACTGAGCGATGACCGCGACTGGCAGCTCATCGTGCAGTCGCCCAACATAGAACTTGAGCAAAATTTTTAACACGATTGACATAAGGTCTAATTTTTTGAAAAGGGAGGCATGACCATTTTGGCGGGAAACACAGAAAAGGCCAGAAAAACATAGGATGGGGAATTTTTGGTAACAGAGACCAAAAGATTCTTTTGGATTAGGTCACACTAAACAAAAAACATCTACTGAGAAAGGAGAATCATCAAAGATTGGTGAAAAGAGGAATGCAAAGACAAAGAAAAACAAACCTATATGTCACCACTACGGAAAAATAGGACACACTGCAAACATTTACAGAAGCAAGAATGGTAAGTCCAATCCTAAACCTAAGTTCAATGGTTATTGCTTTAACTGTAAGAAATTTGGACATAAAGAACATGAATTTTGGGCTAAGGAAAATGATGCACCTCCCACATCAAGAATCAATGGATATTGTTACAATTGTCAAAAATTCGGACATAAGGCACAAGATTGTAGATCGAATGCTAAAAAGCAATGGACATCAAAGATACAAGCAAAAGCACCAAGAAAAGGAAACACTTACAATTAAGATTATAACACAAGGAAAAGTTGTCATTACCATGAATAATATTGACATGCACATAAAGAATGCATAAAGACACATTTCAGAGGAAGATCTAAAAGTTGGATGAAAGGAAGCCTAGTTTGTTTTAGTTGTTTGAAAATTGGTCATGCTAAGAGAGAGTACAAGACAAGAGTACCTTCTCCTACTATTGATTAAATTAGAGAATAGATGGACCAGATATGGGTAAGGAAAAGAGAACTGAGAAGCATTGAAACTACTAAAGATGAGGTCACCCAATCCAATGGATCAGGTGATCACACAATCTTAAACTAAGTAGAAGAGGTACGTAAGGAACTGTATTTAAATTTCATATCTTACATCAGTTCCTAACATATACTTTACCAAATTCCATATCTGCATATGATAAGATGCATCAGGACATATTTTAAATTTAAAGTACTAAGCAAAGTCATCTAAGCACTATAGGTGCTGAGCATCAGTATTAGACTGAGACCAAGCTCGTCAGCATATGTGTTGAGCTAGTTTGGGTTGCGACCGAGAGATTGTCAAAGTTGACCAAGGACAACTATTTTTCTCTAACTCTAATAGACAGAACATTTATTGCAAACCTACCTCAAAGCCTATAAAGGAATGAACTATTCATGATTTATTTCACCTTGAGATTTGGGATTTCTTGAAGTGTTGAAGCATTAGCAAATTTGATTTCAGGAGAGATTTTTGAAAAATTTTATAGCATGTCATCGGCTATTAAGAAAAAGTTTGAACTTTGACAATTGCTGAGGTACTCTGTTTCATCTTTGAAACCCTTTATCTTTAAATCATGGTTCCTAGTTTGTCTACACTAGTTAAGGGAATGGAGAAGGAATTGAGAGAGCTTCAAATGGTGAGGAGTGACACCTCTGCACCTCCCAACTATTGAGCCATTCCTGAGAGCACAATAAAATGTGATCTAACTAGAGCCCTATCTTTGATTCCTCTAAAGGTACTCATGATTCATGATATTAGGGCATGTTACATGTGTAAAATCAGTGAAGTTGGAGACCATGAACTAAGGGAATCCTATGGGAACCTATGTATAGACGGAGTCCTAAAACCTGAACACAATCATCTAGCTGAGCGAGGGTTAACTCGAGCCCTAGAGTTTCAAAGGAATTTCAGGGAAGGATGGATCAAAAAGTTTCTTAGAAGGGTACATGATATGAGAATTTGGTTGGAGCATGGACTAGGAAAGATTACGAAGGATATCATACGTCGTGTAACTAGTTATCCTACAATCAATGGGAAAAGGACCATGAAATGCCAGAGTAAAGAAGACATAGAGAAGGTCACTAAAGCTATATGGAACAAAAGAGGAATGACTATTTCCACCATCAAAGACCTAGAACTTGATTTTTCTATGAGGGTTATAGCTCACAAGTTCTATCAGTCAACCTAATTGGATAGTGTGCCTTGCATTAGAGTAGACCAAGCATGCAAAACCATCAAGAAGGATCACACATACAACATGGCTAAGCTACAGCTAACATAGGTTGTCGAGAACCTTGCGTCAATCAGGAAAGCAAAGAATTCTATGTGTAAGTTCGGATCCTTGCTTGTATGCATATTTTTCTATGTTCAAAAGACTTTTCTTACCTATAGAAACATATTATGGAAAATAAATAGACCTATCACCCAATAGATAAATGTACTGATTCAATAGTTAGGTGATAATTTTGATAATGTGATGTGAACATACTTTGTGGAGTTCAAGAAAATTATGAGATTGAGAAGTAGGATTCCTAGTTCATTAGTGGAACAACATTATGAGGATGTGTGTTTTCTAGTTGACACAGACTACACTTATGTTCAGGCTATAGTACCTAGGGTATCATGGTTAAGGCCATTACCTTATGAATTAAACATAGATGAAACATCTGCAGCAATATAAACACTCCTAGTAGAGGAAATTGATAGTATTGGTAAACGTTTTGGTAATTGTGAAGAAGCCACGGCCAAAATTTCTATGAACCTTAAGGATGGCACCATTGAAAGGAAGAGGAAAAATATTGTCAAGAATTTGAAAAAGATGGTTGGCATTGCAAGTGATGAGGAATCAAAGGACGCTTCTCTAGGCTTAACTACTAGACAAGGAGAAGACATACCTAGTGAAGAAGAATAAGAAGGAGTTGATTCTGAAGAGGATGTAGTTGTTAAGGGGAAAAGGAAACAGCCAATGGTTGCCAAGGCAACCAAAGTAAGAAAAGTTAAACCTTAGGCTACCCTTCCTACTGTAAATAGACCAAGGACCAAGGCATCAACTATTTCACCTCCTATTGTGAGAACATTAGTATACACAAGGAAGAATGCTGCCAAAAGAAGCTCAGGGAAAAATAAACGAGTCAAAACCAAAGTTGTGTCGAGTAATTCTGCCAAAAGACCAAGGAAAAGGAGACTAATCTTGAGTGATCAAGAAGATGACGAAATAGACAATATATATGCTGAGCAACATACCTACAACATCATTCAAACATCCTATAGACATTGACAAGGTATGCAAGAATATTAGAGGTTCAACTGGGTTATCTGGATTTAAATTTATCAAATATGAAAAGCAAAGTATGGAGAATAAGGTCAAGTTACAAGAAGCTCTATTAGAAATGATGAGTACATTCAAATTAATGCCTATAGAGATAGGGAATAATGTTCCTACAAAACTTTATGATCTCTTATCTAGTAAATGGGAATTTGCATTGATGACTGAAAGGAAAATTAGGGAAGCAACTTTGGATAGAGTCATCCCACAATTGACAAAGAAATAGAAAGAAAAATTTGTTGATCAATATAAGAAAAATTTTGAACCTAAATATAGAGCTTATGCTATTTTGAAGAATGATATTGAAGGATTAGTACAACAAACTACTCAAATTTGGAAAGAGATTTTTGGGTTTGCAGTTCCAAAAGAGAAGAAAATAGATGAAGGAACTTCTGAGAAAATCACCACTGATGAAACAGAAATAGAAACTGAAACACAAAAGGAAATAGGTGATGAGTAAGTTACAGACTTGACAATGGATACTCCCATTGACACCACACTAGACAATGTTAGCAATGTGGATGTTGAGGATCAGGATGAGCTGACAGACACAAATATCAGATCTCCTATCAAGGCTATTAAGGTCGATCAAGAGAAAAATGAAGAAGGAGCCGAGAAAGAGAAACCAGAAGATCAAGAGGTAAATGCTGAAAATCCACCTATTCTAGAGGTTGCTCAGAAATTGTTAAACAACAGAGACAAAATGGAAGTAACTAGTGTCAAGCCTAAAGAGCAAGAGGCTATACAAGTGTTGGTAAACCTACCACACTCTACTTCATCTACCCCCATTGGACTCGAAACGGGGAATGTACTTGACCAGTGGGAAATCTTGATTAAGATGAAGTTAGCAACTCAATTTATTACTGACAAAGGAAAGGAGATCATTGAAGTTGAGCTAGTTGACAACTCACCTGATCCAAAAAGGAGGAAGCTAAATAAGAAGATGTCACCATGACTAAATTTCACATTAGATGAAGTAATTATGATTCCTAAATGGGATTATGAGAATTTGTCATACGAGAAGATTTAGACCCTTCAAGAACTTTTGAAGAGGAAGAAGAGACAAGAAGAAATGAAGAGAGAATAGAAGTAGAAGCAAGTTCTGCATGACATCAAAGACATTTTTGTAAATGCATTTTCATATGGCTGATGTAAATGACTAGGAACCTATACTAGAATAGCTATTTCACATTGTACAAAAAGTGAATTATGATAATATCGAGGCAAATGACAAACTATTGCAATGGTCTGAGAGAAATTTTGGGAAAAAAGGACTGGAAAAGATATCTGAAAAGATAGCTACACAATAGGTTGAACTTTCCTCTCTCATTGAAATTCTAGAAGAAGTTGCAAACAATGTATTTTCTTTGTATAAAAGACTATGTGATGAATCTTTCTTTACCAAAGAAAATTAGTAGTTAATTCAAAAATTGCAACTAGATATGAAGTCAACTGCAAGTTCTCTGAGCATGGAGGCTAGCTCTAGCTCCATTCATTTCAATAAGTTAACTCATACACAGAGGAGGTTAGCCGAGATTATGGCTAATCTGATACCTCATCTGGAGGTTATGCAGAAAGAACTCACAGCTGCCAAAGAACTGATAAAGAGAGACTCTCATCTCTCTACTATAGAAAGTTTGGTAAGTCTAGCTGCTGAGATAGAAGTTAAGCTGGGAATTATGAAGTTTGTTAAAGATAGTTTGGACACTTCATTTGCATTAATTCTTCAACTTCATAAATAGTTTTCGGATAAGTACAACCTAACCCCTCCAGCTATTAGTGAAAAAAATAAGGGGGATTCGGGAAAGGAAGGAAGAATAGATGAGCCGAAGGTATAATATATTTTTTTTGCTGAAGGCATGTATAGTATGAAGTATAATCAAAGGGGGAGTATTGTATGTACTTAGGTATTTTTGTGTATGTAAATGAGAGAATAAGTGTTTTTTTCCACTAAATATCAATCGGGGAGATTGTCAATCTTTAAGTTTCTATTGATCATTTAGTGTCCACACTTAGTCATTTATTCAGGCAGTTTTGGTGAGCTACGACTGCGACCAAGCTAAAATAGTATAGGCTGAGCCACCTATAAAGTTGTTGCCAAGAAGAACAAATCATAAATGCTGAGCTATCCAAAAATTCTGTGTCGAGTGCCAGAGACTTCACTGCTGAGCAAGATAGTTTTGACATACATGTCAGATATGATACAAAATTTAAGGTAATATGTTTGGGCTAACTTATGGGTGTTTTGGGCTGACATATGTGAAGCATTTAATATTCTCTACGAAGTTAATTATACATTTAATTGTTTTATCCTATGCGTGGCATGTAGCCAATCAAAAAATTGGAATGCCTAGGAGGCATAAGTTTTATTTTTGATCGTTGATCTAGATCTATTCGCCAGATTCGAAGAGTATAATAAGATTGCTTCTTACCCTAATTATATGAGTGATTAGAGAGCATAGAGAGAAGGTCCATACATAAATGATAGATGTGTGAAGGTTTTTTTTATAGGAAGCATAGATCTAGAAAAGTACAAGAGCACTGAGCAGCAAAGTAAGAACATATCAGATTACAATATCAAAAAAAGTATTATAAAGAGGAGATCCGTTATCAGCATCAGAGTGCATATCAAAGAATCATATCTTGACACACTCTAAGAAGTGTATCAGGTGAAATATCTCAACAGAGTGGTTCTAGAAGACCTTTTGAAATCTCTTAGCAGAGTGCTTACTTTACTGTAAGTTGAAATCCTTTCACAAGGTAGATTGTAATGATCTAAATCTCTTAATCGAGCAGACCTTTAACCAGGTAGATTGCATATTTTGATCAAACTTTTGTAGCCCTAATAGACACACTTTATTGCTGTAGTAGTGAAGAATTTGTGGGTGTCATCCCTACCCCAGTTTTACCTATTTGGATTTCTAGGTTACCAAATTCTGTGTATTATGTTATTTATTTACTATCATGGATGCTATTAGATGTTAGATTGATTACATATCTAAATGTTTGTGGATCTGTTTGTTTTAAAGTGATTAAAGTTCAAGATCTGATTCACCTCCCTCTCTTAGTATCTTTCTTTCCCAATATTGTATTTCCAACAAGGTGAACCCCGAGAAGAAAACATAAGAGGATTCATCTTCAAAACCTTCACTGAGGGCCTTAGAGAAAACAAATGAAGTTGTAGTGGTAGTTCATACATCCGCCTCTACTCAAATCTCAAGGAAGAAGAAGAGAAAGAATAAGAATCTAGTTACTCTGGGTAAAATTATTGAGATTCCAGTATGTGATCCTAGAACATTGGATCCTACTGAGTTGAAAAAGTATGCAAGACTTTGTTAAAGGAAAGCCATGCATGATAAGCTAAGAAAAGCCACCAAGGAAGAAAAGGTACTTGAAGTTGCACGAGGAATCCTTCAACAAATTGTAATTGATATAGATGTTGATCAAACAACCCTCATGCTTGATCAATTAGTGGTTCTCACTGATGCCATCACATCTTAGAACATAGATGTTGAGAAGGCTATGGAAGATAGACTTGAAAAGAAGTATGAATTCAAGTTAGCTGAGAAGATAAGCAAAGAAGTGGCATTGCAAAAGGTGAAGCTATCTGAACTGGTAAGCATAGTAGACCCCATCATTTCAGAAGCAATAGCCTTAATTCAAAAATTGTGCATGTTGGATAAACTCACCAAGGAGTATACCAACAAGATAGCACAGATTGATGCTGATCTTCAAGCAAGTGCACAAGGTCTCAAAAATAGTGAAGAGGCAATTAAATTGCACCAAGACTAGCTCAAGAAAGCTCAAAAGCTGAGACAAGATATAAAGATTACAGAAACCAAGTTCATAGATGAGGTAAATGAGCTTCAAGCTCAACTATTATCGACACTCTCATTACTGCAAAATCATATGACAGAGGCAAGATCACTCATTTCCACCCTAGAAATTTTTTTCCTAGACAAAATTTATGATATGCATGCCAGAATTAAGCTAGAGCACATGCCATTAAAATTCCTCAAATAAAAATGGGAGAAATTGATTGAAGATATCAAGAACACTCACTCCCACATTCTTGACACATTGTAAGTTACACATTTTTGTCACATTTTTGACAACTTATAAGTTGTACATTTTTGTCATGATTATCAAAAAAGGGGGAAATGATATGTAAAGTCAACAGTAATAGGGGAAAATGAAAGGAGGAAATGATATGTACATGTACATTCAATCATTAGAAAGAGGAAAGAACAAAAATGGGAATGTATAGTATAAAGGAAAGTATAAATGTACATATACTATACCAATGCATTCAGTTAGGGGAGGCATATAATGACAAGGATATATACATGGTGTACATACTAAACACTTTAGTATTATGCACATATCAGTTTTTGATACTAATTTCAAAAGGGAATATTGAAGAAATTATATTTTGACATTAGTATATACAAGGAAAAACATGATAAACATCATTGGTTTATACTACACCGATAGACAAGACACTACACTACCCGATGCCAAGGTTACCGATACTGCCAAGTACAAAGAATCCTAACAAACACTATTTAGTGGTACCTGATGAAAAATAGGAAAAGGGAACCCAACAAGTAACCAATAGTGCAACCTGACCATAGAGTCAAGATTGGAAATCGATAGATGAAGGGAACCCAACAATCAGTTCAATAAAGGAACACCGATAGACTTTCAGTTCACATCGATGATCAAGAACTGACAGTCAGTTACATCCCGCAAAAAATGGATCTGACTTTCCACATCAGATAAATCACTAAAGTTTTGTATTTAGCTTCTTTATTTTTTTTAAATCCATTACATGAGGAGAAAGTAATTTATTTATTATTTTTTTATCGGTTTAACTGATTTAAAATATGTAAACTAAAGGATCAAGGTCAAGTTGTATACCTTGGATCTAGAGTTAACAATGTAATGCGTGATTCTAAAATAGGTCAAATAATAGTATAAATAGATGCTCAATCAATTGTGAACATGTTGTTCGATGATGATTGTAGCCACTGAGAGCATCTAAGGATCAGACAAAAAGAATTCATGCAACATCATAGACAAAGATTAAATCAGTTGTCAAGAATAGAACAAAGGCTACCGATGAGCAGGAAAAGGTATTAATCAATCACTATAGGTGATATTATATATTGTGAGATTTAATGGATCTGTAATAAAAAATTATAGATTACCTATAGTCAAGTCAAACATATTTTACACATTCTAACAAGTGGGGTACACTTAAGAAATCCTTTCAAGGAAGGTGAACTTAACAGTCCTATTGTAAATCTCTTAACTGAGTGCACACTTCATTAGTGTTGCTTAAATATCTTAACATAGTAGATCCTAAAAGGTCTCCACATTAATACTCCTAACAATGTAGATCATCAGAAGTGATCAATTATAAGCCTTTACCAGCTCCCTTCCATTCTGTAGATAGTGAAGTTTTGTGGGTGTCATCCCCACCGCAGTTTTTACTTTCTAACAAGAGTTTTCTATGATATCATATCTTGTGTTATGTGTCTATTACTTTCATGAATGTTTCTATGAATGTTGCATATAATTAATTTTATTAATTGATACTACATGCATAAGAATGAACATCAGATATGGTCAGGAATACAGTAAAGATTTATTACTAATGATGAAAGGTGAAAAGTGTTAAAAGTTTTAGAGGTACTGATTCACCCCTCCCCTCTCAGTACTACTTCTCATTAATCCCAACAAAAATAAATCAAGTTTATGAAAGGAGAGCTAACATGAATAGGAGACATAAATAATTTCAAGAGGGAGATGAAGTAATGATGTATTTTCACAAGGGTAGATTTGTAGTTGATACTTATAGAAAGTTGAAGATGAATAAGTTTGGTCCTTTTAAGATCTTGAGGAGATTTTATTCAGTGAATTTTTATGAAGTGGAGACTTAGATGTTTCACATTAGTATCCTATGAAGAAGGTGGAGAAAATAGAGAGGATTCTTGATAGTTGAGTTGGTCGAATTACAAGAGGTAAGCTATATATGGAATATCTAGTCAAGTAGAAGGGAAAACCGGTTAAAAACTCATCATGGATTTCTTAGGCTAAGGTTGACCTATTTTTTTCCTTTGGCCCTAGAAAAGTGAGGGACTCACTTTTCAATTACCATGGGTGTCTGATGAAGGATCCTCTTGGGATCTTTGCAATATTGCATCAAACAAAAATATTGTGTTTCTTGTTGTCTTCTTGTTGATCAGTCTAGTGTTTCTAGTGGTGGTCAATATATAGTTGTCTTTTTGAGTTGCACTCAATTCTATATGTTCTTATGTTTCTCTTAGATCATTTTCTATGATCACACCTTATTTGGATTCATCGCACGAGATTTATTGTAGGTTTTTTGTAGGACTAATGTTCTTCATGTTACTGATTAGAGGTTGGTTTTCTAAGTTTTTTCCTAATCTTCCAATTGGTTTTTCTGAGCACAGTCCTGCCAGCTCAGTGTTACATTTTCCACCAACTTATTAGCATGACCACATCTTTTATTGTTTTTATTGGAGGTTGATCCAATTTTTTTTGGGCCTGACCTAATTATTGTAATACATTTTATTATTCTTGGAAAATGTGATCATTTCTAGGCTGAGTGATGATTGTAATTGCTATTTAAGATTATGGAACTGTTCCTAGGGGATAAGAGAGTTTTCATAAGATTATCTAGCACAAATTGGATTGGGTTTGTAAGAGATTTCTCATCTAATCAGGCATGTATGTCTAGAATGTGAGACTCTATGTTGCAGGTCTATTGTAGTTAATTCATTGATCATAATTGAAGGTTTTCCTCTCATTTTCTCATTGTTTTCTTATTGTTCTTTCTATTTCTATTGCGTTGTGTTGGATGCAAGGATTAGACTAATCTTTTGAGGTTTCTCCATCCTCTCCTACATTGGTCTTAGCCAACATTCAATGGATCACATTGTGTATTGAGTTAAATTGAATTAATATTTTGTAATTATGTCCCTGGTTGAACTTGTTGAGATAAATAGATATAATGTGTATAAATATATAATTGTGAATGTACGAGATGTATGAAAGATAGTATTTTGGTTTAGATATGATGAAGAGAAGAAGTATGAGGGGAATCTGAAAATGAGGCAAAGATTGGATTCACTTCACTGGAACAATTTTGGCATATTAGAGATGTTTTTTGTTAGTTTATGAGTTTGGACAATATGTCCTTTATGATTTGAGATCAGAGATTGTTGTAAGGTAGTGATCGTTCCTTGGGATTGAGATCCTTGTTGTATTTGAGTAGTGAGGTCTAGGTAGTGTGTCTAAATGCATGTGCATTCTCAATTATAATACTCCTAACATGGTATAGTTCTTTTAAAAGAGTACATTCATCTTGTGAGTTTTATCCCCACCATTGGTTTTACCCTAAAAGGGTTTCCAAATAAAAAATATTGGTGTTATGTGTTGATCTTACTATGTTATTTTCCACATTCATGCTTATCTTTTGGGTTTAAGGTTAAGTTGGTACTTTGGTTAAAGGTCTTGAGTTTTTAGTCACAAATGATTTACCCCCCCCCNAAATGATTTCCCCCCCCCCCCCCCTTAGTTATTTATGCTACATTTATTCTAACAATTGGTATTATAGATAGTGTTCTCTTTGTGGAGCTTAACCGCTTGAGGAGATTCATGATGCCATCCTTTAAGAAAGAGAGTCAAAGATTTGATGGAACAAACTATACTATATGTAAGGACTGAATGATTACACACTTGATATACCTGACAAAGAACATTGGACAGTTACAAATAAAGATTACAAGCCTCCTTCTGACCTATCTATTGTGACTGCTGATGAAAATAAAGTATTCAAGTATAATATGAGAGAAAATAAACCTTTGAAGAGTGCATTATCACATGCTAAAGACACAAAAATTTTAGGATTAGTGACTTAAAATGAGGTATGGATAAAGTTGAAGACATTATATGAACGAGATAAATTTGTAAAGAAATCCAAGCTAAAAAGTTTGAAAGGAAAATATGAATAATTAAAGATGAGAGAAGATGAGAACATTACTGCTTATGTGAATAAGATAACCGGACTTATTTGTGGAATCAAATGCGTTGGTGGAACCTTAGATGAAGATGAAATTGTTTCTAAGATCATGATATCCTTGATTCCTATTTGCAATCACAAATTTTATTCTATTGAAGAAATAATAACTATGAAAATTGTGGCAAGATATACATTGATTGGTAAGTTATCTTCTTTTGAAATGAGAGAATTTGGTGATAGTCTTCCTAATGTTGAAAGTACATTTTGTTACTCCAATTGTGCATTGAATTTGTAATTAGTTATCAATCATACATAACGGTAAGACGGTAATAGAGCCACAACATGAAAGTTTGTATATTCACCGAAGTGCATAGTTAACCGAGAGCACTGATCATGCCTAGAGTTAACTAAGTACAGTGATACCCAAGTTGATAGACTTTATCAAGAAATAGACAACATCAAGAAACACTGACTACACCAAGCACCTAGAGACAAGAATAACTGAGTGGAACATAGGCCAGATAAAAAAATTTTATGGCACATTATTCTATGTAACAACTTTTTTTTCCGACCTAGATAACGATTTACATGATCAAGGAGAACATTAATTATGAATATGAAACATTAATTATTTATGCCTCCTATATTAGATGATCAAGGTAAATTATGTACACCTTTGATCTTAGGATAGGGATGTAATTGTAAAGCCCTAATTAGGTCATATCATTTGATATATAAATGTATAGATGTTAAATTTTGTAATCTATGTTGACCAAGCAATGATCAAGTAGTCACCGTACTACAAACATTAGAGATCAAACAAGGATTTTAAGGACAAAGACTACTTTGCAACAATCATTTTTTAGAGCTAAGGCAAGGCTACCGAGCATAACATAGCAGATGATATTATCATTCACATTAAGGTTATATGTTTTGTATTAACTTAACAGATCTGTATCAGAAATATTGAGATTGTATATGTTTCAGATCAAATTTTTGTTACTCTCTAACAATTGTAATTGACCCCCAAAATTTCTTAACAAAGTAGAATTAACTGTCTTATTGTAAATCTCTTAACCGAGTTCACAAATAACTTGTGTTGCAAAATCCTCACACAAGGTAGATCTAATTGATCTCATTTTTACTCCTAACAGGGTAAGATCATCATAAGTGATCATTCTTTGTAAGCTTTAACATGCTACTTTATTTACTGTAGTAGTGAATTTTTGTGGGTCTCATCCCCACCATAATTTTTACCTTCTAATAGGGGTTTTATGCGATACCAAAATACTAGTGTCATGAGTACTTAATTTCATGTATTTGTATTGTTTATTTTAAATGCATTTACATTTCATAAGTGATACTATATGTTTGGTCAATGCAATCTACTCAATCAGTTAATACAGAATAATGGTTATAAAGAATTGATTAAAAGTTTTAAGGGTACTGATTCACCCCTCCCATCTTAGTACACTCCCTTCCATTATCCCAATAATTGGTATCAGAGCTAGTTCTCTTATTTTTAAGGTTTAATCACTGAAGAGAAAAGATCTTATGATGGAAAGGTATACACTTGATAAAACTATTGAGAATTAGAAGTTACAACTACATATCTATGTTGAACAGTAGAAGAAAGTCAAAGAGAAACTCTGGGAGATGTTGATTAAGAGAAAGGACATGGCACTTCACTGTTGTGAGACAAATTATAATGAAGAAGAGATTCATGACCAATTTGACACATCTAGTTTTTAATATAGTAGCATATCTAATGCATTTTAAGGAATCATATCAAAGCTATCTGAGAGCAATAAACAACTTACTAAACAAGTGAAAGAACTGTAGATAGGACAAGATACACAAATGGTTAGAATGGTTAAATTATTGAATGAAGAAAATAAAGTTGAACAAGATAGAAACATGGTTGTTGATGACAAAAGATAGATGACTGAAAAGTTAAAAGATAAAGAAACTGAGATATTGAGACTTACTGAACATTATTTTGAGATCACCAATCAAGTGGTTTAGATGAATCATGAAGAAAACCAAGTGAATAATGAACTTGCATGAACAATAGAAGATATTGGTGTATTGAAAGAAGGAAATGAAAAAATGATAAATGAATTGAATATTTTACAACAACATAATGAAGTGATTAAGAGATCTGAAGAAAGCACTAAGAGAATAGATGAATTTATAAACTATCAAAGAAGAATGAACAACAATACCGGATTAGGGTATACTAAGCAAGGAGAATCATCAAATAAAGCTAAACAAAGGAATGTATACTCAAGCCCAAAGCCAAAGAAGCCTTCTTTCCATCATTGTGGAAAACTAGGCCACACATCAAATGTTTGCAAAAACAAAGCAAAAGGTATTCCTAGAAACCCTCCTAAATTTAATGGTATTTTCTATAACTATATTAAGCATGGAAATAAAGCACATGAGTGTAGATCCAAGTTGAACAAACCATAGAAGAAACCATACATGGATAAATACTTCCAAAATTGCAACATGCATGGTCATACATCACAAGCATCCAGAAAGAACACAAAGCAAATCTGGAAGACTAAAGGACAAGAAAAGGTAACTCAAATGAAAAGACAAGGTAATGCTTATGCATGGGATTATAACACTTGGAGTAGCTATACAACATGTGGTAAATATGGACATATAGCACAAAATTGTATGAGAAAATGGAAAATCAAGTCTAGGAATTGGTCAAACTCTAGAATCATATGTTCTCACTGTCACAAAGTCGGTCACTTAAGTAGAGATTATGCAGACCGAATAAATACTTATCAAAATGGAAATACAATTGATGAAATTGTGGGGATCAAAAATCAAATGTAGAAAAGACCATCGAATGATAATGAAGGACCAAGCACAACAGTCAGTAACAGCTCATATAATGGATTAGGTGGCTCTACCGTCTCCAATTGAGCAATATAAGAAGGTAAGGAACTATGTTTTGCAAAGCTATATCTTAATAAGTTCCTATATTCATTGCACATATGCCAAATTAGCATGAATTGAGATGCACTATGGTATTATACTTTTGATTACTTTGATCTTGTTGAGTCGGTTAATATGTACCAAGTTAGAACTGTCAATCAGTGAAAATGTGAAGAGACAACCAAGTTGTGATGGTAACCATGTATATGGTATACTCATTGAGCTAAAAAATTGTTAGTGTTAACCGAACATAATTTTTTTTCCCTGAGCGATCGGTGAAAATAATTTATTGAACTTGCCTAAGTCATTTTCTATAAATTTGATCGACAAGAACTCATTTGTTCACACTCTGATCTTAGAGTAGAACAGAGAAAATAGAGCAAAGTTGCAGTAGAGAATTTTTGAGCATTCTAATGAGATTCAAGCACACTCCAAGCATATCAAGGTTAGTTATTGTGCATTACTCTTTACCCAAGTCATTTGAACACTTTCAAGCAAGCCCTAAACAAAAATCATGTCATTGACTTCTCGAACCATGAAAACCAAGATGGAGAAGGATAAAAAGATTGTTCTGGTAAAGAACTCTACTTGCATAGAGCTGCATTATAAGATCCATCCACAGGTTGCAGCCCAACCGGATGACAAAGGAGAACTTTCATCAATCCTGCCTAGGGTTTTGTTAGTCCAAGACGTGCATGCCTACATTCAATGCAAATTAGGTGAAATTGAGGATTTTGAAATCATGTTGACTTATGAGTCACTATGCATAGATGAGAAATATAAAGAAGATCATAAACATCTAGAGGTTAAAGGGTTAACCAATGTCCTAAATTTCCTGAATGTATTTAAAACCAAGTCGATCTACATTGTTCTAAGTAGAGTACATGAAGGAAAACTCTGTCTGGATGAACTTAAGAAGATAAAAAAAAGGATGTTATTCATGTCATGATAGGGTATCCCATATGTGATAAATAAAAATCCCTAAGGCACCCATTAAGAACTGAAATAGAGAAGCTAACATGAGTTGAATGAGACAGTAGGGGTCTAAAGATCAATTGCATCAGTGATCCTAAAATGAGGTTCAGTGAAAATGTTATTGGCTACAAGATATTCCAGTACAGTAGAGTGAACAACATTGCTTCTAGATCTATTAACATAGCCTATAAGATTGTTAAGAAAGGAGTACAATATGACCTATCCAAGCTGTTATAGACACAATTTCAAGAAAATGTGAAGACCACCAGATCAACACGGTCAAATACATGTAAATTGTTAGAATGAATTTAGAATAACTTAGAGGGGAGGGGTGAATTAGTTATCCTTAGGTCTAGATGTAGCAAATAAAAAATTTCTATATTTCAGATCTACTCGGCAACAATAACATAAGTCAACAACTTTAATCATGCAGTTTACTATCAATTGAAATTATCTTGTAGAAACATAACAGTAAAACAAACCATAAGCATTCACACAAGTTGACACAATTATTTAACATGGAAACCCAATATGGGAAAAACCACCAGTAACATGCTACCAATTTTTCACTCTTCTAAAGTGAGCTCTGTGAGGAGGAAACCATGTTAAAGGTTACAATAACACACTGCTAGGTGTGACCTGGTTAAAGGATGTAACCCTGTTAGGAGTGGCCTTCTTAGAGGACTTAGAAAATTCCACCTGAATGTCACCTTGTTAGAGGATTTATACAAATGACTATTAGGTCAACCTTGTTAAAATATTTAATTAATACAATGGTTAGAAAGTAATCAACAGTTGTGATCTGATACATACAACTTACTTTGCAAATTCATATCCAATTATAGCTCTAATGTTAACTTACTGGATAGCTTGCATTGTCATTTCAACCTTCTGATCTACTTGGAAATTTGTCAAGCAATCACACATGCAACTCTTCTGCTTCGGTATTCAGCCTTCTTTGCTGGATCATTGCAAAACAGTAAATCAACTCTGCAAATCCTCTTGCATACACATCCACTTCACATTCAGCAACACACCTCTTGCACACTGAATGAATAACCCCTTGAGGTTATCATATACCTCTTTGTCTAGGTCAGATAAATCTTTTTCCGCTTAAACTAGATTGTAGATCTTAGGTTAGGTCAGATCCAATGGATCATTTCATCTTTGCATTACATTTACTTCTCCAAAGTAGTCTCTAATTAAATCTTGAAACCATGCATTAATTACGGTTACCCATACATTAAATGATGTAGATCAATCTTTAATTAACATTACATATCCCAATAAAATTAACTAGGTCAACCAGAGATCTCAAATCTCATCATTAATCCAATTACTGTAAGTTGGCCAAAATCGCTATTTTCACTCGACAATTTCACTGATGCTTGACATTGAACAACTTTTCTTGTCACAAACAACTTTGCTCGACACAAGCAACTTTGGTCGGCATAAGCCACTTTTCTCGGCACAAGCCAAACTTGCTTAGCATAGAATAGCCAGCAAAACTATCTTTGAAAGATAAACAACTAATTGCTTTGCTAGAGTGTCAATTGATCAAGTACCCTTTTATTTAGCTTAACTCAACCATTCACCAAGGTCTTCTTGTTAAATCTTCTTCATCAAAAATAGATATGGTACTCAAATAGATAACAATAGTCTCACCAGTCAAGGTTTGATAGCAATGAAAAAATAACAATTGCTTGCATTGTCACTTTCCAACAATCTCCCTCTTTGGCATTGATGGCAACACAAAATATTAAAATAATGATTTAACAATCATAGTTACCAACCAATCAAAAAATTCACCTGTGTTCCTTGATATGAATGAATCTTCATTAATGTCTTTAGCTTCATTCTAATTCTTATCTGTAAAACATTTCTCCCTTTGTGTCTGTAATCACACTGTAATTATTTGTGTCTAATCATCTGTAGACTCCCTCTGAGTAGATAATCACTTCAATGTTTTAAGTAATAAATTTTTCCTCTATGTAATCTTTTCCTCCTTGGTAATCTCTCTTTCTAGGAAATCTCTTCCTCTTTATAGGTAATCTCTCCCTGTTTTCCAACAATGCCTAAGACGTCAAAATCATTATCATGTAGATCTTCAGTATCATGCTGATCCTGTCATCTTGATTATGACTGATTTTCTTTTCTGTTCTTGTTCATCTTCACAACTTTAGTCAACATCCTAAAGTGTGACTAATTGTGCATCAATGTGTCAAGTACTCTGAATGTAATATTTGATGCAACAGTACCATACATAACTTAATTAGCCTCAGTTAGGGGAATCACCCCCAATTTACCTTGTAGATACTCATGAGCATCCTTGGGTAGTGATTTTGTTAATATGTCTGCTAATTGTTCTTTAGTGTTCACATAATCTGGTCTCACTTCTTTACTATGAACTAGCTCCCTCAAGTAATGATACTTGATAGCTATATGCTTTGTCTTTGAGTGCATCACAATATTTTTAGAAATATTAATAGCATTCATGTTATGACAATATATGACAACTGGGTTAGTAATTTCTTCCTTCATACCTTTCAGTAGTATCTTCAATCACACAATATTAGAACAGTTGATTGCTACTACCACATACTCGGCTTCAGCTATATATTGTGAGGTACAGTTGTGTTTCTTGCTTGTCTAGGAGATCAATCTGTTTCCTAAAAGAAATTCTCCACTAGTAATGCTTTTCTTGTCATCAACATTTCTAGCCCAATCAGAGTCAGTGTAAACTCTGAGTTCAAACTTGTCATTCTTTTTGTAGTATAGACCATATTCATCAGTTCCTTTCAAATAGCTTAGAATCCTTTTTACTACCATCATGTGAGTTTCCTTGGGAATAGAAAAAAATCTTGCAACAATTCCAATAGCTAGGGAAATATCAGGTCTACTGTGTACAACATACTGTAGTTTTCCAATCATTGATCTGTAGAGTGTTTGGTTCACTTCTTTTGTGTCATCATCTTTTTTCATCTTCTATCCAGTAGCCAAGGGTGTACTCACTGGTTTGGAATCTTCCATTCCAAAAGTTTTTAGTATCTCTTTGATATATTTAGATTGAGTGATATAGATACCATTCTTCATTTGATAAATTTGTAAGCCAACAAAGAATTTTATTTCACCAAACATAGACATCTCAAACTCAGTTTGCATCTCTATTGCAAATTTTTGACATAACACATCTTGTCCACTAAATATGATGTCATCTACAAAAATTTCAGCCAATAATGTACCTTTGCTTTGCTCTATTTTTAAGTACAGGTTGTTGTTGTCATTGGTTCTTGAAAATCCAATCTTGATCAGATAATTGTGCAATCTCTCATACCACACTCTTGGCGCTTGCTTCAATCCATATAATTCTTTGTGCAATTTGTAAACCATATCCCTTTTGTTTGGGTCTATAAAACCATCATCTTTCTCAATAAATACTTCTTCTTCCAAGATTCCATTGAGAAATGCAGATTTCACATCCATCTAATAAAATTTGAGTCCTTTATAGGCTGCATATGCAAGTAAGGTTCTAAAACCTTCCAATCTTGCAACTAGGGTGAAGGTTTCACCATAGTCAATTCCTTCCTCCTGTGTATAACCCTTGCATACCATTCTAGCTTTATTTCTTGTCACATCTCCATGTTTATTCAGCTTATTCTTGAATACCCACTTTGTGTCAATTACATTTTTATCCTTCAGCCTAGTTACAAGTGTCCAAGTTTTTTTCTTCTCAATTTGTTCAATTTCCTCATTCATTGCTTGTATCCAATCTTCATTATCTAAAGCATCCTTCACTATTTTGGGCTCAAATTCACATAACAGACATGTGCCATTTTTCAACTTACTTTGTGTCATAACAGTAGAATCCTTTGATCCAATGATTTGATCAGAATTGTGATTTCTTCTCACATATTTTTCTAGAGTAGGCTTAGTCCTTGCTTTAGGTTCATTGTCTGTATTCAGTTCTGGTTGATTTTGTGACTTGGCATCTCCATTAGATAGCTCGGCATTCACTTCTAGTTGCTTGACAACTCCCCTTTTTGACTCGGTAGGTGCATGCTATTGCTCAGCAGTAGTCTTAGGAAATCTTCCTCATCTAGATATACGAATGATCTATAGCTTTCAGGATCTTGTGTAATTTTAGCTTCATTTCTTTCTGCAAACTCATCAATTCTTACATTTTCACTTTCAACAATTTTGTTACTATTAGAATTCGAACATTTGTATGCTTTTCTTTTCGTTGAATAACCAAGGAATATGCCTTCTTCACCTTTAGCATCTCATTTTCCATTTCTTCTATCCTCCAGTATAAAACATTTTCTTTCAAATACTTTAAAATACTTTACACTAGGTGCATAACCATACAAAAGTTCATAAGGTGTAGCATTTGTACCTTTCTTGACTTGAACTCTATTTAGTGTATAGACTGCAGTACTTACTTCTTTCCAATAGTTATGTGCAACATTTTTCTCCATCATTAGTGTTCTAGCATAGTCCAAGATAGATTTGTTCCTTTGTTCAGCAATACCATTTTGTTGAGGAGTCCTGGGTGCGGACATTTGTCTCTTTATTCCTCAGTCATTGCAGAACCTGTTAAACTCATTAGAAATAAACTCTCCACCTCTATCAGATCTTATGCATTTCAAACTTTTTCCTATTTCCTTTTCAACTTTAGCTAGGTACCATTTAAATAACTGGAATGCATCAGATTTTTCTTTGAGAATCATTATAGTCATCATCCTTGAATGATCATCAACAATAGAATGAAGTATCTAGCACCAAAATATCTTCTTTCTCCAATGGGACCATAGAGATCAGTATGGACCAATTCTAGAATTTCCTCTAATATATGTGTTTTACTCTTGAAACTAGACTTAGTCATCTTTCCTAGTTGACATTGTTTACACATAGCATTCTCAAATTTCTTTAACTTAGGTATTCAATTTACTTATGCTTACCAAGTTATCAAAGTTCATATGACACAACCTCTTATGCCATAACCAAACATCATTTTATTGTGCAAACCAACATGTTTCTTTAGATAAATCCAGATAAAATAAGTTACCTTTAGTCTGATCACCACTTCCAACTAATTCTCCAATAGAATCATAGATCTTTGCTTTTTCGTGATGGAATTCAACTTTGTAACCAGAAGTGTTCAGGTGTGCAACACTTAGAAAATTGTATTTAACATCATCAACCCAATACACATCATCACATCTGATTTTGTCAGTTAGGTTAATCAATCCTTTACCTTTGATAAGACATGGTGCATCATTACCAAATTTTACATATCCTCCTTTACATTGGTTTAGGGTT
>MU228551.1:358367-371691 GCA_018584345.1 Thuja plicata
CCCGAGAAGGTTCCAGAAATCTAGCCATTAAGCCCGACTACCCTTAGCATTTAATTATTTTTCACTTTTATTACAAAAGGGTCGGCTTTAAATATTTACAAAACATGAGATTAGGTAGCCCAACTTCTGGAAGGCATAAATTTTGAACCGTAGCTCCATTTGGCTATTATAACCACTTTCCAGAAAGGGGAGATCGCGATCTATAGTGCCTAACTCGCAAAGTGCAAGTCAGCTGGGGGTTTGACCTCGATCCGGAGCCTCTAGGGTCCTGAAAATTGAGCTCAAATATTTTGTACCCTAAAATCTCAACAGTAAATCCTTAATAACTTTGCCAATATAGATGATCTGGTAATGAAATTTAACTGGCATTCTTATATGACTAAGATGAACCTTCACCTGGGAAATTAGAACATTCTGAGTTCAAACGACCAACTTACTAAAAATAGTAAGTTTCCAAAAATAGCAACTTTGTACAAAATAGCCCTTATTGAATAGAAAAACACATATTTTTGGGTGATGCAAGATTGCCCTTACACCCAAGATGCTCCTGCATCAATTTTGGTGGTATTGTTGTTGATATTGTTTCTTTGTGCATTGATTTCATTTTTCTTATCATTTCATTTCATCAATGCAAAAAGGGGGATTTTTTTAGATATTGTTTAGATTATGCAATATATGTGTTTTCATTAATGTTTTTTCATTGATGTAAACATATTCCTACTAGTGAAGATAGTGTTCCTGATATGTTCAGTCAGATGATTTTTGTGACATATTGTATATTGAATATCAAATATTGCATAGCTAGAAATGTTTTTGAAGATATATGTACTTGATTCAGTTCAAGTGGCAGAGGTTCACATGTTTATTTGAGTGAGTTGTGAAGGATTTATAAGAGACTGATATTTTTTTTATTATGTCAGAGATAGTGTTTCAGTTATTGGATTGGTGTGGATCAGTTTGGAAATATTATTTGTTGCTAACCTAGTGGTGAGTTGAGAACATGGATGTGTGTCCTCAGCCAGAGTGGTTTGTGATTTGGATGTTGGAAAGATATTTTTATTTTATGATTGTGGTTACAATTTAGTTTTATTGATATATAGTGTCGAGATGAGTTTGATTTATGATATAGATTTTTTCATGTTGCTATCATGGTATTTCATATTTCTTGATAAGGTTTCTTGATCATGCCCTATTCATGTTGCTAGATTGCATTGGATTATGTGATTAGGTTTGAATCTTTTTCATGTAACATGTTACTGTTCTTATTATTCTTGGTCGACTTGGTGGTGTATCATGTTGCGATGGATCGTGGTGTGATTTACAAATCTAGAGTGTGATCAAGGATGTTGTTATGGGTCATTTCTATGTCTTAGAAGATATTCAATAGATCACATTATGTATTGAGTTCAATTGAATTAATATTTTATAATTAGGTCCCTGGCTGGCCTATTTGAGATAAATTGATGTAATGGGTATAAATATGTAATTATGAAGGTATGATATGTATGAGAGACTATGTGTGCTAGGAATAATATTCCAAAGGACAACTGAGAGGGGGGGTGTATCAGTTGTGATATAGATTAAAAAATTTCAACTTTATAAACCAAAATTGCAATACAAATGATGAGACAGTCAATGGAAACACAATAACACAATACTTATTGTTGAGGAAACCCTGTTAAAGGTAAAATCATAGTGGGAATTAGCACCCATAAATAATGTACTGAGAGTATAGTATCCCTGTTAAAATATTTAGCCATGTTAGGAGCTTATTACAACATTACAATACACAGTTCCTATTAGGAGAGAGACCCTGTTAGGAGTCAAGAAAAGTAGTAGGCTCACTATCTAGGCACACTAACCAAACAAGGTTAAAGCCACCCTCAAGGATTCACAATCTAAACAAGTGTATATAGGAAATATACAATCCAGTGAATTTTCTGATAGAAACTGTCTTTTCTTGGTCAGTTCCAATAAAGTATTCTTATCACAAAATCTACTCTTCATCCAACAGCCAAACAAGCCTCACAACTTTCACTTCTCTTCCTTTTCAATCTCTTTCACTACCACATCTTTCCAAAAGAAAATATCACTCATATATACCCTATTACAATAATTAATTAGGTCAGCCAACTAAGCTTTCCTAATACACAAATAATTAATTAGGTCAGCCAATTAGGCTTTCCCAATATTAAAAAAAATTATTTAACACCTTGCTATGATACAAAGAGTACCTATAACAAGTAAACATCATTTAAAATCTATCAGTTATACTCCTAGATCTGCAATTCATGCTCACAATTCATATTACATGCTACATGTCTGAAGTCGGCCACCAAATAGGTCTCCTCCAGAATTTACGCCACAGCTAACGTCACCAGAATGCTCATGTCAATCAAACACACCCCAATATTCAAAAATATGTCTACAATCCTCTAGTAATCTCTCTTCACCTCAAATATCTTTTCCAGTAAGATATACCCAAAATACAGAGACCTTCTTTGTCAAGCATCACAGATATAGTCCAGAAACTAGTCTTCACAAAAATAACTGTAACATCTTCAATATGTAACATAAAGCCAAGAGACCTTAGTAATAAGGTTAACACACATAATTCGTCATATAACCAACTTTTATTTTTATGAAACATTCGTATAGTGTCCATACACTTCTGCCAGTCAAGTAACCAGTTTGTTCACTCCATAGAAACATATGTTGACATCAGTGATAAAACATGTATATCAAAAGCATGAATAGTATCCAAATCTAATATCATCCAACAATCTCCCCCTTTAGCATCGAGGGAAACATATGGGAAAATCCATCAACCCAAAATCAACTCAAAAATACTTCCTCCTCTCAATACAATCTTCTCAATATCCTGAACACAAATCTCCCCAAAATAGTATGGATTTTCACATAGATTCCTTCCCCCTTTGAAAGCAATGGAAAAGGGTGCCATAACTCATCTATAATATTTTGTATCTTTTACGATTCTTCATGTCTAATAGCCAGGTGCAAGATCACCCAAATGTGCTCTAGTGTTCCTTCGATCACTCCCCCTAAGGAGTAGATCCATACATCAAGTCCAGAAAATGATATAGCACTAAAAGCCACTGGACTAATGCATATCTACAACAATTAATTATCACAAGGAGAGGCTCTGACCCTAAGCATGCTTCTGAGATAACTCAAAATTATCTTTTGTCAAAGGTTTTGTAAATATATTTGTTATCTATTCCTTTATGCTAATATATTCTAGTTTTATTTATTTCTCTTCTACCTTCTCCCTAAATAAATGATACTTTATAGAAGTATGTTTAGTATTTGAGTGCATTATAGGATTATTTGACATATTTAGTGTGTTGGTGTTATTACAATGGATAACCACTAGTTCAAAAATTATTTCAATGTCCTTCAACATTTGTTTCATCCAAACAACTTGTGTGCAATTTATTGCAGTAGAAACATACTCTAATTCAGCAATAGATTGAGAAATATAGTTCTTCTTCTTTCTCAACCAAGAAACCAACCTTTTCCCAAGAAAAAATGCACCACCACTAGTACTCTTTCTGTCATCCACATTTCCTTCCCAATCAGCATCAATATAAGCCTGTAAAATAAAATCATCTAATTTTTCATAGCAAGATGTGTTTGTTTGGGATCTTCTTGATACCTTTCCACAATACCAACTGGATTGGTAATATGTGGTCTAGTATGAGTTATATATTGTAGACCACCAATCATAGATCTATACTTTTTCTTAACTACACTTTGAGTCTCATCATTACTAGTCATTTTATGTTGAATCATCATAAGGTGTGTTCCAACAGGTTTACCGTCTTCAATTCCAAAATTCTTCAACATTTCCTTAACATACTTGGTCAGAGATAAAAAAAAAATGTCATTCTTACTCTGATTAATTTGCAAACCAAGAAAAAATTTCATTTCACCAATCATTGACATCTCAAATTCATTTTCCATTTCTTTAGAGAACTTATTATTCATCTTACTATTGCCTCCAAAAATGATATCATCGACAAAAAATTCTATGATTAAGATTCCATCTTCATCAGTTCTTAAATATAAATTACTATATGCATTACCTTTTTTGAAACCAAGACAAAGTAGATACCTGTCCAGTCTTGTATACCATTCTCTAGGTGCTTGTATTAGTCCATATAGTGCTTTCTTTAGCTTACAAACCATGTCTCCATCCTCTATCAAAGGAAATCCATTAGGTTGTTCAATGTAAAATTCTTCTTCTAGATCTTCATTCAAGAATTCTTATTTCACATCCATCTGATAGACTTTAAAGTCTTTATGTGCAGAATAAGCAAGAAATAATCTCAACTTCCAAACTAGCAACATGAGAAAAAATTTATTCATCGTCTATGCCTTCTTCTTGTGAGTGTCATTTACACACCAATATAGCCTCATTTCTTACAACTGTTCCTTCCTCATCTATCTTATCTCAGAAAACCCATTTAGTTCCTATCACTTTTTTATTCTTAGAACTTAGAACCAATTCCCAAGTATTTTTTTATTTATCTGTTCAAATTATTCTTCCATAGATTTAGTCCAAGATTCATCTCTACATGCTTCATCAGTAGTCTTTGGTTCAACTTGAGAAATGAAACAAATTTCATCTCTAACTCTAGCTCTTGTCATCATACCTTTCTTTTCAACACCAATAATTTGATCTTCAGGATAGTTCTTCTTAACATACCTCAGAGTATTTGGAGTCTCAGTAACTTCAGTCACTTCATCTTCAATTTCATTTTCAATTATCAAAGGTTCTTTAGGTTCAACAGTGACCTCTTTCATCTCTATAATCTTACCATAGTGATACATTCTTTCCTAAATCTAAATTTTTTCATATATCCTCACATTGGCTCTTTCAATCAACTTCCTCAATCTCAAATTGAAACATTTATATACTTTACTCTTAGTAGAATAACCAAGAAAAATTCCTTCATGACTTATAGCATCAAACTTCCCTATCTCATCATCTCTTTTGATATAACATTTACTTCCAAATATTCTAAAATATTTGACACTAGGTGTATGATCAAACCATAATTCATAATGAGTCTTACTTGTACCTTCTCTGATATATATTTTGTTCAAGGTGTACACAATAGTGCCAACTATTTCTCTCCAAAGAACATGTGACACATTTCCTTCCAGCAACATAGTCCTTTCAACATCTAATATAATTATTTTTCTTCACTCTGCTATCCCATTTTGTTGTGGATTTCTAGGAGCTAATATTTTTTATGTATATTCCATGTTCTTCACAGTAGGTATTAAATAAATATGATTTAAACTCTCCACCTCTGTCTGATCTCAAACATTTTTCCTTCAAACCAGATTCATTCTCAACTTTTTCTTTAAATAACTTGAATTTGTCAAATGCTTCAGATTTCTCTCTCAAATATGTAACCCACATCATTCTAGAAAAGTCATCAACAAAAATTATAAACTACCTTTCACCATTATATGCTCTTGTTCTTGTAGGACCACACAGATCTATATGCACCAGATCCAAATTTCCTTTTCCTAAATAAGATTTTCTTTTAAAACTACTTCTGGTCTACTTCCCCATAACACACTCTCTACACATAGTGTTAGATGGCTTTACAATATTAGGTAGATCTCTTAGATCCTTAGTCATACTTTCCTTCACAATGTTATCAAAGTTAACATGAAAAAATCTTCTATGTCATAGCCAACCATCATCAACCTTCTCAATAAAACAAGTAGCTTCAGATGTATTCAATTCAAATACATTACCTCTAGATTTAGTACTAGATGTGATCAAATCTCCTAATTTACTTCTGATACAACATTTCCCATTAATGAATTTTAACTGATAACCTTTGTCTACT
Organism: Thuja plicata; assembly: GCA_018584345.1. Taxonomy (NCBI): domain Eukaryota; kingdom Viridiplantae; phylum Streptophyta; class Pinopsida; order Cupressales; family Cupressaceae; genus Thuja; species Thuja plicata. Next base: position 364,259 of record MU228551.1, read on the forward strand.
AACTGTCCAACACTCAACAGATTATGCTTAAGTCCATCAACAAGTAATGCATTGTCATTATTTGTCTTTCCATCCAGAGAAATAGATCCAATGCCAATGATATTTTTAGGAGCATTGTCACCAAATCTAACAATACCACCATCATATCTTTTCAAACTCACAATATTTTTTTTATCTCCAGTCATATGATATGAACAACCGTTGTCTATAACCCATTCATATTTCTTTTCAACATGAGATACTAAGGTTTTTTCCTCATGTATAGGTTCATCATCCTTTATAGAAATAAATCCAATTTCATCATACTCACCTTCATCATAAGAAATACCCTCACTAGCATAATAACATTCCTTGTCTTTAGGATACTTTGATTTGTAAAACTTAGGTTTGTTCTTAGGAACCCTTGTAGGACATCTAGATGCAAAATGACCAATATTGTTACATGAAAAACATTTCAAAGGTAATTTTCCTTAAAATTTACTCTTGCCTCTCTTCTCTCTTCTAGTGATCAATGCTACCACTTCATCTAGCTTTCTTTCTTCCTCCTATATCTATTCCCATTCCTTAGCATAGTCTCCAAGCTCTTCACTTAGGTCACAATTATTGGTGCTCGTAATTCTAGATAAGGTCTTTTTGTTCTAATGCATAGTTGCTTTGAATGTTGACTCAACTTTAGGTAAAGTATCTCCCAATTCTATGGCCTCGAAAGTAGTTATCTTTCCAATCAAAATCTCTCTAGTGAAGTTTTTTGTCAAAGGTATAATCTCCTTTATAGCTTTTACTTTGGTTCTATATGGAGGTGTCAAAGATCTAAGTATCCTTGCAATCACTTCTTCCTCACTGTAAGTACCTCTAGAGTTTCTAATGCCAGCAACCACTTTAGTAATTCTCTATCCATATTCCCTACTATTCTCATCTTATCTCATCTTGAGTGATTCCATCTTCATCTTCCAATTCTGTATCTTTTCCTATTTTGTAAACATATCTCCTTCCTACAGTGCCTCCAATCTTGTCCAGATCTCATGTGTAGAATCAAAGTCTTTTACTTCTGTAAATTCACCTTCAGAAAGTGCACTAATCAATGATTCCCTTGCAACCATATTACATGAAAATAATTTATTTTAATCTTCAGTAGCTTTCTCTAGTTCATCCTCAGTCACTATCTTCTCATCCTTCTTTCTGATCGTCTAGTAGTCAAGTCCCAAACATAGAAAATGTTTTCTCATCTTGTTCTTCCAACTGTCAAAGTTTTCAGGATCAAATTTAAGACTATCCTTCTTGTAATAAGACATCTTTAGGATCACCTCAAGTTGTTAAGCTTTCTCTCTAAGGACCAGTAGCTCTAATAATAATTGTTAGGAATAACAGTCCATAAGACAACTAAGAGGAGGGGTGAATCAATTGTGATATAGATTATTAAACTTTAAACATTATAAAATAAAATTGCATTGCAAATGATAACACAGTAAATGTCAACACAATAACACAATACTTTTTGTCGAGGAAACCCTGTTAAAAGTAAAACCTTGGTGGGAATTAGCACCCACAAATATTTTACTAAGAGTATAGTATCCCTGTTAAAAGATTTAGCCTTGTTAGGATCTTATTACAACATTAAAGTACACAGTCCCTTTTAGGAGACAAACCTTGTTAGGAGTCAAGAAAAGTAGTAGGGTCATTTCCCAGGCACACTGGCCAAACAAGGTTAAATCCACCCTCAAGGATTCACAATCTGAACTAGTGTATATAGGAAATATACAATCCAGTGAACTGTCTGATAGAAACTATCTTTTCTTGGTTAGTTCCAATGAAGTATTCTTATCACAAACTCTGCTCTACATCCAGTAGCCAAAAAAACCTCGTAGCTTTCACTTCTCTTCCTTTTCAATCTCTTTCACTACCACATCTTTCCAAAAGTAAAGATCACTCATATATACTCTATTACAATAATTCATTAGGTCGGTCAATTAATTTTTCCTAATACACAAATAATTAATTAGGTCAGCCAATTAGGCTCTCTCGAATATAAAAATAATTTTTTAACCCCTTGCTAAGATACATATGGTACCTATAACAAGTAAAACTCATTTACTATCCATCAGTTATACTCCCAGATCCACAATCCATGCTCACAATTCATATTACATGCTACATGTTTGAAGTAGGCCACTAAATAGGTCTCCTCCAGAATACACACCACAGCTAACGTCACCAGAATGCTCACGTCAATCAAACATAACCCAATATTTCACAATATGTCTACATTCTTCTAGTAAGCTCACTTCACCTAAAATATCTTTTCCAGTAAGATATACCTAGAACAAATAGACGTACTCTGTCAACCATCACAGTTATAGTCCAGAAACCTCTCTTCACCAAAACAATAGTAACATCTTTAATATGTAACATAAAGCCAAGAGACCCTAGGAATAAGGTCAACATACATCCTTCTTCATATAACCAACTTCAATCATTATGAAAATTTTGTACAGTGTCTGTACACTTCTATCAGTCAAGTAACTAGTATGTTCTGTCCATGGAAACATATGTTAACATCAGTGACAAAACATGAATATCAACAACATGAATAGTATCCAAATCTGATATCATCCAACAGTGTGTTGGTTGATACATGCTGAAGAGAAGAGGTATGAGTAGAATCTCCAATTGAGGCATATATTTGATGCGCTTCAATGGAACTATTTTGGCATATCAGAGATGTTTTTTTGTCAGTTCATGAGTTTGGATAATATGTCCTTTATTATTTGAGATAAGATATTGCTGTAAGGTAGTGAGCCTTCATTGGGATTGTTATGCTTTTTGTATTTAAGAAGTGAGCTCTAGGGAGTGTGCCTAAGTACATGTGCATTTCCATTTTTAATACTCCTAATACAGTATAGTTCTTTTAAAAGAGTACATTCATCTTGTGGGTTTAATCCCCACTGTGCTTTATCCCCTAACAAGGTTTCCACATCAATAATATTGGTGTTATGTGTTAATTACTGTGTTATATTCCTGCATTCATGTTTATCTTTCAGATCTGGTATTAATTTTGTAATTTGGTTAAAGGTCTTGAGTTTTTGGTCACAACTGACTCACCCTCCATCCTCTTAGTTTTGTGTGCTACATTTATTCTAAAAATTGGTATCAAAGTTAGCATCCTCTTTGTGAATCTTAACTTCTTGAGGAGATTTAGGATGTTGACCTTTAAGAAGTAGAGTCCAAGATTGTATGGAAAAAACTATACTATATGGAATGATGAGATGATTACAGACTTGAGATGTCTTAGTGAAGAACATTAGAGTATTGAAAAGAAATATTTCAAGCCTCATGTTGATCTATCTACTATGACTGGTGATGAAAATAAATAATTAGAGTATAATATTAGAGAATATGAATCTTTGAAGAGTGCCTTTTCAGATGTTGAATACACAATTTTTTTTGGATTAGAGACTGCATATGAGGTATGGACAAAGTTGGAGACATTATATGAAGGAGATGAGTTTTTGAAGCAAGCCAAGATAAAAAAAAAAAAATTAAAGGAAAATATCAATCATTGAAGATGAGATAAGACGAGGACATTACTGCTTATGTGAATAAGATCACCAAACTTGTTTGTGGAATTAGATGTGTTGGTGGAACCTTGGATGAAGAAAGAAATATTGATGAGCCTAAAGCCCTAAGTGTAAAGATACTAGCTAAGGGATTTGGTAAGTATCAAGAAAATTTTCCTTTGAATTATTTTTCATGTAATAAGATTAGTCATATTGCTTCGAGATACCTTGATAAAGACCATATGTACAAACCTAAGAAATTAAAATCTAATTATTAGATGAAGTGTTACTATGTTGTTGATGAAGATGTGCCTAATGATGAATCTAAAAAGAGTGAAGATTAGATTGTGTTTATTTCTATCAAAGATGAAAAACTTAATTTTTTGAATGAATAAAAAGCCTTAGTTTTGCATGCGGATAAAAAGGATGAATGGGTTATTGATAGTGGATGTTCACAACCCATGACTAGAGACATAAACAATTTATGAAATTAGAATGGTATAATAGTGGTGTTGTCGGATTCAGTGATGATACTCCTTGCATGATCAAAGGAAAATTTTATATTACTCTTGATGGTAAGATTAATATTGATAATGTTATATATGTTGAAAGTTTGAAATATAATCTTTTGAGTGTTGGACAACTAGTTGATAAAGGATACTATTGGAAAAATGGTCAGCACTCCCCTTGGGATTCATGACAAGTGAATAACCGCCTTCTATGGATTTTATAAGTCTACTGGTTGTATAAGGAATAAGCATCTCAATCTTTTGGTGAAACAACCAAACTTGTAACAATTGGTATTAGAGATTGGTCAAATAACACTGAGGGGGGATTGTTGTAAAAATGGTTAGTGGTCCCCTTGGGATTTATGAAAAGGGACTAACCACCAATTATGGATTCTATAAGTCTAGCATTTGCGTCAGGCATTAACAAGTAAATCTTTTGGCTCAACAACAACCAAACTTGTATCAGATACAACTTACAATTCAAGGATGGAATGTGCAAGATTATTGGAAGCTTTAGAATTGAGATTTATAAAGCATTAAAGACTAAAGGTAATGTATTCCATTTGAACAATTTTGAGAGAAGATGATTTATTGCTAAGGTTGACGACAGTTGGATGTGGCATAAGTGATTTTTCATGTGAACTTTGATAACATTGTTAATATGAGTACTACAAGAGTTGTTAGAGACCTTCCTAAATTGTTGAAGCCTATTAATGCAATGTGTATGGAATGTTAGTTGGGTAAATTGACTAATTCTACTTTTAAGAGTAAGAATTAGTCTTCAATTATTCTACAATTATTCTAGATTTGGTGTATACTGATCTATGTTGTCCTGCAAAAACAAGAATCTATTATGGGGACAAGTATTTTAATGTATTCATTGGTGATTATTCTAGAATGATGTGGGTTACATTTTTGAAAGAGAAATCTGAAGCGTTTGACAAATTCAATATTTTTAAAGCTATGGTAGAGACTAAAATAGGATTTAAGTTGAAATGTATGAGATTGAATAGAGGTGGTGAGTTTACTTCTATTGATTTTCATACCTATTTTGAAGACCATGGAATAAAGAGACAGATGTCATATCCATGGACCCAAAAGAAGAATGAAATTGTAGAGATTAAAATTAGGATATTCTATACACTACTAGAACCAAGATGATTGAAAGAAATTTTTTGCTGAATTATTGGAGAGAAGTTGTTAGCACTGTACTATACACTTTGAACCAAGTGCAAATTAAGAAAGGAACTGGTAAGACACCTTATGAACTTTGGTATGGTCATTTTTGTACAGTGAAGTATTTTTGAATTTTTGAAAGTAAATGTTATATTAGAAGAGACGAAGACCTAGAGAAATTTCACCCTAGATGTGATGAGGGAATATTTATTGGTTATTCTACAAAAATAAAAACATATTGAAGAAATTAATTTAAAGTGAAAATGTGAGAGTGGATGAGAATTTATAGAAATAGGTTAGATCTTGCATATATGAATCAAATGATGAAGAAGAGAGTTATATTGTCTAATCATAGAATTAGAGCGGATCAATATAATAAAATGTTGGAAACTAAAATTGAAACAATTGTTATATTGCCATTGATGCCAAACCTTAACTGGTAAGACATTTGTTATCTTCTAAAGTGCCATATCAATTGATTGATGAAGTGTAACGCCCTACCAGGGAATCTAAGAGAGATTAACCTAGAACATGATACTATGTTTGCTTAATAATTTTTTTCTTAAAGTTTACATAAAAAAAATACATTAATGTGGAAGTAAATATTGTTTATACATATGTCATACACTCACATAGATAACAAGACTCAAGGGTTCCATGACATTGAATTACATAAAGTAAAACAAAACTAACAATATAAAAAAAGATTCCATGAATAGATATAACAATTACAACTTACAAAACCATAGTTACAAACCTGATGGATAACCATGAAACCACCATAAACTCACATCCACTGCACATGTCGTAGGCTATGTGGTAATCACTTTAATCTACATAATATACAATATCCAGATTAGGTATCACATGTGATACACTAATACAAGATTTACAATAATGGAAGGTAAGTACATAATCAATAATGAATGAATACAAAGAGCTCATCTGCAAATAACCATCAAGCACTTGGAACAAGGATGTAAAATCTCAATGGGTAGAGAATCACTACCACCCATCCATGTGGAACCACAAAGGTCCACCCCACTATGCTAAGGAGATAACAATATACCCCACTCAGATATCCAAAACCAATAAGAAAATAACCGCTAATCAAGTGATCCTGATTTCTCTCTAATCCAGGTGTACTATACATCATGAAAGGTAAGACTCACTAATCCAGAGGTAATTGACATCTGTAGGAAATCTAGACTATGTAAAGGAAGGTGTCATCATGCACGTCTAACCCTTAAGTTTTGTCCTATAAATCCCAATAGATCCTGACACTTAAGTGACCATAATGACATCAATGACCTCTCAAACTGACAAGGCCACTAACTATGCCAAACATACACCTATCAAAGGCATCAAGAGTCATCTCATCCTCCATCTTAGCCTATACTAGCGCTCAAGCATGGGCGAGAAACACATCTTATTAGTTCATTTTAAGATCTCTCAGTTATGCATTTAGTTATCACTTATTAAGTATACCTACAATAAGCAATCCAAGTAGTCACTTAAGGACACAAAACTTATTGCAAGCCACCCCCTACTACACATCTAGGTAACCTACCCTAGGATCACAAATCCTACATAGATCTATCATAGGTCAAAACCCCAAGTATACCCAATCCACTATTCACACATAATAGGAACGGTCGCAAAGAGGTACACAATCAGATAATATAAAAAAAGGGTTTACATGGCCAGTTTAGGGAAATTATATGAAACACACACACCATATCATAAACATAAATGCAAAATACGCCCCCCCCCTCATAGCCTTTGTATACATTCTAGGGTAATCTAAGAAACCCAGATACCCATAACGTGAAAACACACACATAATGAAAGAAAAAGCCATCTATATTATACAGAAGTCAACCATAACTCTTACACATTTATTCTAACAATAACGTAAAAATATTTGTCTATAAATCCTAATCATTATAAATTGTAGATTAATTAAGCGCATCATCTTGTCCAAATTTTAAAGAAGCTATTAACTAATCAAATAATGTCTAATTTGAACTATTTACGCATAAAAGAGATATTCATACTCAATAACATTTAAAACATGTCCTGATAAATAAAAGGCCCATAACATCCTATTTCAACAACACAATAAATAAGTCCTATTTAAATACCATAATTTGAAATCCATTTAAATAATTAGGTTTATAGCTTAATCTAAAAC
>MU228551.1:372471-396441 GCA_018584345.1 Thuja plicata
TTAAGAAAAAAATGTAAATAGACCTAATTATGGAAATGCAAATATTCCAAACACATAGAAAACACAAAATTCACAAACAAAAATTACAAAGGGGTTTTTATCAAACCCTACCTCAAATCCACCAAAATTTGAAAAAGGAGCTTTCTGAGAAGATGGAGAATCTCAAAGCCTCTGAATCCAATTCCAAATGCAAATCTGGAACCACGAAGCCTCCCAAGCTATAATACCCACCCCTTAGTTTGCTTTTTAATTTCGGTTGCCAAACTCTTTTACGCATTTTCATGTATGTGTGGTTTATTTCAGATGGTTTGGAGGATATTTATGTATCACATTTCAGTATGTTGTTGATTCATTACTTAGTGTTATATCTCCTATTTGCATATGATTTATAGTTATTTCATGATGCTTATCTATATGTTAGGATGTCATTTTGATTATGGTTTTCTGAAAATACGGACCATAGATTTATATGCACATGGATCATTTATATGCTTTGCATTACTATTTGATGTGCTTGATATGGTATAAGACAGAGTCGTAGTTACTTGCTTCAATGAGATCCACATGATAAACTAGTCTCAACCATTGTTTGTTATATTATATGCATGTATGCTCGTCCTTGTGATGACAAGTTTGCAGGTACCGGGCTACGTCTTCCCTTAATTGGCAGGATTGAGCATTCACTATAGCTTTATCTCAATGGTAAGAGGGGAGATAATATCAGGTCCAAATCCATACCCTAAACCCTTATTTTGTACTATTGATAGACAAAGAATTTGATTGAATATCCTATTTGAATCTGTTAAGTGACATGGATTCGTGAGTCTGTTTGAGTGGGTTTGTGGTTCTGTTTCAGTTGATTATCTATTTAGATGGCTTTCAAGTGATTTAATGATGCTTTTAGCTTGATTTATTTAATGAATTTTCATTGTAAATATTAATTTTAATTATTGCACCTATAATAAGGTTAAAACTTTGATATATGAAATATATGGCTATTTAATAATTAAATATTAATTAAATGCCTATATTTAATTAGTTGATTTAATTATTAAGTCTTGATTTAAATAATTGAGATTTAATAAATATTAAATTCAATTAATTGTAATTAATTGTGCATAGTTAAATTATTGAATATCACTTTAAGTTGCATGGTTAATTAATTTACTTAATTGAAATATTATCTCATGCATTTTCAATTTAACACTTTGCTTGGATATTATAAAGTTGAGTTTTTGCATGCTTTAGGTGAAATTGAAAATAAAGGAATTATTGTAATTAATAATTAGATAATTTATATTCCTTTTAGGGTTTTCACTTTTTGAAAACCTAATTACTTCGATTATCTATATGTTTGGATTGGAAGCCTTTTTGGAGGTTGTTCAATCAAGGAGAAGGAGAAATCGGGTGATTGGTGTTTTGGGAAAGTTTACTTGGATTTGTGGATTCTCTTGCAAGGAATTGTGGATTCTTGTTGCTTGGGATTGTGAATTTGTTCTTCTCATCATTTATTGAGGTAGGATCTTCATCTTTTGAATTCTAGCTTTCAGATCCCCGTCTTCTATGCATCTAAAAAGCTGGGATCTGTTGTTTGATCTTCCTTATTTGAGTATTTGATGTTTTGATGTACTAAATTGATAAAAATGTAATCTTGGTTAAATTTTGTGCTTTCCTTCAAGTTTTCATGTTAGATTTGTGCTTGTGGACGTAAAGGGTTTCATTTTTAGGTGTCAAATTCAAAAGGGCATTAGGGTTTTTTCAACTGTAATGTATGGGTTTTCAATTTTCGGGCCTTAGGGTTTTCAGATCTGTAGGAGAGAGACTTCTATGAGGGAAAATTTGATAATTTTATTATTCTTTCTAGAAACTCTAAGATTTTTAGCTCTTTGCCATGGAAAGACAAAATTCACACCCTCACCATGTCTTTGCCCAAACCCCTAATCAAATCTGCAAGAAAATAGTTAAAATGAGTTAATTTGCATGCTTGGAACAAGAAATATCTTCTTGATATTATTAAATATTTAATTAATGGTCTTTCTTGTTTTTGTTAAATTGCATGTGAAAGAAAAAAAAAACTCTCCTGGTTTAATTAGAATTTTTGTTGAAAAATGCTTATATTATTGAAAATATAGCTTTTAAATTACTATGGAAAAAGGAAGAAATTACCCTAAAAAGAATTATTGTTGGAAAAAAATTTAAAAAAATTAAGACCTTGCTGCAAATTCACTCACAAAAGCCAAAAAAAAATATAGTCCTATTTTTATTAGGAAATAAATTGGTTTAAAAAAAAACATTTATTAAAAAAAAGTATTAATAAAAAATTGTTTATTGTTTGCATCTTAAAAAAAATATAAAAAAAATAAATTTAAATATTTGACTTGAGTGGTAGCAGGGGCCACCAAACCCCCCACCACCATGCACCGCATTGGGCTTCATTGTCAATGACAGTGGGCTGCGGGGGTACCGCGGTCACCACTACCTTGGGCAGTGGGCCGCGGGTAACACCCGCAGTACCCACTGACAGTGTGGGCCGCAACCACCCTATTAATAGGGTTGCATTTGACGGGTGGGGCAGAGACCCCCCCAACACATATATTACTAAATATTTTTTTAATTAAGTTTTAATTTCAAATTAAAATTTTTTTTAAGTTAACTAATAAAATAAGTTTTGTTTAGTTTTTTTTTAATATTTTTAATTTAGTTTATAATTAAAAATTATTATTTTTAGTTTAAAATTTATTTCGTATGTAATGTTATTTAGTTGATATTTAATATTTGTATTTTATTTAATTGTTTATGTTAGTTAGTTTGTTAATAATAATATATTTTTATTAATAATGGATATTATTAATAAACAGAGTTTGATTAATAACGATTCACTTATTATTTTTATTTGTTTTGGAATGGGTGAATTATTCAAATTATAAATAAATAGTGTTATTATTCAACTAATAATATTAACAATTAAATATACATTTGTATTATCTTTTGCATGTCGTAATTATTGTCAAATTTTAATAATTATTTAAATAGGATAATTTATTCATGTGGGATTTATAAATTAACCTATAAGAGCTTCAATTTCCATTTTCTTGGGAAAATCAATTATATTTGTTTAGTAATTTTACAAGATAAGAGAATTTGCATAATAGGAGATTATAAATTTGTTTATCAATGGATTTTGATTAGCTCTTCTGGAAATGTGTTTTACCATGTCATGATGTATTAATTTAGATGTTATTGGAATGATGTGTATAGTCCTTTCTGTCATGAACCTTATCATGTTGGGAGTCTGTTAGGGTTTTGGTACCTGATTCATCATGGTGTCTTGCATGGATTTCTAGTGCATGTGTCTTTTTATGTTATGTTGGTTCGTTTGTCTTTTCTGAACCTAATGTTTCTAAACTCAGGATATGTGATCCTTTGAGATTGTCTCATATTGTTATGGTTTGTTCAGAACCAGTAGTTCGTATATGGATAGGAACCATTTTATGATTTTATGAGATTACATTTGACCTTAAGCTTAGGGGGTGGTTAGTTAGGTGCATCTTAGGGGACTAGCTTACAATAGGATTTTGGGGCCCAAAGAGGCCAGTCTAGGGTGACTTATTGTAAGTTTGTTAATAAGTGATAATGTAATAATAAAACTTGGGGTTAACATTAAATACAAGATTGATCATGATGCCTTGCTTATGCCTTTAGTGCTAGTATAGACTAAGGATAAGAATGAGATGATACCTGGAGAGTAGGTATGGTTAGATTCCTCATCTTCCTGAGAGGGTATCCTAGCTCCACATGAGTCATGATTGAGAGGTCCAAGGTCTAGAGAGGCCAGTCCAGGGTAACTCAAGTTATTGACCATGATTCGTCATGGTGTCTTGCATGGATTTCATGTGGATGTGTTTTTTTATGTTATGTTGGTTCATTTGTCTTTTCTAAAACTAGAGTTTATGAACTCACGATATGTGATCCTTTGATATTGTCTCATATTGTTATGGTTACTTGAGACTAGTAGTTCCTATATGGGTAGGAACCAGTTTATGAATTTATGAGATTACATTTAACCTTGAGCTTAGGGGGTGGATAGTTACGTGCATCTTAGGGGAGTGGCTTACAATAGGATTTCGGGGCCCAAAGAGGCCAGTCCAGGGTGACCTATCGTAAGTTTCTTAATAAGTGATAATGTAATAATAAAACTTGGGGTTAACATTAAATACAAGATTGATCATGATGCCTCGCTTATGCCTTTAGTGCTAGTATAGACTAAGGATAAGAATGAGATGATACATGGAGAGTAGGTATGGTTAGATTCCTCATCTTTGTGAGAGGGTATCCTAGCTTTGCATGAGTCATGATTGAGAGGTCTGAGGTCTACAGAGGCCAGTCCAGGGTAACTCATGTTATTGATCATGTGATGACACTCCCATAGAATGTAGCCTAAGTCTCCTCCATATGTCCTGTTATACCTTTTATGGTTGTGTCTTTGGCACTTGGTGATTTGGATTCAGTATTTGGGTTATGTTGGTGTTTTGGATATCTTATATATGTTCCTTTGTCTTTGGATGGTCTACCTTTGTTTTGATCGTGGATTTCCAACTGTCTTGATCTTTCCATCCTTATACGTTTGCTTTAGTTTTTCTCATTGTAATCAGAAAGCTTCTAGTATCTTTCATTGTGTTCTTTATGATGAATTGTATAAATTTGATTGCCTTCATGTTGTATACATGTGTAACTGGGCCTATTATTATCTCCTCAAAATAGTTGGAGGGGACCTTTTTTTACACACGATCAGGTGGTAGTGTTTCTTATAACCATTCAGATCTGATAGTCCTTCTTCATGCCTGAATGATCTTTGATGCAGTTCTATCTTCGAATTCTTATGGAGACTGGTTCAGTTTCATGAGTTATATATTTGTAACCATATGTGGATATTTTTTGACATCTTTTCAAGGATGTATTGTGTTGTATTCATCACATTTCTCTTTGGAGGTTTTGATCTTATCATATTAGTTGTAATCTTGTAATAGTGTATCGAATGTGATACCTATATTAGTTTTTGTATCATACTAGTATTAGAGTGATTACTACATACCCTGCATCATGTGCAGAGGATGTGAGTTATGAAATGTATATTATTGGATTCACTTGTTGTATCTTTCATTTAGTTATTTATAGTTGTTTGTGTATATTATCTTTCTTAAGTAATTCTACATCAAGGAACCCTTGAGGATTGGTATCTATGTATGAGTTGTAATTATGTGTATGTTTTGTACTTCATTGAATTGCTTCTACATTGTTATCATTATTGTTTGTAAATATTTAAAAAAAAAATTATCTTGTTAACTTAGTGTCATGTTTAGGATAGTTCTCTTGGGTTCCCTGACGGGGCATTACACTTGCTATCAGAGCCCACGTTTCTACACTGGAATCTTTGGGAGATTTGTATGCCCATTAGTTGTCTTTTGATTTTAAAACTTGAAACAAACATAGACATAAAAATATGATGTATTTAAACCCATTTCTTTGTGATTATTTATTTCCTTCTGATGTTATTTGTTTGGATATTGGTTCTGATTTGTGGTTTGGTTCTCTAGTTGATTCAGGAACCATGCCTAAGACTAGATCAGCTAGAAGTCATGGTAGAGGCCGAGTGGGTGGCTGTGGAAGGGGTAGGAATCACAGTCCTTCCCCAAGTGTCAGTCAGGATAATGCTCATTAGTAGAGCAAAGATAAGTAGAGGGATGAGCATCAGGCTAAGTTTGTAGAGATAGACACTAGGAAGATGTTGAAGGCGATATTGAGTCACAGGTTAGAGTGGAGAATGATGCTTCACATCATTCTCAGTTACAGTAGAGAGAGAGGGAGAGATCTAGGAGCCCTCCAAGGAGGACTGTTGTAGTGGATCCTAAGGTTGTGGCAAAAAACCACATGAGGGATCTCATGAGGGTTCAACCTACTCCCTTTGATGGGAAAGGAATAGGGTTTGAAGCTAAGACATGGCTTATTGCATTAGAGAGGATATTTTCTATGCATCCCTTTAGTAGCAATACTAAAGCTAGGTATGCACTAATGCAACTCTCCAATTTTGTAGCAGCATGGTAGAAGATAGAAGAGGAGAAGTTAGGGCTCCATATGCACACAGTCACTTGGGAGTTGTTCATTGTGAAATTTCAAGAGTGCTTCCTCTCACATCAGTGGAGGTAGCAACAGGCAGATGAGTTCCATAAATTGAAGTAGTTGACCATGTCAGTAGTTGAGTATGAGTGTTGATTCTTTGAGCTCAAAACATATGCTGGTTATGGTAAGGATTTGGCCCTTATGGTTCAACACTTTATTAGGGGGCTCAATGAATGTATTGTTGGGGAAGTTATACTCTTTGAGCCTATGAACCTCAAAGAAGCAGTCATTAAATCCACTCTTATAGAGGTGAATCTAGCATTGGGCCATGGTGGTCAGATAGGAGTGCAGTCTAGTGGACCTACTCCTGGTTACCAAGGTAATCAATCAATTAGAGCTCAAAACTCTAGGAACCCTCCTACATTTTTGAAGGGTAACTAGAACCAGCAGGGTAAGAGATTCTTTCATGGCACTAGTGGTGGTTCTCAGTCAGGGAACTATCAGAACTGGACGTGCAGTATGTGTAATAGGACTAATCAGTTAGTATAGAGTTTGTATCAGGATTCTAGTGGGGATAGATTTCAGCAGTCTACAACACCTTGAGTTAGAAGAGGTGGTAGTAGAGGGGTTTGTTATTCTTGTGGGCAACTTGGTCACATTGCAGCCAATCATCCTTAGCTTGCATTGTAGTTCTCAGGATAGAGGCTAGTAGCTCTTGAACCTATAGTTGGGAATTTTGGTATGTCTCATGGATCATATGCAGTGTTCGATCATCCTCCAGCCATGTATCATGCTCCTATGAGCGGGGTTGCTAGTAGAGGACTAGCAACTAGTTTTCACTTTCCTTCAGTAGGGAATGATCCCTAGTGTTCGAGTCAGAGACTAGGGAAGTGTTCTATGGGACATACCAAAATTCATATCTCTAACTTTGTTGTAGGCTTCTAGGAGTAAGCCTAGTTTTAGGGGAGGAATATGTAATACCCACCCCTTAGTTTTATTTTCAGTTTTGGTTGCTAAACTCTTTTAGGCATTTTCATCTATGTGTGGTTTATTTCAAATGGTTTGGAGAATATTTATGTATAACATTTCAGTATGTTGTTGATTCATTGCTTAGTGTTATATCTCCTATTTGCATATGATTTATGGTTATTTCATGATGCTTATGTATATGTTAGGATGTCATTTTGATTATGGTTTTCTAACAACACTGACCCTAGATTTATATGCACATGGATCATGTATATATTTTGCATTAGTGTTTGATGGGCTTGATATAGTATGGGACAGAGTCGTAGTTACTTGCTTCAGTGAAATCCACATGATGAACTAGTCTCAACCATTTTTTTCTATATTATATGCATGTATGCTCATCCTTGTGATGACAGGTTTGCAGGTACTAGGCTACATCTTCCCTAAATTGGTAGGAGTAAGTGCCCTATCACAATATCTCAATGGTAAGAGAGGGGAGAAAATATCAGGTCCAAATCCATATCCTAAACCCTTATTTTGTCCTACTGATGGACAAAGAATCTGAATGACTATCCTATTTGAATCTATCAAGTGACGTGGATTCGTGATCCTGTTTGTGTGGGTTTGCGGTTCTGTTTCAGTTGATTATCTGTTTAGATGGGTTTTAGGTGATTTAATGATGCTTTTAGCTTGATTTATTTAATGAATTTTCATGGTAAATATTAATGTAAATTATTGCACCTATAATAAGGTTAAAAATTTGATATATGAAATATATGGCTATTTAATAATTAAATATTAATTAAATGCCTATATTTAATTAATTAATTTAATTATTAAGTATTGATTTAAATAATTGAGATCTAATAAATATTCAATTGAGAGATTCATATCTCTATCTTTGTTGTAGGCTTCCAGGAGTAAGCCTAGTTTTAGGGGATAAGGATGTAATACCCACCCCTTAGTTTTCTTTTCAGTTTCGGTTGCCGAACTCTTTTAGGCATTCTCATGTATGTGTAGTTTATTTTAGATGGTTTGGAGAATATTTATTTATCACACTTCAGTATGTTGTTGATTCATTTCTTAGTGTTATATCTCTTGTTTGCATACGATTTACAGATATTTCATGATGCTTATGTATAAGTTAGGATGTCATTTTGATTATGGTTTTCTAACAATACTGACCCTAGATCTATATGCCCATGGATCATTTATATGTTTTGCATTAGTGTTTGGTATGCTTGATATGGTATGGGACAGAGTCATAGTTACTTGCTTCGGTGAGATCCGTAAGATAAACTAGTCTCAACAATTTTTTGCTATATTATATGCATGTATGCTCATCCTTGTGATGATAGGTTTGTAGGTACCGGGCTACGTCATCCCTGAATTGGCAGGAGTGAGCGTGCCCTATTGCAATATCTCAATGGTAAGAGAGGGGAGATAATATTAGGTCCAAATCCATACTCTAAACCCTTATTTTGTCCAATTGATGGACAAAGAATTTGATTGACTATCATATTTGAATCCGTTAAGTGACATGAATTTGTGAGCTTATTTGTGTGGGTTTGTGGTTCTGTTTCTGTTTATTGTTTGTTTCAGTTGATTATTTGTTTAGATGGGTTTCAGGTGATTTAATGATGCTTTTAGCTTGATTTAATTAATGAATTTTCATGGTAAATATTAATGTTAATTATTGCACATATAATAAGGTTAAAACTTTGATATATGAAATATGTGGCTATTTAATAATTAAATATTAATAAAATGCTTATATTTAATTAATTAATTTAATTATTAAGTATTGATTTAAATAATTGAGATTTAATAAATATTAAATTGAGAGATTCATATCTCTATCTTTGATGTAGGCTTCCAGGAGTAAGCCTAGTTTTAGGGGAGGAGGATGTAATACCCACTCCTTAGTTTGCTTTTCAGTTTTGGTTGCCAAACTCTTTTAGGCATTTTCATGTATGTGTGGTTTATTTCAGATGGTTTGGAGAATATTTTTGTATTACATTTCAGTATGTTGTTGTTTCATTGCTTAGTTTTATATCTCTTGTTTGCATATGATTTATGGTTATTTCATGATGCTTATGTATATGTTAGGATGTCATTTTGATTATGGTTTTCTGACAATACCGACCCTAGATATATATACGCATAGATCAATTATATGTTTTGCATTAGTGTTTGACATGCTTGATATGGTATGAGATAGAGTCGTAGTTACTTGATTCAGTGAGATCCACACGATAAACTAGTCTCAACCATTATTTTCTATATTATATGCATGTATGCTCATCCTTGTGATGACAGGTTTGTAGTTACCGGGCTACATCTTCCCTAAATTGCCAAGAGTGAGTGTGCCCTATCGCAATATCTCAACGGTAAGAGAGGGGAGATAATATCAGGTCCAAATCCATACCCTAAACCCTTATTTTGTCCTATTGATGGACAAAGAATCTGATTGACAATCCTATTTGAATCCGTCAAGTGACGTGGATTCGTGAGCTTGTTTGTATGGGTTTGTGGTTCTCTTTCAGTTGATTGTCTGTTTCAGTTGATTATATGTTTAGATAGGTTTAAGGTGATTTAATGATGCTTTTAGCTTGATTTATTTAATGATTTTTCATGGTAAATATTAATGTTAATTATTGCACCTATAATAAGTTTAAAACTTTTATATATGAAATATATGGCTATTTAATAATTAAATATTAATTAAATGCCTATATTTAATTAATTGATTTAATTATTAAGTATTGATTTAAATAATTAAGATTTAATAAAAAAATAAATTGAGAGATTCATATCTCTTTCTTTGTTGTAGGCATCCAGGAGTAAGCCTAGTTTTAGGGGAGGAGGATATAACACCCACCCTTAGTTTGCCTTTCAGTTTCAATTGCCGAACTCTTTTAGGCATTTTCATGTATGTGTGGTTTATTTCAGATAGTTTAGAGAATATTTATTTACCACATTCCAGTATGTTGGGATTCATTGCTTAGTGTTATATCTCCTGCTTACATATGATTTATGGTTATTTCATGATGCTTTTGTATATGTTAGGATGTCATTTTGATTATGGTTTTCTGACAACACTGACCCTAGATTTATATGCACATGCATCATTTATATGTTTTACATTAGTGTTTGACGTGCTTGATATGGTATTGGACAGAGTCGTAGTTACTTACTTCGGCGAGCTCCACACGATAAACTAGTCTCAGCCATTGTTTGCTGTATTATATGCATGTATGCTCATCCTTGTGATGACACATTTGCGAGTACCGGGCTACACCTTCCCTAAATTGGCAGGAGTGAGCATGTCCTATCACAATATCTCAATGGTAAGAGAGGGGAGATAATATCAGGTCCAAATCCATACCCTAAACCCTTATTTTGTCCTATTGATGGACAAAGAATCTGATTGACTATCCTATTTAAATCTGTCAAGTGACATGGATTTGTGAGCTTGTTTGTGTGGGTTTGTGGTTCTGTTTCAGTTGATTATTTGTTTAGATGGGTTTTAGGTGATTTAATGATGATTTTAGCTTGATTTATTTAATGAATTTTCATGGTAAATATTAATGTTAATTATTGCACCTATAATAAGTTTAAAACTTTGATATATGAAATATATGACTATTTAATAATTAAATATGAATTAAACGCCTATATTTAAATAATTGATTTAGTTATTAAGTCTTGATTTAAATAATTGATTTAGTTATTAAGTCTTGATTTAAATAATTGAGATTTAATAAATATTAAATTCAATTAATTGTTATTAATTATGCATAGTTGAATTATTGAATATCACTTTAAGTTGCATGGTTAATTGATTTATTTAATTGAACTATTATCTCATGCATTTTCAATTTAACACTTTGCTTGGATATTATAAAGTTGAGTTTTTGCATGTTTTAAGTGAAATTGAAAATAAAAGAATTATTTTAATTATTAATTAGATAGTTTATATTCCCTTTAGGGTTTTCACTTTTTCAAAACCTAATTACTTGGATTGTCTATATCTTTGGATTGGAAGCCTTTATGGATGTTTTTCAATCAAGGAGAAGGAGAAATCAGGTGATTGGTGTTTTGGGAAAGCTTACTTGGATTTGTGGATTATCTTGCTTGGAATAGTGGATTATTCTTGCTTGGATTATAAATTTGTGCTTCTGTTCAGTTATTGAGGTAGGATCTTCATCTTTTGAATTCTAGCTTTCAGATCCCTGTCTTCTATGCATCTGAAAAGCTAGGATCCCTTGTTTGATCTTTCTTGTTTAAGTATTTGATGTTTTGATTGACTAAATTGATAAAAATGTAATCTTGATTCAATTTTTTGCTTTCTTTGTGCTTGTGGGCATAAAGGGTTTCATTTTCAGGTGTTAAATTCCAAAGGGCATTAGGGTTTTTTCAATTGTAATGTATGAGTTTTCAATTTTGGGCCTCAGGGTTTTCAGATATGTAGGAGAGAGACTTCTTTGAGAAAAAATTTGATAATGTTGTTATTCTTGCTTGAAACCCTCACATCTATAGCTCCTTGCCATGGAAAGATAAAATTCATACCCTCAGTATGACCTTGGCCAAACCCCTAATCAAATCTGCAAGAAAACAGTTAAAATGAGTTAATTTGCATGCTTGGAACAAGAAAACTCTTCTCAAAATTATTAAATATTTAATTAATGGTCTTTCTTGTTTTTGCCAAATTGCATGTGAAAGAAAAAAAAACTCTTCTTTTTTAATTAGAAATTTTGTTGAAAAATGCTTATATTATTGAAAATATAGCTTTTAAATTACTATGGAAAAAGGAAAAAATTACCCTAAAAAGAATTATTGTTGGAAATTTTTTTTTAAAAAAAAGACCTTGCTGGAAATTCACTAGCAAAAACAAAAAAAAATACAGTCCTATTTTTATTATGAAATAAATTTGTTTTAAAAAAATAAATATTTAAAAAAAGTATTAATAAACAAGTGTTTATTGTTTGTATGTTAAAAAAATATATATAATTTTTTTTTTAATTACTTAACTTGAGTGGTGGCTAGGGCCACCAAACCCCCCACCACTGTGGACCGTGTCGGGCTCCACTGTCAATGACATTGGACCACGGGGGTACCACAATCACCACCCCCCAACACATATATATTAGTTTTTTTATTTTTTTATTAAGTTTTAATTTCAAATTTAATTATTTTAAAGTTAATTAATAAATTAAGTTTTTTCAATTTTTTTTAATTATTTTAAATTTAGATTGTAATTAAAAATTATTATTATTTTTAGTTTAAAATTTATTTCATATGTAATGTTATTTAGTTGATATTTAATATTTATATTTTATCTAATTGTTTATGCTAGTTAGTTTGTTAATAATAATATATTTTTATTAGTAATGGATATTATTAATAAACGGAGTTTGGTTAAACTGGTTCACTTACTATTTTTATTTGTTTTGGTATGGGTGAATTATTCAAATTATAAATATATAGTATTAATATTCGAGTAGTAATGTTAACAATTAAATATACCATTGTATTATCTTTTGCATGTCGTAATTATAGTCAAATTTTAATAATTATTTAAATATGATAATTTATTCATGTGAGATTTATAAATTAACCTATAAGAGCTTCAATTTGCATTTTCTTGGGAAAATTAATTATATTTGTTTAGTAATTTTACAAGATAAGCGAATTTGCATAATAGGAGATTAAAAATTTGTTTATCAATGTGTTTTGATTAGCTCTTCTAGAAATGTGTTTTACCATGTCATGATGTATTAATCTAGATGTTATTGGAATGATGTGTATAGTCCTTTCTGTCATGAACCTTATCATGTTGGGAGTCTGTTAGGGTTTTGGGACTTGATTTGTCATGGTGTCTTATATGGATTTCCAGTGCATGTGTCTTTTTGTGTTATGTTGGTTCATTTTTCTTTTCTGAACCTAGTGTTTCTGAACTCAGGATATGTGATCCTTTGAGATTGTCTCATATTGTTATGGTTAGTTGAGAACCAGTAGTTCCTATATGGGTAGGAACCAGTTTATTAGTTTATGAGATTATATTTCACTTTGAGCTTAGGGGGTGGTTAGTTAGGTCCATCTTAGGGGAGTGACTTACAATAGGATTCCATGGCCCAAAGAGGTCAGTCCAGGGTGACCTATCGCAAGTTTGTTAATAAGTGATTATGTAATAAAACTTGGGTTTAACATTAAATACAAGATTGATCTTGATGCCTCCCTTATGCCTTTAGTGCTAGTATAGACTAAGGATAAGAATGAGATGATACCTAGCGAGTAGGTATGGTTAGATTCCTCATCTTCGTGAGAGGGTATCCTAGCTTCGCATGAGTCATGATTGAGAGGTCTGGGGTCAAGAGAGGCCAATCAAGGGTAACTCAAGTTATTAACCATGTTATGACACTCCCATATAGAATATAGCCTAAGTCTCCTTCATAGGTCCTAGTGTTTTACCTTTTATGGTTGTGTCTTTGGCACTTGGTGATTTGAATTCCGTATTTGGGTTATGTTGGTGTTTTGGATATCTTATGTATGTTCCTTTATCTTTGGATGGTGTACCTTTGTTTTGATCTTGGATTTATAGTTGTCTTGATATTTCCATCCTTATACTTTTGCTTTAGTCTTTCTCGTTGTGTTCAAAAAGATTCTAGGATCTTCCTTTATGTTCTTTATGATGAATTGTATACCTTTGATTTCCTTCATGTTGTATACCCGTGTGAGTGGGCCTGTTATTATCTCCTCATCATGGTGGGAGTGAACCTTTGGTTCCACGTGGTCGGCCAATAGTTTTTCTTATTACCATTGAGGTCCAACATTCTTTCTTCATGCCCAGATGATCTTTGATATAGTTCTTTCTTTTGATTCTTATGGAGACTGGTTCAGTTTCATGAGCTGTATATTTGTAACCATATGTGTATATTGGTTGACATCCTTTCAAGGATGTATTATGTTGTATTTATCATGTTTATCTTTGGAGGTTTTGATCTTATCATATCAATTGTAATCTTGTAATAGTGTATTGAATGTGATACCTATATTAGTTGTTGTATCATACTTGTATTAGAGTGATTACTACATACCCTGCATCATATGCAGAGTATGTGAGTTATGAGATGTATACTATTGGATTCACTTGTTGTATCCTTCATGTTAGTTATTTATAGTTATTTTCATAGATTATCTTCCTGAAGTAATTCTATGTCAAGGAACCCTCGAGGATTGGTATCTATGTATCAGTTGTACTTATGTGTATGTCTTGTACTTCATTGCATTGCTTGCGCTTTGTTATCATTATTATTTGTAAACATTTAAAAAAAAATTATCTTGTTAACTTAGTGTCATGTTTAGGATAGTTCTCCTGG
Organism: Thuja plicata; assembly: GCA_018584345.1. Classification (NCBI taxonomy): domain Eukaryota; kingdom Viridiplantae; phylum Streptophyta; class Pinopsida; order Cupressales; family Cupressaceae; genus Thuja; species Thuja plicata. Next base: position 386,940 of record MU228551.1, read on the forward strand.
GTTCCCTAGTAGGGCATTACACAAGCCAAGATCTCCACAAATCCTCAAGCCTCCAAGCACACACAAAATTCACAAAATAGCAAGACAATAAGAACACACAAAAATGCTCTCACAAATTCTCCTCCCAACAAATGCCTTTACCAAAGCTTATTATGACCAAATGAGAGGAGAATTCTCCTAAAGAGAATCAACTTCCCCCAATCATGCAAACCCTCATGACACTACACGAGTTAACCCCTAAAAGGACTCAACTCAAAATTGAAAGTAAATAATAATTATTAATTAAAAATATCTATTTACTTGCACAACTCAACTTTGACTTATTAAACCAAGTTGAATTTTGAATTCAAACTAAATTTTCAATAATATCTTGCACATGTAATTAATTAAAATATATATTAAATAGATTAAATATTTAAAGCACACTTATCCATGCAACTAAATATTTAATTATTTAATAATGCATAAAGGCTAATATAATTCAAATTTCTATTTAAATATTCAATTAAATTCCAAAATTCAATAATTGTATTATAATTAATTTCTCAATTAAACATAGATATTTAATTAATTTTCAATTAATTAAATACCCTATATTTAATAATTATTTTCAATAATAATCAATTTTACACATAACATGATAAATCACACAATATCACAACACTCAACTGAAATCACTCAAAATAAACTCATACACATAACAGATAGGATCCACGGATTTACGTCAACTAGATGAATCTGGGTAGGGTAATCAAACTGATACTTGTCCAATACTTAGGACAATAGGCTTAGGTTAGGGTTTTGGATTTGTATGTTGCCTCCCCTCTTTACCATTGAGAGGAATATATGGGCACGCTCACTCCTACAAATTCAAGGAAGACGATGCCCTGTACCTACAATCCTGTCATCAAAAGAACATGCATGTACATCCAATATTATATCACAAACAATGATAGGGATCGGTCGAACATGTGGATGTCGCAAAGCAAGTAACTATGTCTCCATCCTCTACCACAACAAACACGTCACAAATACATCAACATGTAAGATAACCATACACATGCAAGTATGGGGTAAGTACATCATAATCTAAAATCAAGGTATAATAAACATCGTGATAATATCATCACATCTATTTATGCATATGATAATCCATAACATCATAATCTATAATCATCATCAAATGTAATAATAACAACTCACATGAAATGTAGCCTCAAAGAATTTGTCCAATCAACTGAAATAACTGCCTAAAAGAGTATGACATCAAAAGATGAAACCAAAATATGAGTGGGTATTACATCCACCCCTCGTAAGATTAGGCTTACTCTTGGAAGCCTGTAAAAAAGTAAGGATATAGATCCTTTAATCTAGCTACATCCTCCCAAGTCACTAAAGACTCATCATTTGGGTCCCATTGGACCCTTACTTGCTCTATGGTGTGACCCCTAAGGGTCACACCCCACTACTCCAGAATACGCATTGGCTCCAAAGAAAACTGCCCATCCTCGACCTATAATGCATTCCAATCAAGTACATGCATAATGTCAGGAATATATCTCCTAAGAAATGAAACATGGAAAAAATCATGGATGTGCGATAGGCTTGGTGGCAAAGCAAGACGGTAAGAAACTGGTCCTATCCTCTCTAGGATCTCAAATGGTCACACAAAGTGAGGTGCTAACTTCAAACTCTTTCCATAATGGATCAGACTCTTCCATGGGTGCATTCTCAGGAACACTCTATCTCCAACTATGATCTATCTATCCACCCTATGAGAATCTTCATACTTCTTCTGTCTATCCTATGCAGTAACTAAATGCTCACGTATCTGCACTACCTATTGCTCCATGTCTCAAAGCATCTCTTGACCAAGAATAATATGGTCCTCCAATCTATCCTAGCTCAAAGTTGTATGACAAGGACAGCCATACAACACATGAAAATGAGACATGCCAATAGAATTGTGATATCCATTATTGTATGCAAACTCTACTAGGTACAAGTTGTCCTCCCAGTGAGTCTATCTATCCATGAAATACATCCTCAACATGTCCTAAAGAACCTGATTCACCCTCTCTATCTTTCCATTAGTCTCAGGATTGTGCGCTAAACTAAAATTCAGCTGAGCACCAAGATCATGTTGTAATGATGTCCAAAAAGCTGAGGTAAATATTGGGTCTCAATCTGACATAATCTAGCGAGGAATGCCATGTAGTCTCATGATATCCTGCATGAAGACTTTGGCTATAGAATTTGTTGTATACGATGATCTCATAGGGGAGAAATAAGCTACCTTGGTCAAGTGATCAACAGTCACCATGATAGTATCATTTCTACGAGGATTGAAAGGCAATCCAACAATGAAATCCATAGAAATGATATCCCATTTCCAAGATGGAATGAGATTTGGTTGTAGAAGCCCTGTTGGATGCTGATGTTCTGCCTTGACCCTCTGACACTCTAAGCATCTATCCACAAAGTCTGCAATATCCCACTTCATACCAGTCTAATTCTAGATTTGTCATAGATCTATGTGCATCTTCTTGACACCAGGATGTGCCAAATAGGGTGCACAATGATCCGCGGATAAAACTAATGTATGCAAATCAACCAATGGTGATACATAGATCCAGCTTGTATGACGCAATAGACCATCTGACTCTAAAACATAACATGAGAATCTTCCCTCCAATGGTCTCCTTGACTCTATCTTTACCTTCACCTCCTGATACAAGGTATCTCTAGGAAGTGACTGGAGAATCCTACTCCTCAAGTCCACACTAAGAGTCAATGCTAGAATAGTGTGTTTCTTGCAACTCAATGCATCTGCAACTACATTCTCCTTACCCTAAATATAGTTTATCTCAAATTCATATTTGCAAAGAAAATCCATCCACCTCTTTCTAGCATTCAGATCAGGCTGAATGAAGATGTACTAAAGATTGTGGTGATCACTATGAATTTCAAACTGATGTCCCAATAAAAAGATTCTCCATCATACCAATGCATGGACAACTATAGATAACTCAAGATCATGTGTACAGTAATTAAACTCATGATCCTTGATTTTGCAAGACTCATACACAATCACTCGTCCATCCTGCATAAGGACATCTCCAATCCCCTCTAATGAAGCATCATCACACACCAAGAAATATCCCACTGGGTCAGGTACAACTAGGATAAGTGTACTAGTAAAACACCCATTAAGCCTCTAAAAATCCTCCTCACACTTATCTATCCAAAAAAAATTCTTCCCTTTCCCCTGAAGAGAAGTGATGCAAAGTGGGCAACTAGAAGCCTCTAAGTGACCCAAATAGGGCAATGTACCCCAAAATTACTTGATTCAGAGCCAAAGTGCTTCACACTTATCACAAGTATGGGAAAAGGACTTGGTTAGGCTATCACAAACTCAACCCCAAAAGAGGCAACCTAATCACTAGGTTTTACCAATCCTACTACACAAACTACCAAGAGTGGCTTTAGGAGCACTTGACTCAAATTATTAACAATACCAACAAAATGACTTAAGGGACTAGGGGTGACCTATGCTCATAGGTGGGGTCTATTTAGGTCCCTAAAATTTAGTTCCAATGGCTCTTTCACTCAAATACAATCCATATGACATGGTTACTTTATAAATCTAAGACTATGCTTGTAGCCTTTTTCAGAAGGAAAATTTACCTTAATTTAGATTCTTACCCATAACCCCCATAACAGATTAGGGATTTAGGACCCTTTATGGCCTAAGACCTTTTACTTAATCCATGGAACATGGAAATGAGAAAGAGACACAAAATTGCTTCTATAATTAGGGCTAATTAGGCCTCCATTTACACTAGAGGTACCTTTAGGATGCATCCCAATATCAAACCAATGATTGGATCATGTGAGGATGTATACAAGGGTCTCTTTCTTTGATTTAGAGCCTCTGATAGAATCCCATGTGAGAGTTATGACTGTTGTCCTAATTCTGGATGGGTGCATACATAAGGATATACACCTAGGGCATCACTTCAACTCCATCTCCCTGAACTTTAAAGAACCTATCTTGTAGAATCTTAAAGAGAACATACAAAAAATCTTTCCACCAAGGTTCATTGAATTCCAATGGTGGAAAGTGGATATACACTTAATTTTCTTAGAAACCCTAAATTAGGACAAACAATCTAGGTAGTGGGTTTGTAAATTCAATAAATTTCAAACCAACACCAGTCAACACATGAGACCTGTTGCCCAAATTTTCCCATTCTGTGCAATTAACATATTTTTCCCTCTCTTGCGTCTTCTGTCTTGTTTTCCAGGGGTTCATGTCTTCACTTGGCCTTCAACCCTAAAACCCTAAGTCTTTCATGTGCAAACAAGGTGAAATAAACCCTAGACCCTTGGCTGTTATGTTTCAAAGTTACTTTTTCCCATCACTAAGAGCATGTGCTTATTTTCCAAGTCGCTTGAGTGCTTAAGCCTCAGAGAATATTCCTTTTCTTTCCCTGACTCTGCGCCTAAGCTTTTTCGCGTAGTCTGATGACCCATTGGAATATTCCCCTTACGTCTTCCGACTTGTCTACCTCTCTTCAGTCACATGATCGCCAGATCCATGTCATAAGCCCTGTGACAAGTGGGACCCTCTCAGTCAGTCGGGTGATCGCGTGACCCTCAGAGAATATTCCCTTTTATCTCCCGACTTTTCTTTTCTGCTTTGTCGCGTAGTCTCTTAACATATTGGAATATTCCCTCTGCGTCCTCTGACTTAGCGTTTGCCTTTGGTCATGAGGTCGCCAGATCTATGTTACAAGTCACATAAAGAATGGGGCCCACCCTCAGTCAGGTGATCGCGTGAAGAATTGGCAAGTCAAAGAAATGTCTTCCGACCTTGCACCTACTTCATGTCGCATGATCGCTGGATCATCTCAGTCAAACAGTTAGGCTCTTTCTTCAGTCGCGTGGTCTCATGATTAAATGGTGGTTAAGAGATAACATTCCCGACCATGTGACTAACTGTTTGATGTTAGTAGAAATACTCAGTCGGGTTGTCGCTAGAAAAGGGGCGATGACTCAGTTGTTCAGAAAGTGTTACATGGACAAAAGAAAAGATGACATCTATCAAAGAGCTAATGGTTGTCGCCTGATCGCTTGATGAAGGAAGAGGATCACGCGATAACAAGACTAAGGTATGTTTTCCCTCAGTCGCGAAGTCTCCTGATGATTTAGGGGAATAAGGAAATATAAAGCGATTAAAAGACAGCCGTTCGATGAACAAGTAAAGAGATCTGACGATGGTCGCGAAGTCTCGTGATAAAAGTGCCCCAGGGAAAAGGTCCTTCCGACTAGGTGATTAAGGTATGTCGCAAGGTCATTGTGAACAGAAAAAGGCACGTGCTTCAAGTTAAATGTAAAGACTCAGGATCACCCGACTAGGCGACTGAAGGCTGTCATGTTATCTTGAAAAGAGGCATGAGCATCTGGCGATCAGGCGACATGCCGTGACAGATAAAAGGTAGCAGTTAGGCACTGGGTCACTTGAAAAATGGTGAGTTAAGTGAAATGTCTCCCAACTTCAAAATTTCATAGTCGGGATGTCGCCAGAAGTACTCAGGTGGGCCAGGGGTTAAGAAAAAGCTGTTGTCACTGGGTTGTGAGATTTAACCAGGGTTAAGGACTGATGCTCGCGACTTAGAGACTAGCCGTTGTCGCGTGGTCGCAGGAATTTGAATTTGAAATTCTGGCAGCAAGATAACAGAGGAGAATGCTCGGCAGCCATGGTTTCTCTGTGCTCATTTTCCAGATTTGATCAGAAGGGGTTTCTAGTCATAGGGGTCATGCACGGAGCAGTCTGCCGATATTTGAGAAGAGTGATTTCAATATCGGTGAAAAAGAGAAGTTTCAACGTGTTACAGAGTAGAACAGAGTTATGGCTGAGTTTTTAGAAGTGCCACGAGGAAGAAGAAGAGGTCCTGGGCGATGATAAGATGAACACTTGGCTATGCACTATTCACAGACAAGAGAGATAGTTATTGCAGAGAAATATAGGTGAACAGGTGTACATGACTATTCAGAGTGAACATAAATGTTGCTAGCCGCCGTCTACCAAATCTAATTCCATTTGCCAGATCAAGGAGGAGCATGAAAATATCCAGGAATATCTATTTGAATCGGTCATTCTAGACCACCTCTTCTCTCTCTTTTCCTCTCTCCTGTGTTTTAGGGTTAGGGTTTCCCAGGACCATCTGAAGCTTGTTGCATCCTAAGGGATCCCAAGATGGTCTGAGCCCTATATATAGCAGAAAAGTTGCATTTACAAGGGTCGGTTCTTCTTCCTTTTGTGCTTGCTATCTATGTAAGTTTTCTGAGTTCCTGACAGAGACAAAGAGATTTTGTAACCCAGGAGTTCATTTTTATGCAGAAGGCATTCTCTGTGACATTTTTTTTGTCCTTGGTGTATTTTTTGTATGAGTCTGTAACTCATTGTGGAAGATAATATACAGAGCCTTATGTTCTTGGATCAATTTGTTGAATTGTATTAGCCTTGTCTCTTTTCTACTTGTTTGTATGTGTCTTGATTGTTGATGGATTAACTGTGGATAATTTCATTCCTCTTAATCAGTCCTTTCACAGCATCTACTTGTAGAAGAGTATGTCTGCTTGTAGGTTGTAGCTAGTGTTTACTGTTTAAAGCTGTTAACTGTGAAGAAGTCTTTCCTTTTAACTAGTTTACTCATGACCTGGTTATGAAGTATTTATGCATGCCTATACAGGGGACTTGTGTTTTACTCACGATTCATAGTTAGTTGGCCCAGGGGTTTATCCTATGTGTGTTATGTTCTCATACCATTTCCGGAGCATCACCTAGTAGGTAGTTTGCTTTCAGTCATTTCCCTTTCAAGCACTCCTTCTGTCCCTTTCCCTCAAAAGTTTTACTTTCTTGTTTAAGAAGCAAATTAAGGTGATTATCCAAGAGGAACCAGCCTATAACCTGGAGGTCTCATCTTAGTTAGAATAGGTCCCACAACCTGGAGATGATTCCCTTGTTATACTGGATTATCAAGACCAAGAGAGCTTGAGATCAGAGGCGCAAATTCAGTGTATAACATTTCTGGCACGCTCGGTGGGACTAAAAGAAGTCTGTTAGAGAATATTATGTGATCTCTGATATACAGGTTACATAATACAAGATTTTAAGAAGTTATTTTGACAAGTATATCTGGCGACTCCACTGGTTTCAAAGGTTCAGACTAGCCCTGTTTAAAATATATGAGAAAGATTGCAACTAGGAGCTCAAAGCCCACTGAATTTTCAGAGTTSCCCTTGAGGAGAAGTCACAAAGGYAGGTCAACTCACARGGAGTCCCYTGCAAGGAGAGTTCAKTCTACACCTCCTGATTCATCAGMAAGGAGRCMTYTTKCTGYTCAYCAYAGAAGAAGAGGAAGGTCTCTAACCAGAGATCTAGAAGAGGAAGATTCAAGCACAGCTAATATTTTTGTGAATCTTCAAGTTTCAGCTYCTSCAATGGCTAGAMATTTTKCCTTTGCACCCTTCAATCAAGGGAGCCCATTAARTTTTGYAGTGCATCATGATGTACCCCTGGTGGCATTGAAGAGTTTGCCTGATTTCACAGGAGAAGGGCAAACCACAGCCTTTGAGCATATAAGAGATGTGACTACCATCTGCAGCATCCACAACATCACTCAAGAGGATGTAGCCACCAAGCTATTAGCAACATCTCTAAAAGGTAAAGCTCTTGAATGATTCAGAACTTTACTTGTTGGGTCTATTACTTCTTGGGATGATTTGGGGGATGCATTAAGCAAACATTTTGAGGATAAATCATATAACGTGTCTCTGGTTGAGCAGTTAACAACCATTAAGAGAGACCCTCAAGAACAAATGACAGACTACAATAGTAGATTCCTTAAGACTTAGAATATAATCCTAGTTTCAGTCAGACCATTAGCAGACCATGCCTTCCTATACTATCTACAAAGTCTGAATAGTCAAATATCTGTCATGATTCAGTCCATGGGAGGCAACTCTTTACCCCAAGCTTTTGACATAGCTCTCAGGGCTGAAAATTGTTTAATTCAGGCAGGAGTGATACAAAGAAGACCACCAATGCCTATTTTTCCTAGCATTCAACCCAGTGCTCCTGCACAAGTGCCCCCATTTACCCCTATTCCCATTTTGGCTCCCCAAGCTAGTACTAGTGGCCAGGAACATGCCAAGGTAGTTTTCTCTCAGGAGTTGCAAGAAATAAAGAGTAGCCAGAGTAGCCAAGCTACTAGTATGCAAGAAGTTACAAATGTGCTACAAAACTTGTCAAAGGAGGTTACTAATTTGAAGAAACAAAACCAAGGTGTTAAGCCCCCCTTCCAACAACAAGGCCAAGGCCCTAATCAACAATATCAGAATCAAGGATAGCCTTATCAGCAAAGTAGGCCACCATATCAGGGAGGCTATCAAGGGCAAAGACAAAATTTTAATCAGAGACCATTCCAACCATATAACCCTGCACCTCTCAATTCTGCAAATCCAGTCAGAGATATGGTGCCTAGTCAAAACAACTTGGATATGGATAATGAATGGTGTTTTCCTTGCAACCAGCCTCACAATCAAGCCACATGTTCTAATGGGTGGATGAACCAAGCTCTGATGGTTCAGAATTCCTCTCAAGCTCAGGCAGAATGTTCATCCAGTGGGACAGCTCCTCAGAAAAAGACACAAGACAATGAAGCTGCTCTTTTCAATTGGGAGCAACCGGATTTTAATGGAGTCAATAGTGATGAGGCTTTTGTTGCCTTTACACGATCAAAGAGGAGAGCTCAAGACATGGAGAGGGATGATTCTGGTACCCAAGCAACCACATCTGCAGAGCCAGTACAACAGGCTATTCCTGTCATATTAAAGAAGGCTCCAGCCACCACAAACCTAGAAGGCCAAGATCCAAAAGGGCCAGAGCCCATCATAGTGAAAGCACAACAAAAAGGTCATACTACGACACCTTACAACATTGTAGACAATATGAAGAAGGTAAATGTCACTATGTCTATGTGGGACTCTTTGGCCATTCCAGGACAACCTGAGATTTTAAAAAAGGCTATATCAGAGGTGACGACTCCTCAACCTACAAAAGAAGCTATGAAGCCAGTGTTGGTCAACGCTAATCAAGAAAAGGAGGCTCCAATTAATAACATCAAGGCTAACCCCATGCAAGGTAGGATCTTGAAACCTCCTCCCATTTATGTATCATTAATCATTGGTAAATCTTTAGTGCATAATTGCATGGTAGATAGTGGAGCTACTAGCACTGTAATGCCCAATAAGGTGGCTGACCAAATAGGACTAAAATATGAGCCATTCCAAAAGAATGTCACACATCTTGACGGGTCCTCAGTTAGCACTATAGGTGTAGCCAAGGATACCAGTCTAGTCTTACATGCTAGCCCTAATTTTTCCATCCTCCTTGACATATTCATCATAGATTTCCCTGCAATGTTTTCCATTT
>MU228551.1:396541-410077 GCA_018584345.1 Thuja plicata
GAATTACTCCAAAGAAGATCATTGGTAATTCTCCATATATGCTAGTATATGGTAGAGAGGCTAAGCTTTCCATCTCAACAGAGTTACCAGCACTGGACCTAGCCACTCAGTATGCCCTATTCAATGAAGAAGATCCCTTACAGATCAGGTATGCTCAGCTGATGGAACTGGAGGAAATTAGAAACAAGTCTATGAAAGACATGGAATTCCATCAGAATCAGACTAAGAACAACTTTGATAAAAGAGCTAGGAGAAGGGACTTCAAAATTGGAGATATAGTCCTTAAGTGGGATGAGTTCAGATCCAGACCTGGCAGACATACAAAGTTTGATTCTTTCTGGGGTGGGCCATTTGTTGTTACAGAGTGTAGAGGGTCTAATGCTTTCCAGCTTTCAACACTTGATGGAGATGCCCTGCCAATTTTAGTAAATGGTTTCCATTTGAAGCCCTGCTTTGAGATCAATCCTTCTCTGTAAGTCCTTGTCCCTTTGTAAATATTTCCTTGTTTTCCTTCCTTGCTTTCTAGTGTAGTTCCCTGCTTTCCAAGAAGTGCACGCGCACAATTTTGTCGCTGTAAAGTTTTGTGCTCAGAGTGACTCCATGCCCATGGATGTGTCAAGGCAACTGGTCTTCATGCTTAGCAGGCAAGCATCCCGCAGAAATCACCAAAATGTTGCCCAAATTTTCCCATTCTGTGCAATTGACCTAGTTTGCCCTCTCTTGCGTCTTCTGTCTTGTTTTCCAGGGGTTCATGTCTTCACTTGGCCTTCAACCCTAAAACCCTAAGTCTTTCATGTGCAACCGAGGTGAAATAAACCCTAGACCCTTGGTTGTTATGTTTCGAAGTTAATTTTTCCCATCACTAAGAGCATGTGCTTATTTTCCAAGTCGCTTGAGTGCTTAAGCCTCAGAGAATATTCATGTTCTTTCCCCAACTCTACGCCTATGCTTTGTCGCGTAGTCTGATGACCCATTGGAATATTCCCCTTACGTCTTCTGACTTGGCTACCTCTCTTCAGTCGCATGATTTCCAGATCCATGTCATAAGCCCTATGACAAGTGGGACCCTCTTAGTCAGTCGGGTGATCGCATGACCCTCAGAGAATATTCCCTTTTATCTCCCAACTTTGCTTTTTTGCTTTGTCGCATAGTCTCTTAACATATTGGAATATTCCCTCTGTGTCCTCCGACTTAGCATTTGCCTTTGGTCGCGAGGTCGCCAGATCTATGTTACAAGTCACATTAAGAATGGGGCCCACCCTCAGTTGGGTGATCGCGTGAAGAATTGGCAAGTCAAAGAAATGTCTTCCGACCTTGCGCCTACTTCATGTCGCATGATCGCTGGATCAGCTCAGTCAAATAGTTAGGCTCTTTCTTCAGTCACGTGGTCTCGTGATTAAATGGTGGTTAAGAGATAACATTCCTGACCATGCGACTAACTGTTTGATGTTAGTATAAATACTCAGTCGGGTTGTCGCTAGAAAAGGGGCAATGACTCAGTTGTTTAGAAAGTGTTACATGGACAAAAGAAAAGATGACATCTGTCACGGAGCTAATGGTTGTCGCCTGATCTCTTGATGAAGGAAGAGGATCACGCGATAACAAGACTAAGGTATGTTTTCCCTCAGTTGCGAAGTCTCCTGATGATTTAGGGGCATAAGGAAATATAAAGCGATTAAAAGACAGCCATTTGATGAAAAAGTAAAGAGATCTGACAGTGGTCGTGAAGTCTCATGATAAAATTGCCCCAGGGAAAAGGTCCTTTCGACTAGGCGATTACGGTATGTCGCAAGGTCGCTGTGAACAGAAAATGGCACGTGCTTCAAGTTAAAGGTAAAGACTCAGGATCACCCGACTAGGCGACTGAAGGCTGTCGTGTTATCTTGAAAAGAGGCATGAGCATCTGGCGATCAGTCGACAGGCCGTGATGGATAAAAGGTAGCAGTTAGGTGCTGGGTCGCTTGAAAAATGGTGAGTTAAGTGGAATGTCTCCCGACTTTGAAATTTCACAGTCGAGATGTTGCCAGAAGTACTCAAGTGGGCCAGGGGTTAAGAAAAAGCCATTGTCGCTGGGTCGTGAGATTTAACCAGGGTTAAGGACTGATGCTCGCGACTTAGAGTATAGTCGTTGTCGCGTGGTCGCAGGAATTTGAATTTGAAATTCTGGCGGCAAGATAACAGAGGAGAACGCTCGGAAGCCATGGTTTCTCTGTGCTCGTTTTCCAGATTTGACCAGAAGGGGTTTCTAGTCATAGGGGTCATGCATGGAGCAGTCTGCCGATATTTGAGAAGAGTGATTTCAATATCGGTGAAAAAGAGAAGTTTCAACGTGTTGCAGAGCAGAACAGAGTTATGGCTGAGTTTTTAGAAGTGCCACGAGGAAGAAGAAGAGGTCCTGGGTGATGATAAGATGAACACTTGGCTATGCAGTTTTCACAGACAAGAGAGACAGTTATTGTAGAGAAATATAGGTGAACAGGTGTACATGACTATTCAGAGTGAACATAAATGTTGCTAGCCGCCGTCTACCAAATCTGATTCCATTTGCCAGATCGAGGAGGAGAATGAAAATATCCAGGAATATCTAGTTGACTCGGTCATTCTAGACTGCCTCTTCTCTCTCTTTTCCTCTCTCCTGTGTTTTAGGGTTAGGGTTTCCTAGGACCATCCGAAGCTTGTTGCATCTTAAGGGATCCCAAGATGGTCTGAGCCCTATATATAGCAGAAAAGTTGCATTTGCAAGGGTCAGTTCTTCTTCCTTTTGTGCTTGCTGTCTATGTAACTTTTCTGAGTTCCTGACAGAGACAAAGAGATTTTGTAACCCAAGAGTCCATTTTTATGCAGAAGGCATGCTCTGTGAAATTTTTTTTGTCCTTGGTGTATTTTTTGTATGAGTCTGTAACTCATTGTGGAAGATAATATACAGAGCCTTATGTTCTTGGATCAATTTATTGAATTGTATTAGCCTTGTCTCTTTTCTGCTTGTTTTTATGTGTCTTGATTGTTGATGGATTAACTGTGGATAATTTCATTCCTCTTAATCAGTCCTTTCACAGCATCTACTTGTAGAAGAGTATGTCTACTTGCAGGTTGTAGCTAGTTTTTACTGTTTAAAGCTGTTAACTGTGAAGAAGTCTTTCCTTTTAACTAGTTTACTCATGACCTGGTTATGAAGTATTTATGCATGCCTATACAGGGGACTTGTGTTTTACTCACGATTCAGAGTTAGTTGGCCCAGGGGTTTATCCTGTGTGTGTTATGTTCTCATACCATTTCCGGTGCATCACCTAGTAGGTAGTTTGCGTTCAGTCATTTCCCTTTCAAGCACTCCTTCTTTCCCTTTCCCTCAAAAGTTTTACTTTCTTTTTTAATAATAAAATTAAGGTGATTATCCAAGAGGAACCAGCCTAGAACCTGGAGTTCTCATCTCAGTTAGCATATGTCCCACAACCTGGAGATGATTCCCTTGTTATACTGGATTATCAAGACCAAGAGAGCTTGAGATTAGAGGCGCAAATTCAGTGTATAACAAGACCAAAATAAAATGAAGGAAGATTCACAAAACTAACCCTTGGTGTTAGACTTTCATGTCCTTCTATCTGTACCCACCGTACACAATGATTGTTTCTCAGGAATGCAAGAAAAATGGTTATTTTTATTAATTTTCAAATGCCAAGTTACATGATCATCCTACCACCCACCTGAAAGGGTTATTGTAGGAACTCCCAATAGTTACATGAAAATTTTGAACTGAGTTGACCATTTGGGAGTTGGTTTTCAAAAGGTTGTTAAGTTTGCTCAAAAGTTGCTTGACAACTTTTGAGCAACTTTTACATTTTTTGTAATTTTGCAAATCTAGTGACCAAAGTTGGTCATGATGTTATTTTTGTGATCCCTAGTGGATAAAAACATTAAAAACTCAAAAATAAAGTATTCCTATGGTTTTGGATCATTAATGACTCATAGTTAACCAAGAGCTAATAATGTGCCAATCTTGGAACTATGGCCTTACAAGGTGATCCAGTGATTAAACCAATGTCTTATCATTACTAAAGGCCTCTAAGGACCTTGAGAGAACCCCTAGGTTCCATAGGAACACTTGGTTCATTAAGGGTACTCCTGCACCATACCCCCCATGAGATTTTAACTCAAGTTCCCACTTGAGGATAGCTGGTCAATAGTGGTTCCATGTTGTTGGATCTGGTCCTCTATCATCAAGGTAGCATCTATTGGAGGGAGTCATTTCCATTTCACTAAGTACTGCATGTACTTATTCTTTATTTTCTACTTCAATACTTTGGTTTTTGAAATGTTTTTTTGTTCCATTTTATTTCTTGGTGGGAGATCTGTCACATAGTCTCCATCATCTTCAAGTTGGGATTCCTGCACATTTACAATGTCTGCAACACACTTGTAAGGAGTGAGGTCTGCAATATTAAAAATAGGAGAAATCAGTAAAGTAGGGGGGAATGAAATCTCATAAGCATTTTCACCCATCTTGGTGAGGATTGTGCAAGGACCAATTTTATTCATGTGTAACTTCAAATATCTTTCTTTAGGGAATCTCTCCTTCCTTAGGTATGACCATACCTTCTCTCCAACTTTGAAGTGAATTTCTCTTCTCTTCTTGTCTGTTTGTGCTTTGTATTTCATTGTTGACTATTGTAGTGACTCTTTTAATTCTGTCTGCACTTTAGAGATTAGTTTGGCTAACTTCTCTCCTTATGTACTCACTCTGAAATCAGATGGTAATTCTACCAAATCCAATGGACCTTTAGGATGAAGTCCATACGCTGTTTGAAATGGTGTCTTTCTAGTGGACCTATTCATGGAGTCATTGAATGCAAATTGTTCCTGAGGTAGGATCATGTCCCAACTTTGTGTGTACTATTTGGTTAGGCATCTCAAGAGATTACTAGGTGATCTATTTACCACCTCCATTTACCCATCTATTTGAGCATGGTATGCTGAACTATAAGTTAGGTTTGTTCCCAACTTCTTTAAGAGTGTCCTCCAAAAATGACCCTAAAACTTCACATCTCTATTAGACACTATTGTTTGTGGTAGGCCATGTATCCTAACCACTTCCTTAAAGAATAGGTGTGCTATATGGGAGGCATCATTTGTGCTCTTTCAAGGAACAAAGTGCACCATTTTACTAAATCTGTCCACTATTACAAAAACACTATCATAACCTTGCTTTGTCCTTGGCAAACCCATAACAAAATCTATTGAAATTGATTCCCATGGCCTAGAGTGAATTGTTAGGGTTTAATACAATCCTTGGTTAGTAGATACACCCTTTTCTTGCTGGAAAATAGTACAAGATTCAACAAATTTCTTGACTTCATTCCCCATCTTTGGACAAAAATAACTTCTTTTCACTAATTCAGTGGTGTTATCTATTCCAAAATTTCCTCCTAAGCCACCACAATGTTTTTCTTTAATGATATTTTTTCTCATAGAACATTTAGGAATGCACAATTGGGCTCCTTCAAACAAGAGTCCATTCTGAATCAGAAAATTAGAAAATTTGGTATGGTATTTGCCAACCATTTTAGTGCATACCTCAAAAACTTCTCCAAATTCTAGATCATCAGCATATAGGTGCTTTAGGGAGTCAATCCCTACACTCTAAAGTTGAAATTCCTCAACTAATCCAATTCTCCTACTTAGGGCATCAACCACCTTATTTGGCACTCCTTTTTGTGTTTAATATTGAAGGTATATACCTGCAACTTCTCCATCCATTTGATGTGTTTGACCCCAAGCTTCTCTTGATTATTTAGAAAACTTAAAGCATGGTTATCAGTATAGACAATGAACTCTTTAGGGAGTAAATAGTGTCTCCAATTTTTCAAGGCTTGCAGCATTGCATAAAGCTCTAAATCATAAGTAGACTACGTCAGTTTGGCATCATTCAATTTTTCTGAGAAAAATGCTATATCCTTACCTTCTTGGCTCAAGAATGCACGTATAGCCAAGTTTCTTGCATCTATTTCAACTATGAATACCTTGTTGAATTGAGGGAGTACTAGGATTGGGTATTGTGCCACCCTATTCTTAAGATATTGAAATGCATCTGTTTCTTCTTTAGTCCACTCAAATATAGTCTTCTTTCCACCTTTTATTGTGTCCAACATAGGAGCACACACATGGCTAAAATTATTTATAAACTTCCTATAAAAAGTTGCTAAACCATTAAAGCTTCTAACATCACCTTGGTTCTTTGGTGGAGGCTAGTTGACTATTGCTGCAACCTTCTCTAGATCCATTTTGAGAGTGCCTTGGGAGATGAAAAATCCTAGGAAGATGAGTTCCTTCTTCATAAATGTACATTTTTCCAAGCTAGTCACTAACTTGTACTGATGGAGTCTCCTTAGAACCTGCTCAACATGATCAAGGAATTCCTCTTTGCTATGACTATAAATCAAAATGTCATCCAAATAGATGACCAAAAACTTTCCAATAAAATCAATAAAGACCTCATTCATGAGTCTCATGAATGTACTAGGATAATTACTCAAGCCAAATGGAATAACAAGCCACTCAAAAAAACCTTCAGTTGTCTTAAACACTGTCTTCCATTCATCTCCTAACGTAATCATGATTTGATGATATCCTAATTTTAAATCAATCTTAGTAAAGTAACAAGCAGTGCCTAATTCATCCAAAAGATCTTCCATTCTTTGAATGGGGAACCTATATCTTATTGTTATTTTGTTTAGGGATCTGATGTCAGTGCACAATCTCCATTTTCCATCCTTTTTAGGGGTTAAAAATGATGGGAAAACACATGGACTGAGAATATTTTGGATGAGTCTCTTCTCTAATAGTTTATTTACTTGTCTTGCAATCTTTGCATGCTGCACTAGTGTCATCTTGTATGTGGCTTTTTTAGGCAAATAGGAGCCAGTTATTAATTCAATTTGGTGAATAATATCTATCAAGGGAGGGAGGGTTGTGGGCAGGTCACTAGTAGTGACAGGACTATATTTTGTGCATAACTTCTGAGCTTCATCTGGTATAGGATCATCATTATCAGATCTTACATTATCCTTAGGCTTGGATATTAAGACATAGGCTTCAGTTTCAGGCTTTCTTAATACTTTTAGCATTTCTTTTCCCCCATGGTTATGATAGCAGGTTCCTTCTCTATTTTGGTATCAGGCAGGGGCTTCATAGTGAAATTTTTTCCATCTATAGTGATGGAGTAGGTGTTTTTCCTACAATGGTGTTTGGAATCTACATCATACTACCAAGGCCTACCTAAAAGAATGTGGGAGGTATCCATCGCTGCAACATCACAAAGAACTATGTCTTTAAAGTCTGGTATTGAAAATTCTATCCATGTGTGTTCAGTCACTAAGGTTTATTGACCCTTTGTTAGCCAAGAGACATGGTAAGGAAAAGGATGAGTTTTCTTAGGGAGGTTTAACTTCTGTACCATTTCACAAGATACTAGATTTTTTAGTTGAGCCAGAATCTATAAGTAAACTACATACCTTCCCATTGCATTTGATCTTTGTCTGGAAGAGATTATTTCTTTGAGGAGGTTCTTGGCTTTGTGGAACTTGAAGGAAGACTTGCCTCATCATCAAACATGATCCTTCCTCTGGTTCTAGGTCCCTTTCTTTAGAATTTTCTTCTTTCTTGTCCTCTTGAATGACTTGAGCTCCTCTTTCACCTTGGTTATTGTTATTTCTCTTTTCAGGGCATCTTCCTGCATGGTGTCCCAATTGATTGCAGTAGTAACACCTCAATGGTCCATTTCCTCTTCCAGTGTTTTTCCTTCCTCTATTGAAGGGTCTTCTCCCTCTATAGTTACCTCTAGAGTTTGTATCACTATTTTCTTTGTCTCCTTGGTCAGGGGTCCTACTGCTATTACCAATGTATTGCCCTATATTCCAAGAGGTTCCTCTCCCTCTGAAGTTCTTCCCACTATCATTACTCTTCCCTTTTCCAAAATCCTCTTTTCTCTTCCATTTTTCCTTTACCTTGAGTGTCATTTGATAGCACTTGTTCATAGTGGTAGGGCAGTGTAGGCTAAGTTCCTCTTTAATAGATACTTTGAGACCATTCATATATCTTGCTAACTTTTGTTCTTTGTCTTTTGCCACATTTGTCTTCATCCATAATTTTAGGAACTCCTTGGTGTATAGGCCTACATCCATATCCTTTTGTTTTAGGATTTTCTTCCTCCTATGGAGCTGAATCCCATATCCTTTTGTTTTAGGATTTTCTTCCTCCTATGGAGTTGAATCCATGAAGAGATCATACTCTTCCCATTCTTCACCCTCTCTATTTGGATGAAGTTCCACCAAGTTATGGCTGCTCCCTTCAACTTGGATCTTTCCATCTTTACTCTCTACTTCTCAGGGATTTCGTCACACTCAAAGAAGCTTTTTAGGGCCTCTATCCAATCGAAGGCTAAATCTACATTCATCTTTCCATTAAAAGTTGGAAAATCCAACTTCTCATCCATGGTTCTTCTCCCCACTAATTTTAAGGCATCTATGAAGGGTCTCTAGTCTAAAGGAATGTTCACATCCAGATCAGGGTTGTCATCCTGTAACTCACTTCTCTCTTCACCACCAGAAGTGTCTCTTTTACCCCTCTCTACCTTATTCTCCAACTCTTGAAGTCTTCTTGTCAAGGCTGCATTTGCTGCCCTCTATTCTCTCACCATCTTTACTAGTTCAATATTTGTAACCCTTGAAGGGATATCTTCATCCTTAGTAGAAAATATAGCTCTGATACCACTTGATGCAAAGTGGGCAACTGGAAGCCTCTAAGTGACCCAAATAGAGCAATATACCCCAAAATTACTTGATTCAGAGCCAAAGTGCTTCACACTTATCATAAGTGTGGGAAAAGGGCTTGGTTAGGATATCACAACCTCAACCCAAAAAGGGGCAAGCTAATCACTAGGTTTTACCAATCCTACTACACCAACTACCAAGAGTGGCTTCAGGAGCACTTGACTCAAATTCTTAACAATACCCCCAAAATGACTTAAGGGACCAGGGGTGACCTATTCTCATAGGTGGGGTATATTTAGGTCCCTAACATTTGGTTCAAATGGTTCTTTCACTTAAATACAATCCATATGACATGGTTGCTTCACAAACCTAAGACTATGCATGTAGCCTTTTTTAGAAGGAAAATTTACCTTAATTTAGATTCTTACACATAACCCCCATAAAATATTAGGGATTAAGGAATCCTTTATGGCCTAAGACCTTTGACTTAAGCCCTGGAACATGGAAATGAGAAAGAGAAAGGAAAATACACAAAATTGCTTCTACAATTAGGGCTAATTAGGCCTCCATTTACACAAGAGGTAGCTTTAGGATGCATCCAAATATCAAACCAATGATTGGATCATGTGAGGATGTATACAAGGGTCTCTTCCTCTGATTTAGAGCCTCTGATCAAATCCCATGTGAGAGTTATGACTGCTGTCCTAATTCTTGATGGGTGTATACATAAGGATATACACCTAGGGCATCACTTCAACTCCATCTCCCTACACTTTAAAGAGCCTATCTTGTATAATCTTAAATAGCATCATACAAACAAGCTTTCCACCAAGGGTCATTGAATTCCCATAGTCGAAAGTGGAAATACACTTAATTTTCTTAGAAACCCTAAATTAGGGCCAACAATCCAAGCAGTGGGTTGGTAAATTAAACAAATTTAAAACCAAGATATATCAACACATGAGACAAAAATAAAATGAAGGAAGATTCAAAACACTAACACTTGGTGTTAGACTTTGATGTCCTTCTTTCCTTACCTGACCGTACACAATGACTGTCTCTCGGGAATGCAAGAAAAATGGTTATTTTTATTAATTTTCAAATGCCAAGTTACATGATCAGCCTACCACCTTCTTGAAAGGGATATTGTAGGCACTCCCAATGGTTACATGACAATTTTGAACTGACGTGACCATTTGGGAGTTGGTTTTCAAAAAGTTGTTTTCTCAAAAGTTGCATGACAACTTTTGAGCAACTTTTACATTTTTTGCAATTTTGAAAATCTAGTGACCAAACTTGGTCATGATGTTATTTTTGTGATCCCTAGTGGATCCAAATATTAAAAGCTCAAAAATAAAGTATTCCTATTATTTTGGATCATTAATGACTCATAGTTAACTAAGGGCTCATAATGTGCCAATCTTGGAACTATGGCCTTACAAGGTGATCCAGTGATTAACCCAATGTATTATCATTACTAAAGTCCTCTTAGGACCTTGATAGAACCCCTAGGTTCCATAGGAACACTTGGTTCATTTAGGGTTCTCCTACACCAAGAAGTGATAGGATGTGCAACTCTAGAGAAGTTCTTCACTAACTTGCGGTAGTATCCCGCAAGACCCATGAAGCTACATACCTCAGACACATTAGTGGTGCTGGCCACTAGTTGCCTCTATAGCCTAATCTAGATGCCCCACCAGTCTAGCCACCATGTTTTCCTCCATGACCTAAGGCCAAGTTAGCCTCTGTAAGAGTGGCTTTAATGACCATGACTCACAAGGTCACAGGCTCAAAGAGCTTTACTTCCCCCATGATGCAAGCACTAAGCCCTTGCACAAAGTGTTGTATCATAAGTGCGGAGTCTTGACTATATCTTGCCTACTGTTTGAGCTCATAAAAATGATGCTCATATTGCTCAATGGTAAAATTCAGCTACCTCAAGTTATGGAACTCATAGGACCTCTACTATCTCCACTGATCAGAAAGGAATCTCTCTCTAAAGTTCTCAAGAAAGAGCTCCCATGTAACAATGTCCATCTGAAGACCCAAATTATCCTCCTTGACCTTCCACCATATAGCTTCAAAGTGTGACAGTTGCATCACAGCATACCTCACTCTATTATTACTACTAAATGGGTGCATAGCAAAGATCCTATCTAAGGCTATGAGCCAAGTCTCAGCCTCCATACCAGATCCATGCCCATCAAAAGGAATATGCTTCCCTCTCATCAGCTCCCTCATGTGGTTTTCTACGACCACGTCAGGGTCCACTATATGGTTCTCCTATGAGGGCTCCAAGACCTCTCCTTCTATCTCTCCTCTCTATGAGAGTGATGGGATGCATCCTACTCTACTATGACTCTCTCAAGACCAAGATGATTCAGGATAGCCTGAAGCATCTGTCTAGTGTCAAGTCCTCTAGACTCATCCTAACTCTCCCTTCTCTAACCATCTCTATTCTGATGCTAACTACTCTCCTTCCTGATAGTCATGGAGGGGATAGACTACCTACCTCTCCAATGGGAACCATACCCACCTCTGCGATGGCCTCCAATGACTCTTGTTTCAGGTATGATTCCTAAAACAAACAAAGATAGATACAAAACTCCCCACATAGCTTGAATCATAAACTAAAGAATAAAATATAACCATAAAGAAATAATTTGAAAACAAAAGTGTTGTATGTCTATGTTTTAGTTTTAAGTTCAATATAGACACAACATACAATTCCCAGAGTTCCTAGTGTAGAAACTAGGGCTCTGATACCAAATGTAACACCCTGCCAGGCAACCCAAGAGAGATTAACCTAGAACATGATACTATGTTTGCTAAATAATTTTTTCTTAAAGTTTACATAAAAAGACATACATTAATGCGGAAGCAAATAACATTTATACACATTTCATACACTCACATAGATAACAAGACTCAAGGGTTCCATGACGTTGAATTACGTAAAGTAAAACACAACTAACAATATAACAAAAGATTCCATTTGAATAGATATAACAATTACAACTTACAAACCCATAGTTATATAAACCTCATGGATAACCATGAAACCACCATAAAATCACATCCACCATACATGTTGCAGGGTATGTGGTTGTCACTCTAATCTACATAATATATAATATCCAGATTAGGTATCACATGTGAAACATTTAAAATACTAGTGCTCAATCATGGGTGAGGAACACATCTTATTAGTTTATTTTAAGATCTCTTAGTTATGCATTTAGTTATCAATTATTAATTATACCTACAATAATAAATCCAAGTAGTCACTTAAAGACACATAACTTATTGCAAGCCACCCCCTACTACATATCTAGGTAACCTACCCTAGGCTCATAGATCCTTCATAGATCTAGCATAGGTCAAAACCCCAAGTATACCCAATCCAATATCCACACATAACAGGAATGGTCGCAAAGAGGTACACAATCTGATAATATAATCAAAAGGGTTTACATGGTTACTTTAGGGCAATTACATGAAACACACATGCCATATCATAAACAGAAATGCAAAACACCCCCTAGCCTTTGTATACATTCTAGGGAAATCTAAGAAAAATAGATACCCATAACGTGAAAACATGCACATAAGGAAAGAAAAAGCCATCTATATTATACAGAAGTCAGCCATAACTCTTACACATTTATTCTAACAATAAAGTAACAATCTTTCTCTATAAATCCTAATCACTATAAATCACAAATTGATTAAGCGAATCATCTTGTCCAAATTTTAAAGAAGCTATTAATTAATCAAATGATGTCTAATTTGAACAATTTACGCATAAAAGAGATAGTCATACTCAATAACATTTAAAACATGTCCTGATAAATAATAGGCCCATAACATCCTATTTCAACAACACAATAAATAAATCCTATTTAAATACCATAATTTGAAATCCATTTAAAGAATTAGGTCTATAGCTTAATCTAAAAAAAATAATAATATCATAATTAAATCTATTTAAAACTATTATTAGTATTTAAATAAACTAATTAAAATAACTATTACTAGTATTTAAATCAACTCAAACTTCTTTACGCTTATCTGGAAAGAAATATGTTGGAAAATACAACAATTACCATTGATGATAAGGCAGGAAGCTCAGGCCCTGGATCTAGAACTCGAAGTGGTATTAAAAGAAAAGTCCTTGAGATCCCGAAAGAGATGCTTGAGCTGAAGGAGTCCATTGACAAAATAAAAGAAATGCAAAAGGAGGTAGAGGAAGCCTACCAGAAAACAATGTAATATTTTTTCTTCAGTTCTGAAATTTTTGCTGGAAATTATGCTAGACTTTGTTCTAGAAGTTCTGCTGGAAACTGTGCGTTCTTTTGGTAGTTCTTGTAATTTCCTATTTTCGCTCTAGGGTGTCTCTTTGGGTCTTGCGTTTTGTTCGATGCAAGCTTTCTATGTTTGTAAGTGCCTTTGATGCTTATCTCTAGTAGCTTATTGTAAAAGGTTTTGGGGTCCTTCCAAAACCTATTTTTACCTTAATAAAAAAATATTAGATAAATTAAATTAAATTAACTAAACTTAATATATTTAAATTAATTATGAATTACTAAATTAAAATCAACATTAATTAATATTAATTAAACAAAACATATTGATTAAAATTAATAGTAAAACATATTAATTAAAATTAATACCAAAACTTAATATAATAATTACAAATTAAACTAATTTTAAAAAATGAAAAGAAAAAACCAAATTGACATGGGGGTGGCGGGGCCCACACCCCCCTCCCCTT
>MU228551.1:425049-455414 GCA_018584345.1 Thuja plicata
CTTATGTAGTTGCATTCTAACAAGTGCATCACATCTAAAATCCTTTTGTAGAAGGTGGACTTAACCATTCTTTCCAAATCTCTTAACAGAGTGCACACTTAACAGTGTTGCTAAAGCTTTAAATGAATTAGATCTTGATAGGTCTCCACTGTAATACTCCTAACAGGGTAGGTCATCAGAAGTGACCAGTTGTAAGCCTTAACCATCCCCTTCTTATCTGCAGATAGTGAAGTCTTGTGGGTAACAATCCCCACCGCAGTTTTTACTTCCTAACAGGATTTTTCTTTGATATCATATCTTGTGTTATGTGTTATCTATTTTCATGAATGTTTTTGTTATGGTTACATACTAAAGAATTTATGATATGATTGCATATGCATAAAAGAAGATGAAGAGTTAGATAAGATAATTTACAAACTGATGATTAAGGGTTAATGGGCTAACCAAAAAAAGTTTTAGAGGTACTGATTCACCCCTCCCCTCTCAGTATATCATCTCAATATAATTCCAACAGAGGTCTGGGGCCCAAAGAGGTCAGTCCCAGGGTAACCTATCGTAAGTTATTAATAAGTGATAATTTAATAATAATACTTGGGGTTAACATTAAATACAAGACGGATCATGATACCTCAGTCATGACTTGAGCGCTAGTACAGGTTAAGGATGAGGATGGGATGATACCTAGAGAGTAGGTATGATTAGATTCCTCATCTTTATGAAAGGGTATTCTAGTTTTGTATGAGTCATGTTGAGGGTTCGAGGTCTAGAGTGGCCAGTCCAGGGTAACTCAAGTGATTGACCATGTGATGACACTCCCATAAAATGTAGCCTAAGTCTCCTCCATAGGTCCCGCTTTACCTTTTTATCGTTATGTTTTTGGCTTTTGGATTTTTTGCTTCATTGGTTGGTTCATGTTGGTGTTTTGGTTAATTTATGTATGATCTTTGTCTTTGGATGGTGTACCCTTGTATTGACCTTTGATCTCCATTTTTTCTTGATGTTTCCTATCCTTATACTTCTGCTTTAGTCTTTCTTTTTGTGTTCCCATGTGTAGGCCTGATGTTCTCTCCTCAGCACGGTGGGAGTGGACCTTTGGTTCCATGAGGTCGGGTGGTAGTGATTCTTATTACCATTGAGATTCGATGATCATTCTTCATTCTTGGATGATCCTTGTTGCAGCTCTATCTTCTTAGTCTTCTAGAGACTTATTCAATTTCATGAGTTGTATATTTGTATCATATGTGTATATTGGTTGACATCCATTCAAAAGATGTATTATATTGTCATGTATTATTGCATACCTTGCGAATTGTGTAGTTGATGTTAACTCTTTTGTATAGCTTGGGTATCAGTTGTATATGTGGTCTTATTATATGAGATGTATATCATGGACTCACTTGATGAATATTTTATGTTAGATATTTTTAGTTGTTCTTCATAGATTATTCTACTTAAGTAATTCTACGTCAATGAACCCTCAAGATTTGTAACCTTTGTTGAGTTGTATTTATGTGTATGTCATGTATCTCATTGTATTACTTCCACGTTGTTATCATTATTGTTTGTAAACATTTAAAAACAAATTGTCATGTTAACTTAGTTGCATGTTTAGGTTAGTCCTCCTGGGTTCCCTAGCATGGCATTACATAAAATATATTAAAGTTTTTGGGAGAAAATGTTATATACTGAAGGACAATAGAAATGGAAAAGTTGATGTTAATAGTGATCAAGGCATATTCCTGGGTTATTCCACTAAGAGAAAACTGTATAAGTGTTTGAATTCTAACACTAACAAAGTTGTGAGAAGTGCAAATATTAGAATTGATGAATATGCAGAAAAGAATGAAGTGGAATGCAAGAAATAACCTAAAGGTTATAGATCTTTCATTTATATGAATGAAGGAGAGCTCAATAGTGTGCTTGAACCAGAAAAAGAAGTTTCCAAACAACAGAATGATGCTTCCGAGAAACAAAAGGAAAATGCTGAGTTACAAAAATTCGTTGCCAAGCATCGAGAGGGAATTTATGATCAATATGAGTATGAAACAAAAACACAAAATAAAATTTTAATTAACTTTGACGATGAATCTTAGAATGAACAACAAGAGAAAAGGAGACCAGAGCATACACTAGCAAAATATGTAAGAAGACATCATAAACCTAATCAAATCATTGGAGATAAATATTCAGAGGTCATGAAGAGAAGCAAATTGAAAAATCAGACATGTTTATTGTGGGAATTTGAGCCAAAATCAATGAAATATGAATTAGGAAATGAAGATTGGATATAGTCCATGAATGAAGAAACTGAACAAATTGAGAAGAAAAAAACTGGGAAACTAGTACCTAGACCAAAGGACAAGAATGTTATTGGAACAAAGTGGGTATTTAGAAATAATCTAAATGAAAATGGAGAATTTATAAGAAATAAGGCCATACTGGTATGCAAAGGTTATGCACAAGAAGAAGGCATTGACTATGGTGAGACGTTTTCCCTAGTTGCAAGATTGGAAGGAGTTAGAACTCTACTGGCTTATGCAACTTACAATAAATTCAAAGTATATCAAATGGATGTCAAATAAACATTTCTGAATGGAATACTAGAAGAAGAGGTATACATTGAACAAGCTAAAGGATTTTTTGATTCATGAAATAATAATATGGTTTACAAGCTACATAAAGCATTGTATGGATTGAGGAAATCCCTTAGAGCATGGTATGATGGATTGCACAATTACTTAGTCAAGATTGGATTTACAAGGACAAATGCCAACAGTAATCTATACTTAAAGTCTGACAAAGGTAAAGGGGTATTATTAGCTAAAATATTTTTTGATGATATCATATTTGGAAGACAAGATGTTTTATGCCAACTATTTGAAAAATAAATGCAAACTAAATATGATATTTCTATGTTTGGAGAGATCAAATTTTTTCTTGGTTTGCAAGTATATTAGAAGATGAAAGGTATCTACATTACACAATCTAAGTATATCAAGGAGATACTAAATTTTCTTTGGCATGGAAGACTCTAGACTTGTAATTACTCCTATGGCTACTGGACAAAAACTATCAAAGATTGATGAGGCAACTAAAGTGAATCAAACCCTGTATAGATCAATGATTGGAAAACTATAATATATTGTCCACAATAGACTAGATATTGCATTAGTAGTTGGGATTGTTGCAAGATTTTTTGCAAATCCTAAAGATAGTCACTTGATGGCAGTGAAAATGATTCTAATATATTTGAAGGGAACAGAGGACTATGGATTATATTATAAGAAGAATGAGAAGTTTGAAGTGAAAATTTACACAGATGCAGATTGGGCAGGTAATGTTGATGACAGAAAGAGAACAAGTGGAGGTGCATTCTTTTTAGGAAAGATATTAGTCTCTTGGACAAAAGAAACATAACTATATTTCTCAATCTATAATAGAGGATAAATATGTCACAATAGCAGTGAATTGTTCAAACATAGTATGGATCAAACAATTGTTGAATGGTATGAAGGAAGAGAACACAGACCTAGTTCTTATTTTTTGTGATAACACTAGTGCTATTAATATTTGAAAGAACCTTGTGATGCATACAAAGACCAAGCATATTTCTATTAAGTATCATTACTTGAGAGAGTTGGTACAAGACAAAGTAGTAAGAATTGAATATGAAAATACAAAGGAAGAGTTGGAAGATATATTTACTAAAGATTTAGCTAAGGATTCTCATGAGTATTTAAGAGGAAAACTAGGGGTGATTCCCCTATCATAGGCTAAATGAGATCATAATGGAGTGGTAGAATCAAATGTACTACATAGAATATCTGGAAGATTGATGCAAAAGGTGGTCACAGTTTAGGATTTGCCTAAAGTTGTGATGTGTTAAGAAAAAGATGTTGATTAGTCATAAGAAATATGATAGAGGGAGCATAGAATTTGAAAACCTGACACAGAGATATCTACATGATGAAGATGTATTTCTTTGGAATTTTTGTCAAAGAGGGAGAAATTAATAAGGAAACAAAGAGGGAGAACAAGACATGGAAACATTGAGGGGGAAATACTATGAGGAGGATGTTCAGAGAGAGATTACACAGAGAGAAATCTATCCAAAAGGGAGACAATATTTATACTGGAGAGAATCAAAATAAAGCTAAGGACATTAATGAAAATCTATTTACAAAACATACTTTTTGGATTGTTTGGGAACCTTGCATATGTTTTTTGTTTGCATTTTTTTGCCATCAATGCCAAAGAGGGAGATTGTTGGAAACTACAACTGAAAGAATTATTATATTTCCATTGATGTCAAACCTTAACTAGTAAGACAATTGTTATCTTGTAAAGTGCTATATCAATTTATTGATGAAGAAGATTTGAAAAGGAGAGATAAAAAGAAGACCTGGTGAAATGGTTGAGTTATGTGAAACTACAATGGGTACTTGATGAGATCGCACCTTGACAAGGTAATATATTGTTTATCTTAAGTCAAAGTGAAGTTTGGACGACTACAAGATTAGTCTTCACCGAGTAACAAAGAAGAAGATTAAGAAACTTATGTTTGTGTTGAGTTACGTGAGTGTCAACCGAGCATCACCATTTTTTGAGTGTCAGAGAATTACCGAGTTATCTAGTGATGACCGAGTGATAGAACACAAAATTGGCCGACTATCAGTATTATGATAGTTTGGTAGAGATTTGAGATCCCAGCTGACATAGTTGATTTTCTTGGGATGTGTGAAGCGTATTTAAGATAAGGATGATTTTTGTCGAGAATTAAATGAACATTTAATATATGTTTAAATTTTTTGTGTATGGATTCAAGCAGTTTTAGGATGTATTCTATAATGTAGATGGAAATGAAATGTTGGAAGGATTTGTTGGATCTAACCTAACCCTAGGATCTACAGTGATGATTAAGAGATAGTAGATCAAGCTACCTAATTAGAGAGGTATAAGATTAACCTAATTGCAGGTTATGTGTGTGTGGTATGAGGTTAGTTCAGTTGATTGGAAAAATCAAAGGAGAAGGAAGAGAATGATGAAGAGAGTAGTATAGGACTGGACATTGGTGATTGTGATGAGGAGGTCCTCTCCTAGAGCCTCCTAGCTCTATCCAAGTCCTTCTTCTAGACTTCTTTAGGGTCCCTTCTCTATGCTATCTAGAAGACAATCTCCTAATACCCTAATTCACTAGGAACTCTCCACCAATTTCAACTCTTCTCTATACTTCTCTCCATAGCTCTCTTACATTCATGGCTCCACTAACCATCTACCACCCCTATGGTTTCAAACCCTTAAGGAAGGCTTCCTCAATTCCCTCTAGGTATATTTCCCACTCTAAGGATTCAATTTTGTAAGTTTCCCTTTCATTTTCTATATGGGTTCTAGAATCTAGCCTTTTAGGCCTTATAGCATTTTTAGGTCTATTAGCCCTCTAAAAAATAGAAAAGGTGATTTCTCTCCTAAAATCCCTTTACATCCCTAGAAAAAAATTCCATAATCTTTGTGGGTTTTTCTCCCCCTTTATTATTTTCTAGGTCTTTCGTCCCACTACTGTCCATACAATGGACTTTTGCCAAACCCCTAAAAATAAGGGTTTCTAGGGCATGAAGACTGCTCTAGCTTCTTGTTCTTCTTTCACTGATCTAGTGAACTCCTCTGAACTCCTCCTTCCATAAAAATATCTACATCTCATTCCCCTACACTCCTCCAACAATGATTGGCACATATATATCACTTTGCATCCTCCATTGTTGCTACACTACTCAGGAACCCTAGCCAGAATGACTAGCACTCACCTAGGGCCTGATTGTTTTAAGCTCCCCCTGCACACACACACACACACACTCCACAAGCCATATTTACACTTTATATACAAGGTTATAATGTTTTCCAACTTGTTATGGAGTTTGAACCATGAGAATACCAAAGAAACCCTTCTTTTACATGACTGGACCAAAACTGGCCAATAAACTTGCAAAACTCAATAAATTTCACAAAGCTTAACCAGAAAGTTCAATCTATCAAAATAATACCAAAAATAAATTGGAAATAAATTTTAAACACTATCAAGTCATTAATTTAGTCCATTCAATCCAATCAAGTCGTGGATGATGGCTCTATCGCTTAATTACAGTGTAAAATCCTTCTTCTCAAACACCAGTCTATACACAATGAACTCTAACTATCTACTTAGGTTTGGGAACACCTTATATACTTCCTTCCCACTTTTTTAGACCCTTTGGTAAGGATTTGGGAACCATAAGTGCCGATTCCTAAAAACTAGGAAATGTTGTCATGACAACTTTGAAAGTTGTCATGACAACTTTGACAACTTTTTGTCAAAATAACAATTTTCACATTTTGAGTGTCCTAATTGGTTTCAAACCTTACTAATTGACCTCAAATGACTTCAGAACATTAAAACCTTAAAAATATTCCCACTTTGGGACTTTTTTCAACTCTTTGACTTTTGAGTTGACTTCTAGGTCTTAGACCCCTAGAATCAACTAGACTAAATGAACATTCAACCCTAACCCTTCCTAACACCAACCACACCTCAAAATCACACTAGGGAATTTATATTGTAGTCCTTATTATTTTATGGTTGGCCAAACCAACCTACAAGACATAATGTTCAAAGATCTAATTAAAAACCTTAGGGTGCTCCTGCATCATCCTCCCCTTGCAGCAAGAAAGTCAAGGTATCTATAATGTTGGGAACTCCTCACTAATTCCATGCTTTTTGAAATCACTCTTAGCTATCCAAGTAGCTTCTGACTCTGGTTGTTGTCTCCACTTCACTAGATGTTGCATATAGACTTTGTGTCTTGTCTTCTTCTTCACCCTTGAATCCAATATCTTCTCCACTTGTGGCTTGACTTGTTCCAGAGTCCTAAACTCACCCATGTCCTTATGCACCTCTATACTATACTAAAAATAATCCATCTCCGGTCCCTTACATCTGATCAAATATTTCACATTGAATATTGGATAAATTTACATCTCCTTGGGTAACTCCACCTTATAAGCATTAGGCCCATAATTAGCCAATATCTTGCAAGGTCCAATTATTTTCATCTGTAGCTTACTAGGTATCCCCTTTTATAATATTGCCTTATTTAGGAACACCATCACTAGCTCACCCACTTCAAAATGAAAATCTATTCTTCCCTCATCTCTTTTCGCCTTCAACTTCTGATTTGCTTCCATTAAGGTCCTCTTTACCTATTCATGGACTTCCCTCATTGATTGGGAGAAGTCATCAGCATGCCCACTAACTTCTTCATATCCTTTGAGGTCCCTAAGCTCCATCACACCCCTTGGATGTGCCCCATAAACAATTTCAAATGGAATTTTCCCGTAGTCCTATTTATGCTATCATTATAGGAAAATTTTTCCTATGGTATTACTTTCTCCCATCCTTTTCCATATTCCTTTTTCAGACACCCAAGTAGGTTCCCAAGTACTTTATTGATCACTTCAGTCTGCCCATTTGTTTGAGGATGATAGGCAGATCCATGAGATAAGTTTTTGCCTAGTCTCTGCCATAGGGTCTTCCAAAAGTTACCCATGAACTTCACATCCCTGTCTGCAACAATGCTCATTGGTAGGCCATGTATCCTTACTACTTCTTTGAAAAAAAAGTAGGCAATATGGCTGGCATCATGTGTTGTTTTGCATGGTATGAAGTGGTTCATTTTACTAAACCTGTCTACCACTACAAATACACTATCTAAACTAGTTGGAGTTCTAGGTAACCCCACTATGAAGTCCATACTTATGCACTCCCAAGGTCTACTTGGGATGGATAATGGCTGGTAAAGTCTTTCATTGGATGAAGTGCCTTTAGCCTTCTGACATATGCCACACTGCTCCACATCTCTTCTCACTTCCTTCTGCATCTTTGGCCACCAATAGAATCTCTCTACTAATTCCAATGTCTTATTCAATCCAAAGTGTCCACTTAGGCTTTCATTATTCTTTTCTTGTATGGCATTCTCCCTCATTGAGCCTTTTGGAACACAAAGTTGCTTTCCTTTGAATAGAAACCCATTCTGCAATGTATACTCTGCAAACTCACTATGAAAGTGATTCTCAAAATTCTGACACACCTTGTATATCTCTGAGAAATCTGAATCTCCACCATATAGGTCCTTAAAACCTTCAACTCCTGTATTTTGCAAATAAATCTATTGGATGGTGATTATTCTCCTACTAAGAGCGTCTACAAATTTCTTTTTCACCCCCTTCTTATTCTTTATGGTAAAGGTGTAAGATTGTAGGAACTCCATCCACTTGATGTGTATCAAGCTAAGCTTGTCTTGAGTGTTTATATAAATCACTACTTGGTTGTCTATGAAGACAACAAACTCCTTGGGAAAAAGGTAATGCCTCCACTTCTTTAAGGCTTGTACAAGAGCATATAGCTCCAAGTCATAGGAAGAGTACCTATACTTAGCCTCATTTATCCTTTCACTAAAAAAGGCCACAGGCCTGCCTTCCCGACTTAGGATAGCTCCTACTACAATGCTACTTGCATCACATTCAACAATGAATGGTTTGTCAAATCTTGGTAACAGTAATATAGGCTGAGTAGCCATTTCCTTCTTCAACCTTTCAAATCCATCATTAGTTGCCTTTGTCCACACAAAATTTGTTTTCAGTCCTCCTTTTATAGTCTCTAGGACTCAAGAAAAAATCTCACTAAATCTCCTTATGAACTTCCTATAGAATTGGGCTAACCCATGGAAGCTCTAACTTTAGTCCCTGTCTTAGGAGTAGGCCAGTTCAATATGTCCTCTACTTTCTCCTTATCCATTTTTAAGTCACCTTTGGAAACTACAAAGCCAAGGTAGACTAGCTCTTCTTTCATAAACTCACTCTTCTCAAGGTTTATAGTGAGTTTCTCTTCCGACAACTTCTTCAACACTAACTCCAAGTGTTTCATGTGATCCCCTTTAGTTTTACTAAAAATTAGGATGTCATCTAGATAGACAACTACAAAAACTCCTATATAGTCCTTCAAGACTTCACTCATCACAATCATAAAGGTTCTTGGTGCATTGGTAAGCCCAAAGGGCATCACTAACCATTCATACAACCCCTATATAGTATTAAATGCAGACTTCCACTCATCACCTTCTTTCATCCTAATTTGATATTACCCACTCTTCAAATCAATTTTAGAGAAGTACTTAGCACCCCCCAAGCAATCCATCAAGTCTTCTATTCTAGGAATTGGAAATCTATACCTGATAGTTATCCTATTTATTTCCCTAGAATCAGTACATATTCTCCACTTACCTCCTTTCTTAGGAGCCAAAACCACTGGGACAACATAAGGGCTGATGCTTTTCCTAATCAATCCTTGATCTAACAATTCTTGCACCTGCCTGGCTATCTCCTTGTTTTTCTCTGGTGTCATCTTGTATGCATCTTTGTTTGGCAAGGATGCTCCTGGTATGAAGTCAATCTAATGACTTATCTCCCTCTTTGGTGGTAATGAAGCTGGTGTACCCTCACAAATTATGTATTTGAACTGATCCAACAGTTCCCTCAGCTCTTTTGGCATAAGTGCTTGTTTAAAAGTTTCCTCCTCTTTTGGCTTTAGCAAAATCGCATAACCAACTTCTTCATCTTTCATATCCTTTAGAAATCATTTCCAACTCATCAACATGACACTGGATTCTTCCTTCTCCACTATTTCTTCCTCTAGTATGGATTGTATCTTGAATATTACCCCATTTTTCTTGAAGGTGTACTTATTATCCTTCCCATTATGGACAGCTTCTCTGTCATATTGCCATGGTCTTCCAAGCAATAGATGGAAAGCATCCATTGGAAACACATCACATAGTATCCTATCTTGGTACTTTCCAATAGCAAAATCTACCCACACTTGTTCATTCACCAAGATGTTTTGACCCTTGTTCAACCATGTAAATTTATAGGGACATACGTGTGGGATTTTGGTGAGCTTCAACTTCTCAATTGCCTCCTTAGATATGACATTATTTTTTGACCCTAAATCAATGATCACCTTACATACCTTTCCCAATATCTTGCATTTGACTCTGAAAAGAGCCCTCCTTTGTTTGTTCTCATCTTTGGTGGGTGTCTTGATTAGGATCCTCCTCAACATTAGATGCTCTCCTTTCTCTGAATCCAGACTCACCTCTAATTGTTTAGAACAATCTTATTCTTGAACATAAGCTATCTTCTTCTCCCCTTGTGAAGATGTTGGATTCTTTGGGCACCTATATTCAGGGTGTCCTAAATTTCCACAATTGTAGCATTTCATTGAAGAAAAGTGGGAGCTTCTCCTAAAGCCTCCTGATCTTTCAATGCCACTGTTATAGGAACTCCTTCCTCTATTATTGTACCCACCTCTATTGTTTCTCTCTTTTCCTTGCTCTACATATCTGGATTCACTTTGTCCTCTACTGTCACTGCCTCTTCCACTTGAACCTCCTCTATGGCCACCTCTATTATCTCTACCCCTTCCCCTATTTCTTGAACTAGAATATTGTTTCTTCTTTAGTTTCTCTTCTACTTTCAAAGCCATTTGAAAATAGCTATGGATGGAAGTCAAGGTAGAGAGACCGAGTTCCTCCTGAATGTTCTACCATAAAAAATTTAAGTATCTTGCAACTTTAATGCTCTCTGTCTCCTGAATTCTTGATCTAAGGCAAAGCTTTTGAAACTCCTCTGTATAGGCTAGCACATCTAGGTCTTTTTACCTAAGGTTTTGCCTCTTCTTATGCAGTTGAGTGTCATATTCCTCTGGAAGGTAATTCTCCTTCACCTTTGCAACCATAGTTTTCTAATTTTATATGGGATTCTTTCCCTCTTTCTCTCTTTCTTCCTGCAAGAAATTCCATGATGTAAGTGCTTTCCCTCTTAGCCTTGATTTGTCTATCTTCACCTTTTGGGCTTCTATAATCGCATCACACTCAAAGTGATTCTTTATCCCTCCAAGCCAATCTGTAACCATTTCAGTGTTCATCTTACTTGAGAATACTGGTATCCCTTCTAGAGCCTTCCCACTCAATGCCTTGAGTTCTTTGAAGAATGGTTCCTCTGGTAGAAGAGGGTTAGGCTCTCATTCTATCTCCTCTTCTACTGGTCTCTTCCCTTTATCTTTTGCTTCACACATTTCTTCTCTCAACCTGTTGGTTGTCCCTGCAACCTTTTCCATTTTAATCTTCATTTCCTCCATTGCTTCTTCAAGAATCCCATTCTTGATTTGCTTCACTAAAAAATCCTTGGCTAGCTCTGCATTAGTTACCACGATGTTCTCACCTATGGATTCACTCTAATCTGACATGCACAATGCCACTCCCAAGCCTTTTAATGGCTCTGATACCAATTTGATGGGGAGATCCTCTCCTAGAGCCTCCTAGCTCTCTCCAATTCCTTCTTCTAGACTTCCTTAGGGTCCCTTCTCTACCCTATCTAGAGGATAATCTCCTAATCCCCTAACTCACTAGGAACTCTCCACCAATTTCAACTCTTCTCTATATGTCTCTCCATAGCACTCTTACATTCATGGCTCCACTAACCATCTACCACCCCTATGGTATCAAAACCTTAAGGATGGCTTCCTCAATTCCCTCTAGGTCTAGTTCCCACTCTAAGGATTCGATTTTGTAAGTTTCCCATTCGTTTTCCAAACAGGTTCTAGAATCTAGCCTTTTAGGCCTTGTAGCCTTTTTAGGCCTATTAGCCCTCCAAAACACAGAAAAGGTGATTTCTCTCCTAAAATCCCTTAACATCCCTCGAAAAAAATTCCATATTCTTTATGGGTTTTTCTTCCCCTTTAGGATTTTCTAGGTCTTTGGTCCCACTACTGTTTGTACAATGGACTTTTGCCAAACCCCTAAAAATAAGGGTTTCTAGGGCATGAAGACTAGTCTGGCTTCTTGCTCTTCTTTCAATGATCTAGTGAACTCCTCTGAACTCCTCCTTCCATCAAAATATTTTCATCTCATGCCTGTACAATCCACCAACATTAATTGGCACATACCAATCACTTTGCATCCTCCATTGTTGCTGCACTACTCAGGAACCCTAGCCAGAATGACTAGCACTCACCTAGGGCCTGATTTTTTTCAAGCTCCCCCTACACACACACACTCCAAAATCCATATGTACATTTTATATGAAAGGATCTAATGGTTTCCAATTGTTCATGGAGTTTGAACCATGGGAACACCAAAGAAACCCTTCTTTTACATGATTGGACCAAAACTGGCCAATGAACTTGCAAAACTCAATAAATTTCACAAAGCTTAACCATAAATATTAATCTATCAAAATAATGCCACAAATAACTTGGAAACTACATTTTAAACACTATCCAATCATTAATTCATTCCATTCAGTCCAATCAAGTCATGGATGATGGCTCTGTCACTTAATTATAGTGTAAAATCCTTCTTCTCAAACACCAGTCCGTACACAATGAGCTCTAATTGTAAAATTATGGTTGGTAACACCTTATATACCTCCTTCCCACATTTTTAGACCCTTTGGTCTAGATTTGGGCACCATAAGTGCCGATTCCTAAAAACTAGGAAATGTTGTCATGACAACTTTGAAAGTTGTCATGACAACTTTCACAACTTTTTGTCAAAATAACAATTTTCACATTTTGAGTGTCCTAATTGGTTTCAAACCTTACCAATTGACCTTAAATGACTAAATAACATTAAAACCTTAAAAATATTCTCACTTTGTGACTTTTTTCAACTCTTTGACTTTTGAGTTGACTTCTAGGTCTTAGACCCCTAGAATCAACTAGACTCAATCAACATTCAACCCTAACCTTTCCTAACACTAACCACACCTCAAAATCACACTAGGGACTTTATATTCTAGTCCTTATTCTTGGATGGTTTTCCAAACCTACCTGCAAGCCAAAATGTTCGAAGATCTAACTAAAAGCCTTAGGGTGCTCCTGCACCAGATTGCCTAAAGGATTTCCAAGTAGATCTGAGTGATAGAGATAACAATGAAGGCCAGTTAGTGAATTAGCATTTGAGCTACAATTGGATCTGTATTTTTAAAGTGAGTTTTATTTCTTAGATCACAATTTTTTGTTACTTTCTAACCATTGTATCGGTTGAAAAATCCTTTTAAACAAGGTTGACCTAACAATCATATTGTTAAACCCTTTAATCAATGTGACATTCTAATGGAATGGTCTAAGACATCTAACAAGGCTCACCTCTAATAGAGTGATTAAATCCTTTAATCATGTCATATTTAACAGTGTGTATTGTAACCTTTAACTGGGTTGGCTTTTCACAGAGCTCACTTTAAAACAGTGAAAAAATGGTAGAATGTTACTCGTGGCTTTTCCCATTTTGGGTTTCCACGTTAAATCCTGGTGTGATACTTGTGTGAATCTTATTTTTTGTGTTGTACTGTTAAGAGATTTATTTTGTGCAAGTTGATTACAGTAGGACAGTAAAATACAAGTTTATATTGTTGATTATATACTATAGAGACTGAGTGGATCTGAGTTGGTTGAAGTGTTTGAAAGTTTAATTGGTACATCTAGACCTTGGATAACTGATTCAACCCCCCCCCCCCCTCTTAGTTATTCTAAATCATTCTAACATAGAATGGAGAAGATACAAAGGATGAAGAAGTGGAAACACAAGAGACTACTACAAAATAAAATCTAAAGACTCTCATATATGTAAGATTGAATCATTCAGAAAATTAGACTATTGGTGATAGGAATTAGGGTGTTCAAACTAGAGGAAGAATTTCGAGAAGTAAAATTTGTTTTATTTCTAAGAATGAGCCTAAAAATGTTAATGAAGCATGCAAAGATGATAGTTGGTTTAAAGTAATGGAAGAAGAATTGGAACATATTGAAAAGAATAAAACATGGATTCTTGTTCCCAGACCTAAGGACAAGAATGTGATTAGTACTAAATGGGTATTCAAAAACAAATTGAATTAAGAAGCTGAAGCAGTTTGGAATAAAGCCAGACTTGTTTGCAAAGGATATGCACAGATGTGACGTATTGACTTTGAGGAGACCTTTTATCGTGTTGCTAGAATTGAAGTTGCTAGGATGTTTCTTACATATGTTACTTATAGAGATTTCAAGGTATATCAGATGGATGTTAAGTATATATTCTTGAATGAAAAATTGGAAGAGGAAATATACATTGAGAAACAATATAGTTTTCCCTTGACCAATGAAGATGAAATGGTCTTAAGATTGAATAAATCACTTTATGGATTGAAACAAGCACCTAGAGCCTAGTATGTGAAAGTGGATAAGTATTTACTGACACTTGGTTTCAGTAAAGGTATTGTTGATAGTAATTTGATTGTTGAAGTCTTTTTGGGTGAAATTATTTTTGGTGGAAATGAAAATTTGAGTAAAAAAATTTCTGACAAGATCAAGAAAGAATTTGACATGTCTATGGGTATGTACATGATCATGGTGTACCAAACTAGGCCCTAAAGTGGAAATGAAAATTCAAAAAATTAGGGTCTGGTAAGTATATGTAAAAATTTGAACTAGTTATCAATGTTATATAAAAATATGTAAGAAGAGAATATGTATAAAATTGAATGTAGTTTCTAAGATACTAGCCCTTTTTAAAAGATATATATTCTATTTGGTGAAAATTGAAAGTTTCAATCCAGAAGTATAAAATTTTTAGGA
Organism: Thuja plicata; assembly: GCA_018584345.1. NCBI lineage: Eukaryota > Viridiplantae > Streptophyta > Pinopsida > Cupressales > Cupressaceae > Thuja > Thuja plicata. Next base: position 439,748 of record MU228551.1, read on the forward strand.
AAAAAGATAAGAATTAGGTGTATGTATGACCACCTTAAACACAATCAAATGATAATATTTTTTACAAGATTATAGATATAAGTAGTAGACTCGTGTTAGATGTGACACATTTTTTTGTATTTTTTTCATGTAAATAATTAATTATGATTTTTTTCCTAAAAATTTTCCAGAATATAAAAAACTCTCATGTCTGACCACCTTAACTTAGTCTAAACTTCATCAAATTGAAAAAAATACTTGTATTAGGTGAAGCATAGAATGTGACACATATTTTAGATTTTAAAAATATTATATTGTTTGAAAGTTATAATTAGTTTTCAACTAGTCTATCAATCAGGACTTTAAAGGTAACTCAATTAAAAAATCACTTATTCAACTTAAAATTGGACAACAATTATATTGATGGAAATCTGAGAATCTCCTTAAGAAACCCCTTTTGTTTCATCAAATTCGAGTGAAAAAAGTCATCAACTACATGGACGAAGTCTGGAGATCAAAAGAAATATCAAAACCACTTTTTTTGGGTTGACCATGTAGGTTTGGCATTCCAAAGCCAAAATCCAAGGCAAATCCCAAAGAAAATCCTAGTTGTGTTAGAGGTATCATGTACCTGGTATGCATTAGATACCTGATAGGTATGGGGTACATGATATCTCTCTAGTACGTGATAGGTTTGGATAAATAAAAAGAAAATTATATATGATAACAATATCATAAATAATGTTATTATACTATATATATATATATATATAAGTCATTTGTTTTAGTTTTTAACTTCGGGTATTTATATATCTCTCTCTCTAAAAAAATTAAATATATATTTATTAAATATAAAACATTTTATTTTTAGTTCAAATTCTATTAAATATATATAGTATTTATTATATATAGTATGAATATGGATATAGTATATATATTATTTAATAAAAGGATTGAAAAAAGAAAATCATTTTATTTAAATTGTTAATGGTAGTGGCAATGGCACCAATAGTAAAATGTTGGTGTCATTTCATACTTTTTAAACCTTTCATACATGTCCATATCAGGTACTAGATACCTATTGGGTACCCAATATTGTCAATGATGAAATAGAGCAGTGGACCATTCTTTTATTCAAATGTTTAGACATTTTCTTTGCAAGCATGAATCATGATTTTTCGATAGATAATGACAAAATAAAACTTGTTGGAGCACTCATTTTCATAAATTATTGTTTAGAAATCATATTCCATCACCTTTTTGTTGTTATAATGGGGAAAAACATTCCTTGAAAGAATAAATGAAAGGGAAAGCTTACAAATGAAGAAATTGAAGCATATAGAGAAAGAGATAGGGAAAATCATCAGAAGAGGAGACAATGTATGTTAAATATTAGTGAAGGAGAGGCCTTAGGCCCACCTGTAAATGATATTTAAAATGAAGAGGACATTGAATTTGAAATTATTGAGTATAATTTTGGCAACGACATGAAAATATAGAGATTGGGAATGAGAATGTAGGGATTGAAAATGAAATTGTAGAAATGGAGAATGAAAATGTAGATATTGTGAATGAGAATGTAGGGATTAGAAATGAAAATGTAGAGATGGGGATTATAAATGTAGTGATGGGGAATGAAATGAAGGGATTGAGAATGAAAATGTTGCACAAGAACCAAATGAACATTATACATCTCCAAATTATATGAGAAATGAAGTCCCTTATGAGGAAGAAAGACAAAATTTAAATTCAAGACCTTTAAGAACACCAAAATGGTTACTTGAAATTGATGAGAATATTATGACTAATTTTGAAGGAAAGAGTTCAGAAAGAATCGTTTGGTTGTGGGCTTCAATACTTTTTGATTATTTTTTAAGCAAGAAGACATTGACCAACCAATGCCAAGTTTTTGTACAAATGTTAAAGATACAAAAGATGAAACCTATAATAGAAAAATTGAAGATTTGTATGAATAAGAAAATGGAGAGAAATGCTACTATTGTGAGAAATATTTTTAGTGCTCTCAATCCTATTGGGAAGACTAGGAAGGAAAATGATAAGAGAGCTTCTTGGATTTTTATTACAACCTCCTTAGTAAATGATCATTTGACAAAGGATCTCTTTACAAGACAAACTTGTTCTGATTTGAACATAAATCGTGCAACTTTGGATAGAAAAGTTGCAAGAAGAGAAAGACTTGATCATCATTTTAAAAATGATACATGGGATTAGGGTGGGAGGCTTCCACATTTTGGTAAGAAGCTAACAAATAGTGTGAAGGATGAAATTAAACTATTTTGGCAATCTAACTCAAGAGTGTGACCAAATGTTAAGGATGTCTTGAAGTTAAGAATTGTAGATCGATACCGCACACCACATCCTAAACATTATTTGGAAGTAAGTAAAACAATGTTGTTCAAAGCATTTTTAGAGACACATAAAAAATTGAAAATACTAGAAAGGGATTTTGAATCCTTTAAGCCATTTTATTGTGTACCTGTTAAGATTAGAAATAAATGTTGCAAATATCATGTGGAGTTTTCAATGCGCCATGAATTATTAGACTAAATTCATTCTAATTTTCATACTAATGAAACTTTGCAAGACTATGGTGCAAGTCATCTTCCAAAATCATCAAGAGACTTGATAGATTAATTTTTATGTCATAGACATGATGGTTGTTTCTTTTATAGAAATTATTTCTTAAATGACAAGTCCTCACAATATTGTGGCTTGTTAAACTTTGTTTCGTGTTTTTATGAGGACAGTGAACACAATTTTGGAAAGACAATTGTCCAAAAAAAGATATATGAGATGATAAAATATACTTTGAAGAGTGGAGATGAAGGCTCTAGATGTGAGTTGGTTACAAAATAATGCAGTGTTGCTGATTTTATTTCAGATTTCAAGAAAAATATTTTTTACAAGTATGCAAGGCATAGTCACAGGTCTCAGTGGTTGGATCAAAAATTCAAGATGTGTCAGAACTTTTTCCCAATTGGCACTATTATATCGATGGTTAACTTTGTAGAAAAATACACATTCAAGCCACACAATGAGGTGCAAGTTCAATATTACAATTCCATTCAAATTGATATTTTTGTCCACATAACATATATAAATTCTCATGATAATACAAAACATGACCAAAAGATACTAAAAGAGTAATATTTTTACATGAGCAATGATAGATGTCACTCTTCTGAGTATGTCCAACATTGTTTTGAGAATTTTATTGATTTCCTGCAAGAAAATGATATTCCAATGGATAGACATCTCGTTTGGTCAGATAACTGCACCGGTCAATTCAAGAATGCTCATATGTTTTATTGGCTGAGTAGAATGCATGTAGAGAGGGGTGTACCTCATATTTGGATTTTTTTGAGGTCGTACATGGGAAATGTGAGAATGATGGAACAAGTGTGTGTGTCTGTGATGAGAGCTCTAGTTAAGGATAAATTGAGGATTTTAGGTGTAGAACTTCATGATGCTCGTTCTATTATGGATTAGTGTAGTTCAACATTGTCACAGGAGGAATCTTAATTGTGTAGTGCATATTCTTTTGGTTGGTTGAAAAGGGAATAGTAGGAGACAAATTAGATTTTCAGATAGTTAGATATTCTTGAGATGTATTCATTTTGAAGCTCAAATGTAAGTACATGTACCATTTGGACATAAACTTTGGCTTATTTTTGTCCCAGGTATTTTCAGTGTGAGCCAAGTGAGTGGGTGGATGCATGAGTTCCACAGTATTTAACTCCTTTATCTAAAATAATCTCGTTGATAAATTATGACATGTAAATTTAAATTCAGTACAATCATCTTTCAGATCTTCTACAACCATGACATTTTTTTGCATTGTTTTCATCACAGGGGAATGATGAGAGATAAAATTACTAGTTAGCACATTGTGTAAAGGGAAAGAGGAAGCTTGTAAAATCGATGACAGATGATGATGCATTCACATATCCTACTAGTTCATTTGTTTTTTTGGGAACATGGTTGCAAACATACATGATTAGAAAGAATGGCATAACTTTGTTTGAAGACTATGAGAAGCGCAAAACCATTCTCATATATTCTCACCTTGTTATAGTAGGAAATGTTAAGTTGTTGAAGTATCAAGGAAAACCAAAGGAAAAAGAACATTGGAAAATTAGTAATGCTCACCATGAAGAAATATTAAATACCCTCAAGCAGAGAGATGACCCTTTAGGCATAGTTGACTATGTCATACAAAATAACAGTAAGGTTTATTATGTTTTGATTCATTACATTCATTAGATTTTACTTCCTCATTATTTTTGGTCCATTAAATTATTTCTCTAATAGATTGTAAGTGCAGCTAGATACAAATATGATATATATAGAAGATTCATGAACACTTGATTAGCTCATACAAAATGGCGGTAATGTTCATTGTGCATAGGCTCATCGTGTTCATAATGTTTTTTTGTTTATAAACTTGTTTTTTATCAATAAAATTAGTGTTTTCATGCCTTGGGAATGTAGGGATTACAAATATGATGGATGTAAAATATTCCTCTACCATTCTTGGTGGTATATCTTACTTTAATTGTTTGTCTCACCATTTAGTTAGTATTATTTTCTCTAATACTAATATTTTGTACACTATTGTAATGTAGGTGTCATCAAGAGTACCATTGGTTGGAACTAAACATTAAGGAGCATAAATATGATACCCAAATGTAATAGTTGTGTACCTAGAATTTTGACATCATTTATGTATTTATGATATACAATGTATTTGTACATAAGGACACAAGAAAACATAAAGACATGAGTATCTACTATTTATTGTAAGAATTGATGACTTTGTAGATGGTGTATTGCATTTCTATTTTTGAAGACAAATGTGAAAATAACAACCTATAATATCATTTCTTGATAATGTGTTGATGAAGCGCTTATAATATTTTAATTTTCTATTCAAATTTGTTTATTTTAGCTCTTATAATTTGTTGATTAAATCACTCTTGACCTTTTTGAACAACAGGAAACATTAAATCAATGTATTAAACTTACAAAATTACACATCCATATCATGGTGTCATTTTTCATGCACAACAAGAGACATGTAACTTGGACTTCGTAACTCCAACCCTTACCATGAGAGACCAATACAATAAAAAAGTCTTAGAGCTTTAGATTGAATTTAAATGCACTTAAACACACCCCAATTTTGTTTGGTAACAACATCCTTTGACAGTTCACTACAAAATCAGACTTACAAGGTCTGCACAAGATCATCCTTTATTGATCACCTTCAACCCATAACATAACAAGACTTATATGTTACTCACAAATATACAATTGGATTCAAAACAATAGATAGAAGCCCCTTTAAGTGTTTACAAATCATGAGGAGGTTCCAACATACAAAGAAACTAATACTAGCGGTGATGTACAAAGTTTTTTAATTTGACAAGAAAAAATCTTCAATAACAAAGATAAAAACAATACAAATTCCTTGGGATTAAAATGGAAAAAAATATATTGGAATAATTACAATTTGTTTCATAACCTTTTGTCATTTGGAGTCCCCATACAAGCCTTGAAACAAAACCATTCTAAATGTTGAACCATCCTTGACATAATAGGATTTGTAGACCTTGGATACACCTACCTTAGCTATTTTTAACCAGATTTTAATCCAATTGGTCGCTGGGGAACAAAGTTGCAACTTTTTCCACTAAATTGCAAAATTTTCTATGGTAACTTTTGAGAAATTTTAAAAAAATGTACATTTTCCAATCAATTGAATCCTTATCAACCTAAAACATCTTAAACATGTGTTATTACAATGATTGACTCAAAATGGTCCATAGTTTCCCCAAAGTTGCTTCTGACAATTTTTGGACTTTGTGCACCTAAGGGACATTGTTGGTAGGGTATGGGGTCAAGCATTTTAATGAGTTGGGAGAAAAAAATGGACCATGCCTTGGCTAAAATAGACCTAATTGATGTGTTTGTGGTGGCATTTCATGCCCATGAAGAACAAACAAAGTTTTGGGTTGCCTTGCAACTTTGCATTGAATGCCTCTAATAGTTTTTTCATCATCAGACAACTCATGCCCTAAGAAAAATTCTTGGTGCCTTAAAAATATGATATATTATATTTTATATGGGCTTCTTATAGTCCTAAAATTTTAGAAAGTTCATACACAGGTGCCTCTAATTGAGAGAAATACCCTGATAAAGTTTGTCACTTTTGTGCACTTAGGACACCTAAAGGAAACTACCGGTAGGGTATATGATGTCAAGAATTCTGACACATGGGGAGCCAAATATGGACCATGCTTTGGGTAAACCTTCCCAACTATATGTGGTGGTGGTGGTGGTTTGTTCCCATGAAGAATCTAATAATTTTTGCTTCAACAAGAAAATCGCTGCCCTAAACAACCACTTGGATTCTTGAAAATTTGAGATAATATATTGTATTAGGGCTTCTCATGGTCCTATAGCTTCACATGATTCATACACAAGTTCCTTGGATTGAAATAAATACCCTAGAACATTCATCACTTTTTTCTACTTAGCCCGCCTAAGGGACATTGCTGGTACGGTATGGTGATGAGCGTTCTGGCGAGTGGGGAACCAAAAATGGAGAATTTACTGGGTAAACCTACCCAACCAGATGTGTTCATGTCATTTTGAGCCCATGAAGAATAGAGAGATATTTGTGCTACCTTCCAACTTTGCACTGAATACCCCTGACAAATTTTACATCAATAGAAAAATCACTACCCTTAAAAACCACTTGGAGTCTTGAAAATTTGTGATAGGCTATTGTAGAGGGGCCTGTTTGATTCCTATATCTTTGGATAGTTCATATTCAGGTTCCCTGGATTGAGATTAATACGCCCAAAAAAATTGTCACTTTTGTGCACTTAGGGCACCTAAAAGTCAGTGTCGGTTGGGTATGGCACAGAGTGTTTTGACAAGTAGGGAGCCAAAAATAGAATATTCCTTAGGAAAAAATCCCTATTGGATGTTTTGGTGGTGGCAGTTCATGCCCAAGAAGAATGGACAAAGATTTGGGCTACTTTGCACCTTTCTATTGAATGCCTCTGCCAGTTTTTCCATCAATAGAAATATTGTTGCCCTAAAAACACCACTTGGATTATTGAAAATATGACATGGTATATTTTATAAGGAACTCTCATGATCCTATAGCTTCATAAAAATCATTCATAGGCTCCCTATATTGAGATAAATACCCCAACAAAGTTTGTCAATTTTGTGCACTTAGCACACCTAAGGGACACTGTTGGTAGGGTATGACGTCAAGCATTCCAGCAAGTGGGGAGCCAAAAATGGACCATGTGTTGGGTAAAAATTCCCAACTAGATGTGTTGGTGGTGGTAGCTTGTGCCCACAAAGAACACCAAAATTTGTAAGGTTATTGTGTCATTTTGTCACCTTTGTGCCCACTAGGTTCTAAATGGTTCGTCTATAGTCAACATCTGTAGATGTTCCCAAATGTGATGATAATGATGTAATTAATGGTTTTAGGACATATTTTTCATGTTTTAGAAGTCAGGTTTATATGGAGTCATTTGGTTAAAAAATATAAAAATTTCTCAAAACTTGCTATGACAACTTTTGTAATTTTGTGCGATGACCAATTGGTTTAAAATTTGGTTAAAAATAGTTGGGATAGGTGTATACAAGGTCTAGAAATCCTCTTTGGGTTGAGGATGGACCAACACTGTGAATGGTTGTGTTTGGAAGGAGGAAAATTTAATAAATTTTTTATTTTTGTAACGTGCTTATACATTGTTTTTGTTGATCAAAAGTTTGTATTCGATTGGTATTAGCTCATCTCGACCCCAAACCTATAGAGATCTTAAGAATTGTGAGTTTACTTCATTCTATAAGTGTTTTGAGACTCTATCATGGAGGGTTAAGGTAGTTTAAACAAATTCTTTCAAAATAGTCTTGAAACGCTCATTGTCAAGGGTTTGGTAACAAATTGGACAATTTCCCATATGATTCACTGTGAAAATATTGTATAACTCTGGAGTTTGATAGGCCATTGGATGCTCTAAATGTTGATGGTGATATTTTATTGGTAGGTTGTTTTTATTGGCAGAAATTTGATGTCTCTATGATGAAGAACATATTCCAACCCAAGTGTCTAATGCTTGTCAAGTCCATGTGTTGGCACTATCATATGAATGTTTTAGGTTTCTTATTTGAACCATTATTCCATTGTTTCCTACTGTCTTACTGATCAAGGGTATTGTTTCTTTGAGACCATGTTGTTCTTTTATTAAATATTTGTTACCATGAATGAAAATGTGAAGTTGGTCCTAGTTTTGTGTTAATCCTTGGGTCACCAAGTAGGACATTATTCTAAGAAGACCTTGTGGGTGAGGTTTCTGATTGGAGCTTTGTGTCTCTACATCAAATACAAAAATGTCTTGTAGGTTTTTCTTGAGAGTGATTGATATATCTGATTTTTGGGTGTTTTATAACAAGGTCAATTGTGTTATTCCATTGGTTTGAGCCTTGGGCCTTTGCATAATTTGGGCTATCTTTTGGAGAGTTACAATCTATTAGGTGCTCCTACACTAGTTGTGAATGAACGTAGAAGGATTGTGACATTATATAAAGGTTGTCATAATGAAAATTTGTGAATCTCTCATCATGAAGATACAAATAGGAAACATGTTATAAAAATAATGAAATATTATAGAAACAAAACAAATATTTCCAAATACATAAAAAATTATTGAAACATAGTAACCACAACACTTCCATAACAAAAACTATGCAATAATTCCATAAACATAAATAGTACATGTGTACCAAACATGACAAATAAATAATATGAAAATGAACATGTTCTACATATGAAATTATTCTTTTTTAAATTATGTATCTCCATATACAAATATGGCGCAAATGTCAAATCGATCAAAGTTTTACAAAATGTGGCATATGCCATCTCAAATCCCCTACAAAACATATATTCCATCTCAAAATGTTCCATATGGAATCTCAAAATATCCACAACTAAATTTTTTTTGAAGTAGTCTTTTGGCTTTGGCAGATCCCGCACAAACAAAAAAACTGAAACCTCAATTTAGATTGCTTAATTTATATGATTTGTACATATAGAAAATTAAGATTAAAATTCATAATAAAAAGTAATTTAATTGAAATTTAAAATTTAACTTTCATATACCTCAAATCTACATTTCCTCGTACACTAAGGAGTCCTAATATATGTCCTTGGTAGTGAAGGGATGACACTAATAGTGCCAGTTCTGACCTATGTATGTTTGCAACCATGAAATTGATATGATTTATCCTATAAAGTTATCGTTGATAGAAAAACATAATTACAAAACACTTGAATTAAAATAAAAACTTACCTCTGCTAAACCTTGTTCTGCCAATGTTCATTGAGTTAACAATGATACAAATCCTTGGCGATGTACGTCCCTCGCACTAGGTGTTACCTATGAGAGTCAAATAAGATCAAGTCTTATTTAATATGTACTTAGAATAATGACAACTTAAATGAAAATCATGTATTATTGATGCAAAATTGTATACAACTAAATATACGTACTATGCTGCTATCATGGCTGAATAAAATGCCTGATAGGGTAGGCTCAAAAACTTGTGTCTCAACATCGTCAAACATTAACCTCTATACAATAAACCATGTAAAATATACATTAGTACACACATGTAACAAGTACATGCCTAATTATTCTAAAAATATTAATTACCTTCCCCTTGTCAACATGTGTCACTGCACCCCACCCTCACATTGCCCCTTGCTGGTAGTAGTTGAAACATGCAAGAGTAAAATAAAATGAAAATATTAATTAGTGTACAATTTTTATTACGTTAATTTTTATGAAAAAAAATGTATACTTGTAGATAAAAGTAAACCAATGAGTGTCAAAGCACATACCACAGAGAAGTCAATGCCAACTGAAATGGCTGAGAGTGTGGCACCATCCACTTGTCTCATCTCCCACTCTATCATCAACCGAACATAAAAAAAACATATATATCCATAAGTGTGCAGTCATTATAAGTTATCTACTCACAATATTTGTTTAACATTAAATATAATATGGCATTAAAGGTTCAGTATTACTGTAACATGAGGAGTTCATGTTACTTGTGTCTCCTCTATCCCATGAGAGGTATCTCAATGAGATGTTGTTGTCCCTGTAGTAACATATGGTGCATCACCTACCAGTAATGCCTCATAGTCACATGCATCCATATCATCACTGAGTGTCTCATCAAGGGGACCCAAGGATAAATTCTTGTACATAAAAAAATTATGGGACACACAAACATGTGCACCCCAAGAGGATGTCGAACAACCAACAACATCAATATGGGGCTGCATCAATGATATAGTGTGCCTAATCTAAAGCCCCATCAAGGTGTGAAAGCCTCTAATGCTCTGCGAGCCAGCCTCTGCAATAACATAGAAGATGTTTCACTAGAGGAAGGGGTATAATGTTAGGAGGAGAGACAAAAGGGACCTATTTTCTTTGATGCACCCCTAGTCTATTCTGGAGAGCGCCTCCGCCTATGCCCATATTTGATCTCATGTTGCAATAGTTAACTTTGTGACCGAGCACAAATTTAGCATAAAGTTTTTTAAGAAAGTAGAAAGAGGCCTCCATAATCCTATGGGGTGGTTTATCAAAAACCATCCACCAATGATTCTAGAATTTCTCTCACATAGCATCATTCATGCACCATTTGATGGATAACTTTGGATTTTTCGGATCAACTTTTAGTCCAGTTTTGGGATTCACAAATAGGTCATCTATTCCTTATTTTGTGATGTCAAGGGTAAACAATCTATCATAATCCAGCCCATCATCGAACTAGGCATGCATGGTCTCTCACCATTGAAGTACAATATTATGTTGCATGGTAAGTGTCTCCATATTTGCAATTATGGAGTTCAATGTAGTCAACATTTGGTGTAATGAAATGATATTACCATACACATTTTCAATGCCCTTGAACTAATTCAAATTATCCCCTATGAGATCCTTTAGAGGATAAGGGTTCATAACTGAAGGGTTTTCAACATGAGTGTTTTGAGGGGGTTGGTTTTTAGGAGATCAATATTTTGCAGAGGTGGGTTTTCAACGTCAGGATTGTCATTTATGTCTTCCATGCCTGATTAAATTATAATTTCATATAATTAAAATAAATTTCACAAAAGATAAAAAAAAAATTCCATTCAAAAACCCAATATCTAACCAAAAAACTAAAAAACTTACAAAAAATATTAAACAAATTTAAATAATGACTTTCATTTTGATGAATCTGGGAAGAAAATATCTTTTGATGAATCTGATACACGATTGGTATCGTATACACGATGGCTCTTTTTTTATTTTATACAAAAAACGTAAATGAAAATGAAAATTGCTTCGGCTTTTCTGGGTAAATAAATGGGTAGGTATCGTGTACCCGATATCTATTAGGTACCCGATAGGTATCATGAACCTGATAAGTCTCATTGACATATATGGTATATGTCAATGATTCTTATGGACATATAATATAATATAATATAATATAATATAATATTGTATAATATTGTATTATAATATATTATAATATATTATAATATTATATAATATTTTATTACAAACTAAATATTGTTGGCTTAATATCGTATTATATATTGGGTACCTAATAGTGATCGAGGAACCGATACCTATTAGGTTCCTGATATATATTAGGTATCCGATGTGGCTTGTGCTTAGGTGTCTCCTTTGTGTAGGTGTATTGACACCCAGGTGTACTAAAAAGTCAAACACATATTTTTGTGTTTTTGGGCAGGTGAAAAAGGCATATTTTTCACTTCGCCACTTTTTGGCACACCGTGATCCTATACATACCCTATGATAAGTGAGATGAAATATTTCCTTGGACTATAGATTACACAAACTGATAAAGGTATTTTCATATCTAAGTATGTGAAAAGGATATTGAAGAAATTCAGTATGGACGATTCAAAACTTGTTGGTACTCCTATGATTTCTTGTTGTAAATTGACAAAGATTGATGACACACCTAATGCAAATCAAAAAAGATATAGATCTATGATCGATGGGCTATTATAATTGACACAAACTAGATTATATATTATCAATGATGTTTGCATTATTGCTAGATTTCAAGGAGAACCGAAGGAATCACATGTTGTATCTATTAAGAGGATATTCAGATACTTTAAAGGGATAGCTGATTATAGCTTATGGTATGGAAAGGGATGACAATTTTACATTGACTGCATTTACTGATGCATATTGGGAAGGTAATGTGGACGACAAAAGTGGTGGATCATTCTAATTGGGTAAGAGATTAGTTTCATGGGAAAGTAAGAAACAAAATCTTATATCACAATCTACTACTGAAGCTAAATATGTTTTTTTTTCTATTAATTGTACACAAGTGATGTGGATGAAACAAATTGAAATATGTCAGAGTGACTTAGTGCATACATGTTCCTTTATCATTGATGTTAAAGGCGGAGGGATATTCATGTGAAAATAGAAACAAGTATGAGACTACGAGGGAGAGATGGTAAAACAAGTATGTAATATTGTGGATATTGTTGGTATTGTTATTGATGTTATTTCTCTATGCATTGATTTCATTTTTCACACCATATGTTGTCGTCAATGTCAAAGGGCGAGATTATTGAGATATTGTTTAGATTGTGTAGTATATGTGCTCGCATTAATGTTTTTCATTGATGTCAACATATTACTATTGTTGGAGACACTGTCCCTAAGATGTGTAGTGAGATGATTTCTATGGTACAAATACTATATTTAATATCATATTTTGCGTAGCTATAAATGTGTTTGGGGATGTCTTTACTTGATTCAGGTCAAGTAGCAGAGGTTCACATGTTTATTTGAGTGAGTTGTGAAGGATTTATTAGAGACTATTATTTTGGTTATTTTGTTAGAGATAATGTTTCAGTTATTGGATCGGTGTAGATTGGTTTGGCTATATTCTTTGCTTCTAACTTGGTGGTGATTTTAGGCTATGGATATAAATCCCTAGCTTGAGTGGTTCATGATTTGGATGCTAGAGAGCTATTTTTCTTTTATGATAATGGTTATAGTTTAGTGTGCTAATGTATAGTGTAGAAATGAGTTTGATTTGTGAGATAGAGTTGTTCTCTTTGATGTTGTGGTATTTCATGTTTCTTGCTGATGTTTCTTAATTGTGTTCTATTTGTTTTGTTGGATTGCATTGGATTATATGATTGGGTTTGAAGATTTTTTATGTAACGTGTTGTTGTTCTTATTATTCTTTTCCAACTTGGTGGTGTAGCATGTTGTGATAGATTGTGGCATGATTATGGATATGGAGCATGTTTGAGGATGTTTTTATGGGTCATTTCTATGTCTTAGCCAAAATTTAATGGATCACATTTTTATTGGGCTGAATTAAATTAATGTTTTGTAATTAGATCCCTGGCTGACCTAGTTGAGATAAATTAATGTAATGTGTATAAATATGTAATTGTGAAGGTATGAGATGTATGAGAGAGAGAGTGTGTGTTGGTTCATAGATGCTAAAGAGAAGAGGTGTGAGTGGAATGTGCAATTGAGGCAGAGATTTGATGCGCTTCATTGGAACTATTTTGGCATATAAGAGATGTTGTTTTGTAATTTTTTTAGTTTGGACAGTATTTCCTTTATCATTTGAGATCAGAGATTGTTGTAAGGTAGTGAGCCTTCCTTTGGATTGAGATCCTTTTTTTTTTAATTTGAGAAGTGAGCTCTAGGCAGTGTGCCTGAATCCATGTGCATTCCCATTTGTAATAATCGTAATAGGGTATAATCCTAATAGGGTATAATGGGTTTGATCACCACCATGGTTTTTCCCCTAGTAGGGTTTCCACATCATAAATCATAGTTTTATGTGTTGATTACTATGTTATGTTCCTACATTCATGTTTATCTTTTGGACCTGAGATTAAGTTGGTAATTTGGTTAAAGGTCTTGAGTTTTTGGTCACAACTGATTCACCTCCCCTCTCAGTTGTGTGTTGCATTTATTCTAACAGTTTGATCAAATTATCTATTTTTTAGTAATTTCTAGATGTCTTCATCAACATACTTCGACAATAATTTATTTTATGTCCAAGTGCATTGCATCCATAGCATATGATTTTATGACCAAGGATACTATGCTTTTGACATATGTTGTTCATGTTTCTAAAAAAATGTATATTGATTCATTTTCTTCCTATTTCTACAACCAATTAATTTGTCCATAACAATTATATAAATAGCAATAACTTGGAAAAGAGTAATTGTACCTTGTTGATATACCATTCCATGTAGATCGAGATCTGGAGAACTTGTTGGCACTTCTTTTTATTGACAAACTTGGACTGTCTACTATCATAAATCTCATCTTCTGATTTCTTCTTCTTTTCATTCTTAGGAGCAACATGAAAACTAATATCTATCTTCTTTCTTGGGGTTTGTCTAACCTTAATATTCTTTCCATCTATTGTTTCAAACATCATTTCCCGTTTAGATGCATATTCAACTATGGAGCCTTATCCTACCTCATATCCTAAACTAGTAGGATTCTTGCATCTCTTTTTTTTATCAAGATGTCATTTAACTTAATGATCAACTGTGTTTCTTCCAATTGAATCTTCAAATTAATGATCAACTTTTTCACCTTCTCAAGATTCTAAGACAACATGTCTTTATCTTTTAATTCTTATGTAATCCTCTTCTTCAGTCTCCTAATTTATTTTCTAGCACAAAACTACTTTTGTTCTTAAAAATCTATGTCAATTTTTTATAAAACTCGTGTATAAGATTATGCAATTTTAATGGCTTTAAAACCTTTCCTACACATGCAGAGTGTGAAATTTCATAGTGTACATAAAAAAATAGGTTGGAAGGTCTATGCATCCATTTATTCCTCTCTTCAAATTCCTTAATAGTATTGTACAATTTCAGTATCCCTCAATCACCTTCCAATTTCCAACACATCATGTTGTATAGTCTCATATGTAATAGTAACTATCACAACAAGTTGGAAGGTTTACGTATCTATATATTTTTTTCAAACTTGTTATATTAGTCCTTGAGATTGTGCCTAGTAAGAGAGCAATTTTTCCTTTGTCAAATTCAGCTTGTGGAATACCATATAGAAACATTCATATTCATAACATTTATGATACATAAAACTTGATAGTGGCTTCATTTTAAGGCCCTTCCAATTAATAAGGACTTGAACGCTAAATCCCAGAATTGGTGGATTATATTATTTAATGAATCTTTTTCTAAAATGTCATCAGATATGATGTCACCTTATTACAAAAGATAGATCACATTAAAGCTATAATTTAAAGGCAACCATAATGCATATTTTGGTGAAGAGACTTGCTCTCTAGAATGAAATTGATTATTGCTCTTTTTGCTTTTGACAACTTTGATAAAATAATGTTCAATTCTTCAACGTGGATGTGCAATGAATATATTTTTGAGGTTATAGAAATGATGTAATCCAAATAATTCAAGAGCGTGTTCTTCATTTTGTATTTCCAAATTTGAGAAGTTGTCTTTTCATATATGAAAAGTCCACCACTTTGCAAGTTTTCCTAATAGCCATAA
>MU228551.1:465468-498134 GCA_018584345.1 Thuja plicata
AGTAACTTTTTTTCTCATAGAAAATTATTCAACTAAATAATTTACTTAAATTGATCTCCAAATCACTTTATGATCTCATTTTTATAAATTATGTATATAATCTTTAACTAACCATCATTAAAAAATAATTTTAATATCTTATACAATTTTGTTATAAAAATAAATGATCTAGTGTTAATCAACTTATGAAGATCTGATAGAGATGTTGAAGACCGAGTGATACCGAGTATCATGATTTTTAGAAATGGTTAGATCGGTTGTTGTTTTGTGATTGATGTCAAGCAATTGATTAATTGATTTTTATTATGTTACCATATCTTAAGAGGAGAAATGAATCGGGTGAAAAATACATATCAGACAATGATGAAGTAATGATGATATAGTTGTTTGATACTATATATTTGATGTTATCAAATCAGTATAATTGATTGATTAAGTCAAAAAATGTAAACAGTTAAAGTTGTGACTGAAAGAGTTACTTTATCGAGCTAGACCGAGTCAGTAGGTAAATATAGAATGTTATGTAAGTCGATCTCCGTTACTGAACACTGAGTGAAAATCAAGCACCTAGCATCGAAGATGAGTTAGACACCGATCAATGAATGAACACATATACCATGTTGTAAAGAAAGTATTACCGAGTACATGATATTGATTATAAATGATGATAAGATCAAATTTCATGCAAAGTGATGATGAGATGGATGAGGATATGTATTAAATGAAGTTTTTTAGAAGATCTATGAACATGAAAATTCAATGAGAAGATCTAAGGTGAAGATCAAGTGGTTAAACTAAATTATGAGTGTTCCAGGAAAATTACAAGTTTCAAGGTAAAAGTGAAATGGTTTACTGAGTTAAGATTTATGAAGAAGATGATCGAACAACTGAGTGCAAATGATAGAAAATCTAATTAAGGAGATTAAGAGGCCAAATTATTTTAATATAAAGTATGATAAATTAACAATGAAAGTGTAATTTTGCTAGCGAGTTGAGCAGAGAAGCAAAATAAGCTGAAGAACAACATTTACCAAGTAGAACAAAGAAACAAAGATTGAAGAATATACAGTCTAAGAAAGAGATAAATGGAGTATGTGATGCCAGTATTCAATTGAGCATAAAGGATCTGACACAATAAAATTTAGTTGCTATATTTAGAGAAATCTCTTAACCGAGTGGATTTAACCATCATATTTGTAAAACCTATTAGTAGGTGACATTCCAAAAGAGTGTTTAAAGACCTATAACAAGGCCACTACTAACATGGTGAAGATCTTAACAAATCTGAGGTAAATACCCTAACAGGTTACATTTAGAAAATGTGTTTGTAATCTTTAACAAGACAAGTTCTTAACCGAGGGTACTTCAGAAGGGTACAATTTTATTGTAGGTCACAATTCCCACAGAGGTTTTTCCCAAATCAAGGGTTTCCTCGTTAACTATGGTGTCAACTGAGCTAAATATGGAGTGGACTATGTTTGCTAAGTTTGATTGATTGATTTACATTTATGAGATGTATGGTTGTTTAAGTTATTAAGTAGTTTGGTCAATCGATTGATTATTGTATCCAGTGTTACTGAGTGAATTAGTGAGTTCAGTTTGAAGTGTTTATATTTGATTTTGTCTAATTCACCCCCCCCCCCCTTTCAGAGGACCAAAAATTGGTATCAAAGATAGTTACTATGAAGTGATAAGTTTAAAAGGACTTGAGTTAAGACATAAAGATGTATAAGAGGGAAGCACCAATTCTGAATAGGGATCATTTATCTACATAAAAAAAGTAGAATGAGGCTACATGTTTTTGGAGTAGGGGAATATGGAATTCACTTTCTTCATAATGAATATGTTCCACCGACTACTGCACCTTTGAATATAAGTGAGAAAAGATAGATACAAGAACAAACACAAGTTATGATTGAGATTGCTTCTACACTTACCAACCAGGAATATGATGAACTTGATGGACTTTGAAACAAATGTGGGATAAGATTATTTTGACCTATGGTGGAGATCATCATGTTCAGAAGGCTAAAGAAAGATGTTTGAGATAAAATTTTGACTCTATTAGGATGAAAGAAGGAGAGAACATAATATAGTACAACACAAGATTTAAGCAGACTGTTAATTCTATCAGAGGAGCTGGTGGGATCATAACAAAGGATGATTTTACAATAAATATGTTGAGAACTCTAATGTTAGCTCTTTTTCTTGTAGGAATCAATAATACATCAACAATGCTTGACCTCTATTCCCAACACAAATTCTTACATGGAAAAGGCTAATTAACAATGATGAAACCCTTCTTCACTTCGAGCTCCACAAACTTAGGTAGGTGTACCTACTTATAGACTCACTGGATGACACAGAATCTCACAGTGGACTAAGGATTTATAATCCTTCTTCTTTTTAAGTTCTCAGAACTAGGAAGGCTAACCTATTGATTCACTCTTCAAGGAATCACTAAAATTAATTGTACTGAACACAATTAGCTAAACATGAATTTGAGATAATAGATATATAAAGATTCATTTAAATTGGATTGATGATAACCACTTTTCAGCACTTTGGCCAGTACCTAATCATGGGTCATAGAGTCAGAATAAAACACACATACATCAGGCATAATTAATGTAAATACAAATAAACCTCAAATGGAATGCCTTACAAACTATCCTCTCATCCTCACACCCCTATATCACATTCATGCATACACCCTAACCCTCTACAATTCTCTGCAAGATTTAAAACTCTTCTTGAAAGGAACTCGCAAACAATGACATGGTTACCTTATAACCAGTATACTCAAATTGCCTTACAAATTGGACATACAAGAACTAAGAGCAAATGCAAAAAGACATCATTGGTATCAAAATGGAGATTCCATTGTATTTTATTAATGTAAGCTTGATATTAGTGCATTCAAAGACTCAAAACCAAAATTTAGACACAATTCAAAAGTCTGCCTTGTAGTTTTAGTTTTTTACCATCATTACTATAATCTTACAACTTTCTACATATAGACAGCCTTAGTCATCTTGGAATCCTTTTATAAAATAAGGATGCAACAAGCTATGGATGACTAGGCTAGAGGACAAAATATAGTTTACAGATGAGACAAAATTCCAGGCTGATGGGATAACAAATCTTTGTTACAAGCCATGTAATCTTTTGTCCTATGACCACCTGAATGATTGAAGTTGTTCTGAGGTGTCTAGGTCCTTCTCATTTGGAATTTGTCCTCTTTCTAATTAAGAACCCCCAATATCTTATTTGTTCAATCTTCTCAGCATCTTTGGTCTTCACTGTCACTCTTATACTTACTGTCTCATGCTACCAGAGTGACTATACCATACTTGCTAACCCATGCGGTGAACACCTCATCATTTGGCCAATTAAAACTAAGGACCTCAGCCTTCTAGCTATTTAATTCTTCCCAATCTACATTGGATTTTTCAATTTCTACCTCCCAGAATTCAAAAAATGCCTTGTCTTTATTTAAAATATCAATTGCTAACACAAACCAGCCAATATTTCCCAATGTAACAATACTTTTTGTTCTACTAGTTAGTGTTTCATTCAGTTGTCTTAGCCATAGGGCTTCATTCTTTATGTTCCCATCCTCTTTGAACATATTTGGAAACATATCATATCTATCCCTGGAGAACTCTTCTCTCAAATTTTTTACCCTCCTGATGACCATGTTCTTCTCAGTGTCCAAGTTAACCATCAATTTGAGACACTTGTGGGTGCTTGTCAGGATGATATCAATATTGTTCTGCTCCTTTGAAAGAGAGTAAAAAGATTTGACATGAGCTACCTTCCCCTTCCAGTTATCCACTATCAGATCCCACTGTTCTTTTCCCTCATCATGATAACTCAAGATGCTAGCAATATTCTTTCCTAACACATAGAGATTGGCAAGATTAACCTCACTAGCACATCTCTTGAGGTTGGAATATATTTGGTCAAAAAATTTATGCTTCACCAATTCCTCTACTTCTTTATATGCATGGGAGTCTTCAAGATCCCTTTTGTCATCTTCTTCTAGCCTTGATCTTTCACTGATCAACCTACTTTTCTCCGCCTCTAGCTCTGCTCTTTTAGCATCAATGGCTTCTTGGGTAGTGGGACTCAAAGGTGTAGGGATGGAGGATAAGTCACAAATGGACTAGAGGAAAAGGGTTGGTGAGATTCCTGATAAATTACTGCTTGGGGCATTAATTAGAGCTTTTGCTTACCCTCTAATACTACTATTCTATTATCCTTCAATAAGGACTTGACCTTTTCAGCATTGTAGGCTTTGAGTACAAATTCATACTTCTTATTCAAGCTGTCATAAGCCTCTTTTTCTTTCTCCTTCACCCTCAGGCTCAAGCTAGCTATTTGAACAACAAGATATGCTGCTTCAGTTCCTGAAGTATCAGCAACTCTCTTGACAATCAGGCTTCCAGTATCCTCAATCTTATCATCTTCCTTCATTATCCTCTTGTCATTTTTATTTAATGACCAAATTGCCAAGGCTGCATGGTCTTCACTAAACTAGGTACCAATTGATGTCCCAGTAGTGCTAAGAGGTTTTGCCTACTTCCTGAGAGCATCAAAAACCATTGCATCTGCTAAATCCCATTGAGGCAATATGAGGACTCCCTGCTTCTTAACCATTTCTCTACCCTCTTTAGGGGTGATCTTATCAAATTTGGAGACCATCTCCTACTTGACTTATTTTTCTATATCTCCCTTAGCAGAATTGTGTTGGGCTTCTTGTAGCTTTTGGCACTTATGATTGAATTCATCAATATGGCATCTCCATAAAAATTGAATGAATGCCCTAGTTTTAATGAAATTGTCATCTGGCAAGAATTTATCACTTGCTTGCTTGGTTATAGGATCTAATTCCTTACCAGTAAACTCTGCCACTGTGAGGTTAGCTGTTGTATCTTTAGGTGCCTCTAGCATCATTTCTTGTAGCTCCTGATTAGTGACAACAACTTTACCAGCATTCCTCATCTGAACCAATTGTTCAACAATAGCTTGGTCATCATAATGCATGGGGGACTAGGAAGGAGAATATAATTCACTCCCTTGCTCTCTGATTTCCATTTTTTTCTTTTGGAAGAAGGCATTTCTTGGGTATTAACACTTGCTGGCCTCTTTCCTTTATGCTAAGGTGGTTTGTCAGCTTTAGGTGTGATAGTGGTGTATCCTCTCCTTTTATATACTACATAATACCCTGGTGGGATTATTCTTCCCTGTGGAAATTTGTTCAAATTATCAAGAGCCTTTTTTGGTTCACTTTCTATTATCCTTTGCTTCTTCTCATTTAGGGTCTATATGATTCCCTCAAATAAATTCATTAGGGAGTCAATCTTAGAGGACCATGGTAAAAAGTCCTTTAAAGGATCATAAGACTTGTCAAAATTGTGTACAAAGTCCAAAGACTTCTTGTATGCCAACCACTTCTCCTTGCTGACCTCCTGGACACCAAGGTCAAAAATGTTTCTGATGATATCCTCAGGGTAGTTGAACTAATGTTCTAATGCCAAGAGCTTATTCCTTTTTCTGAACATACCCATTATGAAATCTTCATTATCCGCACACCTAGATATAGATGTTGCTAAGTGATAAGGCTCAAAATATTTATCAAAGTGTGTCCACCCACCTTTGGTTATGATGAAATGATGGGCTCTGGTGAGGGTGGGGAAAATGTTTCCCTTCATCTTCCCAGTCAGGGCTTCTTTTTGTAGCCCACCCAATTGCCTTATGATCTCTGCTATTCCAATATTTAGAGGGACTCTGTAGGGAAGCACATAAGGGGTTCCCTTGAATTCATAAACCCTAATTACTATAGAAAAAGGGTACAAAATTAAATCTCCCCAATTGTGAGCAATTTTCAATTCTGGGGCATATTTTATAGGCCTCAAAATCCTCATCATCGCTGTGTGGACCCTAGTATTTTGATTGCATAATAGTGATTTGAGTCTGGTTGCAAAAACCCTATCAATGTAAACATAACTTGCATTTTTCCTATCCCATGATAGATCAACACTCCACATCTGACCAGGAAAATCTTCGTCAACCTAGAACTTAGTCAATTCAATATCTTCCTCAAAGAAGTCTGCATTGTTGAACAAGAACATATGCATCATGAGGGAATACCATCCCATCGATTTAAGTATATTTCTGTCTTGAATTCCTGCCAAACCCTCATGCATTTCTTGGGCAATATAAGATGCAAAATCAAATACTACTGACAAGTGGGGATGCAGAATCTGAACAACCATTAGCATTATGTGGAAAGGCATTATTGTTTCTTCATCTACCCCCAAAAATTGACATAGAGCACTGTACATTTTTCTGGCCTTGCCATTAAAGAAATCCAACTTGAAAGGTTATGGGGTCCTAAGCCCTACTACAACCAAGTTCCATATTTTATTAAAGTATCCCTTCAATGCCTCATCCCTATAATACTCCCTCTGAGTCTGGTATATTTCTTTAAAGTACTCAAAATCAATATCATCCATATGTACTGAGGTGTTAGTCAGCTTGAAGATTCTTCTGATTTCATCAACTGATACAGTTAATAGCACATTTCCTTGGGTGTCCCTAACAACCCTATCCACCTTTTCATAAGTGTTTACAATCAAAGTAAACAAATCGGTATCCATAAACACACCAGGTGCTATCAATTTTCCTAGGTATAACTCCCAAATGTTATAGTCTGGGGTAGGGGTGTTCCTTTGGCTATAAACCATTCTAAACAGAGTAAGACCATCAAAAGTAGTCTTGACATATTTTGCCTATCTACCAGAATCATATAACCCGTTCCAATTTTGAAATGGGGATGTGGTTGAACTATTCTCATAATTTGAGTGGCATCTCCTATGGACAATGGCAGTTGTTGTAACAAATCCTCCCTAACATTTCTCTTTTGATAATCAACTTCTCCAGAAATCTCAATTCTAGGGGCCATTCTGAATCTAGGGCTTTTTCAATATTGAATTTAAATTCTGAGACAAAAGTTCTAAAAACCATCTTGAATTGCAAATCCCACTAATCAACCCAAATGTTGGTGAATTAGAGAAGCTTACCTATTCTGCACAGTAGTCACATGAAGCTAATTATCTCTGCAATCCCATTTTTTCTCAAATGACTTTGATGAATTATTGTGATTGCATGTCAACTTAACCAATTTTATGACCTCAATCCAATCAATCTTTCAAATTGAATTTGAGTGGAGTGGCCACATGTTCTATAATCAATTCACAAGCTTCAATTTTGTGGCTTAACAGCTCTCTGCAACACATTTTGACAACTTTGAATTTGAACCGTAGATTCTGGACATCACTTTTTGCATCTGACGACTATCTTATTTTCCCAAAAACAACTGTTTACCCAAGACATGTGTCAACACTGCTTAATCTCTTAATCACTAGATGTCAAGCACTTTTCTTTCAAGCCATTAAGCTGACCGTTAGATGTAAAATGAATTAACTATCTTTTAAACTCTCGCCAGCTCTGAGTATCTGAGTCCACCAATTGCCAGGTGTCATCACCGCTTAATGGCTTGTCTGATAGATGTTGTGCATCTTGGGTATAAGCCATTAATCCCACCATTAGATTGTTTCAAGCTTTAGCGACCTTTATGCTGTCTGCGATCGAACCCACATTATTTCCTAGACACGTGTTGCTACCGCTTAATGGCTTACTCATTAGATTTTGTGCACTTTTCCTTTAAGCATTTAAGCAAGCTATCAGATTCCTTCATACTTGCCCATTGTTTAACTTGGAAACTTTATGACTTTTCAGCCCCACCAAGGACACATGTCACCATTGCTTAATGGCTTAACCGATAGATTCTGTTTACTTTTTTACTAAGCCATTAAGTGGGCCGTTTGATCAAAACCAACCTGCTCACCACATAGGATAATGAAGTAAAAGAGACTTTTTCAGCGGCATGACTTAGGAAATATTAAAGTGGTTAGGATAACACAACATTTTAAAATGCAACCCATTTAATGTAAATACATGACTTGAGGTAACTTAAGTGACCAAAAAAGTAACATGAAAATAGACTTCGCCAAGACACTTAGGGTTTTTTAGACATTTTCACCACTTTTAACAAGGCTAAGGGTACGAACAAACTTTGTAGAGGCACAAGAGTAATTTTAACCCTGATTTCAAAGCCTTGGACACCACCAATGACAAGGGACCCTATGAAAACTACAAGGCACATTTCAAACATGAAATAGCACTAACAATGGCTCTCTGTAAGGATGTTTAAACACCAGGTTATAACAAGAACCACAGATCTCTGGGGAAACAGACCACAAACCAGACTAACCTAAAATTGGAAATAAACACATGACAGAAAGGAAACACACCTATACATATAATACATACTACTGTGCATGGAGAAGAAAGGTTAATTAAAGAAATTTTTTAGGAATTGTCCATGCATTGGCAATTTTTGTTCTTCATCATCGAGACTCTTGAGGAAATAATAATCTCTTCCAAAGATCTGGGATATAACAAAAGGCCCTATCCATAATGATTCAAATTTATTGTGTTTGCCTTTATCTTCATCCCTAGTATTCCATTTCAATACAAAATCACCAAGCAAAAATTTTCTCTCATCTGCCCTTCTGTCAAAAAGGTATTTCATTTTTTGTTGTAGTTTGATATTTTCTCTCTAGCTTTCTCTCCTTATTTCATCCAACTCTACCAACTGAACCATCCTTTCTTCCATGGGTTCAAAAACATTCATTTCTTCATCTTGGATAAACTTGTAAATTGGGAACAAGTTGTTGATAGGCATTCTTGACTGAACACCATAAACCAATTCAAAGGGAGACTTTCTAGTGGCCTTCTTAACAGTGATCCTATCAGCCCAAAGGGCAAGTTTCAATTTAACATGCCAAGATTTCTTATTTCCTTCCAAGGTCTTTTTTAAGATTTGCAAAATGCTCTTATTACTGGATTCTGCTTGACAATTGGCTTGAGGGTGGTATGGGGATGGATAGGACATAACAATTCCCATATCAGAGCAAAAGTTAGTGAATTCTTCAGACCTAAACCACATGGCATTATCCATTATCAATTTAAGGAGAACACCAAATCTTGTAATTACATTATTCATCAGAAAGTCAATAACCACAGTGCTTTTTTCTCTTATGGTTGGGATTTCCTCCACCCATTTTGTGAAATAATCAGTTACTAGCAAAATCCAGCTATGGCCTCCACTTGATTTTTTAGCAAATTCTCCTATAAAGTCCAATCCCCACAGAAAAGGGAGCCTCTGCTACCATAGCGTTTAACAACAATGCCCCTGAATACTTCATCTTGCTTGAAAATCTCTGGCATGGCTCACATTTCTTGACAAAAGTGTAAGCATCTTGAAAAACACAAAGCCAATAATATCCAGCCCTTAGAATTTTATGGGCTATTGTTCTAGAAAAATAGTGCCCTTCACACATTCCACCATGCATTTCTTTCAATACCATCTCTGATTGACCTTTTTCAAGGCATAATAACAAGATCCCATCTCTGTTTTTCCAGAAAAAATCACCTTGCAACAAAACATATTTATGTGATTGCAGTTTCAAACTCCTCCTTTGGTTGTCATTCAAGTTATCTAGATATTTAGCATTTTTCATAAAGTAAACAATATTGGCATACCAGGGTTGCATTTCAATACTTGTCAAGCAGTTCTCATTTACACCAAGACTATTTACTTGGACTAAATCCAAACTTTCTTCTATCATCAGCTTAGCCAACCCTAATCCCCTCACCAGCTTAGTGATATGGATTTCTATGTCAAATTCTTGAACTTTGTTTATCTATTTACATCTTTTTCATGTCACTTCATTTTGAATAAAGATGTCTTTGATAGAAGCATGAGGGATATATGCATTTATTTCTACACGCACCAAATAGGGCCTGAAAGCCTTGACTGCCTTCATCAGAGCATAAGCTTGTTTTTCCATCAACTGGTAACTTAATTCAGCTGACTGCAATGAATTACTAAAAAATGCAATGGGGTGTTCAAATCCTTCACCATCCTTCTGCAATAAGACTGTTGCAATAGTATGGAATGAGGAAAAAGTAAATAAAGAAAAGGGCTTGGTGTAATCACGGGATACAATGACTGGTGCTTCTTGAATAGCTTGTTTTATTTTTTTGAAGGCTAACTGAGCCTCTTGGCCCCATTCAAACTTCACACTTTTCTTTAGCAATTTGACAATAGGTTTAACCAGTTCTGCAAATTTTTCAATAAATCTCCTAACAAAATTGATCTTCCCTAAAAGTGATTGTATACCTTTTAAGTTATTGGGCACAAGTACCTTTTAGATGGCTTTGACCCTTCCAAGATCTATCCTCACCCCCTCCTTTGACACTATGTGTCCCAAAAGTTTCCCCTTAGTAACAACAAAGTGACACTTTTTTGGGTTCACAGACACTCCATATTCCAGTGCTTTTATCATGACCTTTTCCAAGTGAATGCAATGATCCTCTGATCTTTTTGAGAAAGCTGTCAAATCATCTTGGTAAACTACCATCAGAAAATCTATAAGGTCTTTGAAGGCTACATCCATAGCTCTTTGAAAAGTTGGACCAGCATTTTTTATCCCAAATGGCATACGAGCATACACATAGGTTCCCCAAGGGGTAGTAAATGCTATTTTGAATTGCTCAGATTCTTTAACCAACACCTGATTGTACCCTGAGAATCAATCCATCATAGATAACAAATCACATCCAGTGACTTTATGCAACATAGCCTCCATGTTAGGTAGTCCATAATTATTATTCAACGAGGCTACATTCAAATTTTTGAAATCAACACACAACCTTATCTCCCCATTTTTCTTTCTTACAAGGACTAAGTTAGAGACCCAAGATGAATGTCGAATAGGCTTGATTATGCCTGCATCCCTTAGCTTCATCAGTTCTGCCTGCATCTTGGTAGCCAGTAATGGATTGATTGGCCTTTGTTTTTGTCTGAATGGTTTAATGCCTTTTTTAAAAGGGAAATCATGTTGAAATAAATCTTCTCTATAGGATTTCAAATCATCATAAGACCAAGAAAAAACATGTTTGTATTTCTTCAGCAATTTGATCAAATTTTGTCTCACATTGCTATCTAATTTTTTACCAATGTAGACCAATTGGGGAGATGTTTTAGATCCCAAATTAATTTCCTGTAAATCTCTGACCTTGGCATTGGACTTCTGAGTCATATAATTGTCATTTATGCTGAACATGCCTTCCAATTCAACCAACCCCTTGGGAATGTGATTAGTATCCAATTGGATGACTTCTTGATCAAAAATATACTCCTTATTGTCCACAATTGACACTAGAGATTCACAATCAATCTTCTGACCATCATATTGATCTATACACTGGATAAACCTGAGGATATCATCATCATCCTCAAAAACTTTCTAATTATGAATATTGTTAGGAACTTCTGGCCTACTTTTTATCTCAACCACAGACATGCCATTAAGAGTAGCATCATTATTTTTTAGGGCAACACTTGCCAAGAAATCTGCCATTATGTTATTTGATCTTTCTACCCATAGGATATTGAAAGCATCAAAAAATTCTATCATATCCCAGACAACATATTTATACAATTTTAATTTGTCATCTTTAGCAGCATAATGCCCCCTAATCTGAGATATAATCAACTGAGAATCTCCATGAACTTTTAGACACTTAATACCATGCTTGATAGCAATATCCATCCCTATGATCAAGGCTTCATCTTCAGCAGTAGTGTTAGTGTATTGGAAAGTCAGCATGAATGAATACTTAAAAGTGATACCAAACGGGGAGATAAATAAGACTCCTGCTCCAGATCCTTCTTTTGAACATCCTCCATCAAAATAAATTTGACATAGCCCATTTTGTTGTAATAGAAATTCATCCACAATTAGGTCAGTGTTCTTTAGTTGTGGCTTGACTTCTTCAACAATAAAATTATCCATATCAACATTCACACAACAATTTAATTGGTCATGTAGGACCATCTCCACCATAACAGATGACCGGGGTTCCCTGTATAATTTGACCTCATTCCCATTTATAGGGATAGTTGCATAGGATAAATCTAATTGCATCTTTCCTCCTACTTCTGTTGCCCATTGCCTTGATAAAAGAATATTGTAATATGGTTTAGTATCCACTACCACTATGTCCATTATGTAAGTTTCTTCAGGGAAAGCAACATTTTTTACTTCAATATCCTTCAATGTTCCTATCATAGGAACTTCCATGTTATCCATAGCATAGCAGCTCCCAACAGATGTAGTGACCTGGAGGCCTAATTATTTCATCACATGATAAGACATCACATTTTCTACTGCTCCAGAATCAATCATGTAGTTTTTTACCAAGAAACTATTTACCATTAAGGTGACATAAAATGGATCAATCGACAATGGTTCTTGGGTTATTATATTTCCAATACAAATGTTAGAAAACTCTTTTCTCTTTCCTTTTTCTTTCACTAGTGGAGCATCTTCTATGGTATCATTTAGCATCAAAGGTATCTCCTCATGTTTAGGAACAAATACATCATCTATCCCTCTTAATAGTGCTAGAGTAGCTTCTTTATGCTCTTTTATTTTTAGCATTTCCATAAGTGGGAGTGAGACTTTTATTTGGGTCAAAGCATGTTTCATGTCAAAATGAGGAAATTCAGGGGACATATCACTTACTCTCTTCATTTTCTTGAATTTCTCATTTGGTACTAACTTTTCCTTTGATATTCCTCCCCCAGCATGATCATAAGAAGATCATGCTTGCTTCCCACATTTATCATTGTCATCTTCCTTAGCATGAAAATCCTCATCTACTTGACGTGAGTCTTTTCTAACATAAATAGGGGTAGACTTGCCTTGATCTGGTTGTACTATTCTATTTCTTAAGTTGTAAGTGCTTCTTGCCTAATTAATTGCTACAACAGTTAAATACCTCTTTTCTTCATCAGTAGGAGTCCTAAAATGAGATTGTGAACTATCATTACCCACTATATTTATAGTTGCCTATGAAACATTATCATCCTGATCACTTTGATAAGTTGGATCTTGTAAATGATTTATAAAATAATAATTATCCTCTACACATCAGAGGATGATGCAGTATCAGAGAGCCATGGATATGGTTTCTTTACTGTGAACATATTGATAGCAGGGCCTTCCTGTTCTCTTTCTTATGTTTGGTCAAATAGAGCCTGAGCTACTACACATTGATAGGAAGAGTGTGGTATCCTACAAGCATCATAGTAGGGAGTGTTCTCAACATAGTTGGCACTATTCCTTTTTAGGGGATCTAGGGTTTCTTTTTTTTTGGGTTATCTTGTCCCTCAGGGACAAGTTTGCCATTATTCCAATTGGTCTTGTAAGGATAATCTCTCAGGTTAGGTTGTTTGTCAAATCTTTGGTTAGTATACTTATTATCTCGGTACCCTCCTCTATCATTCTTATCCATCTTGGTAGCAAGGTCTTTCATTGCACTCACCAATTTATCCACTGTATCATCTTCTTTGACATTTTTATTGGCTGATCCCTTTTCTTTCCAAAGTTTATTGTCTTCCCTCTTCCCCAATTTCCTTGATGCTCTCCTATTACTCTCAATGTCAATTTTTATTTTGTAATTATCCCTTAAGGTAGTTGGGTTCTTATCTCTCAGAAGATAAGACATTTTTCCATTAGCAGCATTAATGTAAGTGGGAAGACATACTTCCTCATCTAATCTTAAGACTTGGAACAATTTGTTCATGGCCTTTTGAAATCTACTGTTAAAATAAGCCATGCTCTCATTAGGGAACTTCTTAATGTTGTTAAACTCATTTAACATGTATCTAGAATTAACATGCTCTCTATACTCCTCCCTAAAAGACTTTACAAATTCATCCCAAGAGGCAATACTATCATTAGGCAAATTTCTGAACCAATCCCTAGCATCTTCAATTAAAGATTGAACAAAAAGTTTCATAATGACATCCTCATCTTCAATCTCAAAGTCAGTTATCTTATCACTAAAATCTTTTAAATGCTCCTCACAAGTAACAACATTATTTCCTGTGAACTTAGGGATCCTATCTCTTAACTCATTGGGGATCACATTTGGGTGACTAGGAATGCCTTCAAAGAAGAGAGCTATGTATCTGTTCATGTGGATAGGCCTCCTTTGGAAATTCTCCAGCTCGTTGTTACCATTTGGTCCAATAGTTCCTCCTTGATGTTGAACAGGTGGGGGAACACTCTACTTGGGCTTGGCAGCTTGAAAACTTGGGTCAGGACCCACAAATTGAGCAATTACATTAGGACCATAATTTTTAACATTTTGGTTCTTTCCACACTTTTGGATTTTAGGAGCAGCACCTTGATTTTTCACATTTAGATTAGCAGAAGGATTTAATTATTTTACTCCTTGATTCACATGCATAGAACTACTTGTAGTAGTATTATTAGTAGCATGAAACAAAGCTATCTTCATTTTCATATCAGCTGTAGTAGCCTCCAATTCCAACATTTCTAATTGTTTTTCCAAGTCATCTTTAGCCTTCCTAGCTTGTTCAATGTCCAAATCAATTTGAGGTATTTTTTCAAGATTGGAAACTTTCTACTTAGGCTCATTGATGCTGATACTAGCAGCCTTTTACTTACCTTTGTCTGGGGCATCTTTAGTAGTCACTTTGAGTTTTGCATTTTGTTCAATCTCATATGGGAACAATTTCCTAATGAAAGGTCCTTCCTTCTCAAACTCATGCTTGTCAGGATTTGAGATTTTATTTGGGGCTTTGCTTCTTAAATCATTGAGGCTACCAAACAATTCTTGATCCAAACATTTAACTTCTTGATTCAGGATTTTAGTCTTGAGGTCATTCCTTCTAGTCTCAGCTAAGAGTTCTTCTCTCTCCAATAATAAGTCATATATCTTCTGCCCACATTTTTCCTCTGCTTCAGCCATTTCCTTTTCTTGTTCTTTCATTTTTCTTTTTAAAGCCACAATCTCATCTTGCAACTTATTAGAATCATATGATGTTGTTTCAGCAGCAGAGGTCTCTTTTGATGGAGAAATATTTTCTTCTGTAGGAAAGAATCCTATGTTAGTATTTTCTCCATCCCTAAAGGGATGAAAATTGGCATTAGATCTATAAGCATCAACTAGTCCCATAGGTTCTGCATCTTCAGATGAATATGACTTTCTTTCTAGAATGGGAATCTTCATTCTCCCTTTGGAGGCATGTTGGGAATCATGTTTAGATGCCCCTCTTTTGGACCATTGTTTCCTTTGAGGTGTATGGAGTTCCTCTCCAAGATCCTTTTCAAGATTTATTTTGGAATATGATCTAGTATTTCTTTGTTGGCTCATCTCACAGAACAAACAAATATTTCACTACACTTAACGTGCAATACTGGAATACACAGAGGTTAGAGTTGTTGGAATTATATTAAGATGATGTACTAAGAGGGGAGGGGTGAATTAGTACCTCTAAAACTTTTCTTGGTTAGCCCATTAACCCTTAATCATCAGTTTTTAAATTATCTTATCTAACTATTCATCTTTCTTTATGTATATGCAATCATATCATAAATTCTTTTAGTATGTAACCATAATAGAAACATTCATGAAAATAGATAACACATGACACAAGATATGATATGGCAGAAAACTCCTGTTAGGAAGTAAAAACTATAGTGGGGATTGTTACCCACAAGACTTCACTATCTGCAGATAAGAAGGGGTTGGTTAAGGCTTACAATTGGTCACTTTTGATGACCTACCCTATTAGGAGTATTACAGTGGAGACCTGTTAAGATCTACTTCATTTGAAGGTTTAGCAACATTGTTAAGTGTGTACTCTATTAAGAGATTTGGAAAGAATGGTTAAGTTCACCTTCTACAGAAGGATTTAAGATGTGATGCACTTGTTAGAATGCAACTGCATAAGACTTTGATCTGATGATGTATGCAATCTTCAATTTCTGATAACAGATCATATAAAGCTTCTTACATATAAGTAATCATCCTTCCATGATTGAATAATACCTTTATCTGCTCGTCAGTAGCCTCTGTGTGTTCTTGATAACTGATGTATTCTTTTTCTGACCTTTGCATGAATTCTGCCTTCTACTCCTTAGATTCTCTTTGTGGCTATCAATAATAATGAATTCATAACTCACAATTGAGTTTGAACATCTATTTATACTAAATTAGGCTCAATTCTTGATTCATGCATCACAAGTTAACTCTAGATCCAAGGTTTAAAACTTGACCTTGATCTTTAGTTAGATATGTTTTAGATCCATTAGGATGCATTAAAACATTTACATAAATCTTGCTTAACCCTCAAGTTATGATTTAAAAAAAATAAAAACTCTATAAATAGAATTACATTACTTTATCCATCGTGTAAAAATCAAATCTGGAATTTGCGGGTTCTCTAACTGACTGTCAGTTCTGATGGTCGGTTTTCTTGGTCGTCAGTGTTCCTTTCTTGAACTTGTCATCGGGTATGCCTTTTCTAGTTCTTCTCGGGTTAGTTCTCAAAACTATGTCACCGGTGATGCTTGTGGTCGCTGGTGATGCTTTTCGATTCTATACTTAGCATTTTCCATGACCTCTGTGTTATGTCGGGTATGCTTGTTGTTCACCGGTAATGCTTGTAGTCCATCGGTAATGCTTTAGTCTACCGGTGATCTCTGTCAATGTTTTTCACTAAGTCTACTAGTGGCAAAATAATGTCATCAATCTCCCCCTTTGACATTAGTATCAAAAACATGATATGTGCAACATACTGAGTGTATTAGTATGTACACCTGTGTATACTTCTTCATTAGTCATTTGAATGACTCCCCCTATGTATATGTTGGTAAGTGTAAGTAAGTATATATACATATCCTTATATACTTTTCTTTTCCTCCTTTTTCATTTTGATATATATATTGTACATAACTATATACATTTCCTTTCCTCCTTTTTTGATCCTAAAGGCAAAGGTACTTATGGCTTTTCAAAAAGGTGGGAATGTGAGGACTTGATCTCCTCCATCATCTTTTCCCATTTTTCCTTCAGCATTTCTAGAGCCATGTGCTCTAGTGGAATCCTTACATGAATGTCATAGATGTTGTCTACTACAGACATCTCAGGGGTTGCCATCAGATTTCGAGCATCAGAAATATGTTGTTGCAGAATAGTTAGATTGGGTAGAATATGTGCCTGAAGTTCAGTAATCTCACCTTTGAATTGTATTTCAGCATCCCATATTTCTTGCCTCAGTCTATTCACCTCTATGACCATGTCATGATGTGCCTTTATGCTATCGGCATGAGAGGTTAAGCTTTGTGCACTTTTTGTGACATTTGAATCTATTTTTTCTAGTTTGTCACTATTTTCTTTTCCAAATTTCTCTAGTGTGCACACCTTTTGAACTAAGGTGATTTCTTTAGCAATCATTGGCTCTAATTCATTAGTGAGTTCTGAGGGCTTTACCTTGTTCAATTCCACTTCTTGGCTGATTTTATCAATTAACTTGAATTGATATTTCTTTTCTGCTTGTTCTTCCATTGCTTGTTCTGCATCTTTACCTTGCTCTGTGATGGTGTTGGTAAGAACAATAATTTGTTCCTTTAGTAAAGCATTTTCTTCAAGTTTCACTTCAGGAACAAGTTGTTTGAGTATCTCTTTTGCATTGTCAAGTGCCATGTTTTCCCTATGTTCTTGTATCATTTTCTTTTGTATGGCTTTTCTCTGACATAGCACTCCAAACTCTTGAAGTTTGTCAATGTCCAAAGTGGTAATGTCCTAGTTTGGAACTTCAATGACTTCATCTAGTGTCACAGCCAATATATCCTTCTTTACTATTTTCTCCTTCTTCTTCTTTGCCTTGGTGGCAGATTGATGTACCACCATCTGTAAGGCTTGAGATTGGGTAGATTTTGTGGGTGAGTGTCAAGAGGATGAGGCATCCTTTTGTATCTGTTCTGTGTTCACCGGTCGGTTTGGTAAAGATGTCTCCTCATGTACCTTGGGTGTATCAACAGATGAATCTTGTTTTACTTTTATACCTTCATTTTTCTTGACACCTTCACTCTTATCTTTCTCTTCACCCTTTCTCAATGTATCATCAGTGTTTTTGTCTTCCTCTTTGTTTTGCTCTTTTGATACATTTTGTTGATCATTGGTTGCATCCTTCATTTCTATATCTATATCCTTGGGAGTGTTGGATGCACCTTTGTTTTCATCGATACCCATATCCTTTGGTATATCATCATCTTTCTTAGATGATTTATCCTGACTTGACTGTATATCAATAGCATATATTAATATATTCATGTTTGTCAGTGTATTGACTGTTGCAGTGTTAATAGCTATGTCATGTCCATCGGTATTACCCTTTGCAGCATTGATGTCTTCATCTTTTTGAACCTCTGTTGCAGGTTCTTTTCCTGTAATGGTATTGACAATTTTGTCTAACCATGAATCATCGTTTATATCAACATCTAAGTTACCTTTTATTGATAGTTCTTCTTTGGTAACTTCTTCATCCTCTAAGTTTATGTGGATGGGGCTTGCTGGTACTGATCATCTTTACCATCTTTTGACCAGTCCTCATCTATAACATCATTTTGTTTTTGGCCTGTGATCTGTACCTCTTCACTATCTAACTCAACTATTGAGTTACCTATTTTATTGATAGGTTCCTTTTCAGGACTGCTTTCCTCATCAAGATTTTGTATCTCACTCCATATTTTGTGAGTGTCCTATTCTAGCTCTATAAGTTTCTCTTTAAGAAATTTATAAGCTCTCAACTTGGGTGAGAATCTTTTTACATATTTATCCATGATTTCATTGATTTCTTCTTTGGTTGATTCAAGAGGTAAAAGAGAGACCAGTACTCTTTCTCTTACCCTCTTCTCCTCATGGAGTGCAAAAGTCAATCTAGAAGATATTTTATCTAATAGTTCTTGTGGAACATCACGTGTAGTGAAGTGCAATGGGACATAATAGTGTTTGCACATCTTAGAAATAAGTGCATCTTCAATATTATTCTATTCTAATGTATCCCATCTTAACCATTTCCCAATTTTAGGATGTCCAACAGATACAACTTCAGAAATAGACTTACATATTTCATCAATGTCTTCAGTTGGTGATGATATTTTTTCTTTTTCCTTTGCAATTTTTACAGTGTCAGGTTCATCCATAGCTGAATCTTCTAAGTCCTCATCAGTCTGAACATATTTCCTCCTTTTGGTAGGTGCCCTAGCTGGTTGTTTTGCCTTTTGAGGTGTAGGTTTCCTCTTGTACACCTTCCCTTTTACCATGGGAGAAGGAATAACATCCTGTGCTATTTGACTTCTTGTTCTAGACTTCTTAGGTGGAGGAGGAGGTGGTGAATTAGACTTCTCTTCCTCTGATTCATTCATCTCTATTGTATCACTAATGGGAAGCTGGTCCTTTGTGAGTTCCTCATTACTTTCTTGTTCCTCCTTACCTTCTTCTTCTTCTTCTTCTCCTTCAGAAGATATTTTCATATTCTTTACCATTTTCTTTGATTGTTTTACAGCCTTTTTGACAACAATATTTTTCTTAATCTTTTGTTTGGCCTCTTCATAGGTACCAAATCTCAGTTGTTTGTTGTCTACTGGTTAATTAAATAGTTCCTTGATGCACTCATTAGCTACTCCTATTTTTATTTCTTAATCCAATTTTGAAAGCCATGATTTTCTTCGAACTACTGCTTGTATGTATGTGAAATCTGTATCTACCATGAAACATATTTCTTCATGGTGTTCCTCTATCAGTTTCTCAGGAATCCTAGTTCTTGCTTGAAGCATTTCCTTTATGGTTTTGAAATATTCATGCATCACATTGTCAAAATGTGTCCCTAATGATTCTATAAATTCACCTATTTGAATGGTAATGGGTCTGCTTGTGTCCCATGTAACTTTTCCAATGGAAGGAAAGTATTCTTCAAAATAAAAGAATATGCACATTATGAGGGAACCAAACTTACATGTGTTTGTCCTTGAAGACCTTATTGTGCACATGTTCTCCTCAAATTGATGTAATAGGATCTCTACCAGATCCATCTTCTTCTCCTGTTTGATAATCTTGTATGCTATGCTCATAGCACTACTAGATATTTTGTTCATTCAGCTTGCTTGGAATATCTTGTATCCAAAAACACATTCTCCAAACCTTAGCTCTGCGTCAGTAATGGTGTTGACCTTCAGTGCCCTTTTATTTGATTTTGCACTAGTTAGTCTTTCAACTTCTACCAGAGATGGGTGTTTGTGAGCATGCAGCTTATCTGTTGTAGGATAACTAGTAACCACATGTATAACATCCTTTGTTATACATGCAATTGGCTTTTTTAGCCATAGAGCCTTGTTGTGAACTCTGCCAAGAACAATCTTTATTCATTCCATTTTAAAAACCTTGGGAAAATGCAGTGCATTTGTGAGTCCCTTTACCTCCAAGTGTTTATGCTCTTCTTTGAGCTTTCTAGCATCATCACATAATTCCCTATAAGCATTTTCTAGGTCTAGATCTCCTATCTCTAAGATCTTGTAGTGAATGTAGGACCTTATGTCCTCTACCAGTAAAACCCTAAGTGGGATTTAGGAGAATGCTCCAGAATTGTCAGGTTGTGAAGCTATTACAGGGTGAAGCTTGTATTTAGGTTCAGCACACACACCTCTACTGACAAGCTTTAAGGGTTTGTTCTTATCTTCCTTAATTTTCTCAACCCCAGAAGTCAATGCCATCACGTTGCAGAAATTTTAGGGCTTTTCAAAAATAAAGACAGTGCGGTCGATGAGTATGATAACTTACAGATTCTTTGTGCTTGTCTATGAATGTGAATGCTTTGTGTCACAATGATTTCTACTGGGTCGCTCTCCAAATTTCTCTCAAATCACTTTGGTCTGCTCTGCTCTACTCAAAAATTGAGGGTGCAAAAATGATTTTACCTGTCAGGACTTTATACCTTTTTGTGCCCTAAGTTGTCATTAATGTTTACCAACTCATTGGTTTATGAAGATTGATTTCATCAGTAAGGACATTCATAACATTTCCAGTGTTTTTGCAAAACATCAGGGTAGCTAGCGATTTTGGAGACTTCACCGATGATTGTCGGTGAGGTTGCGAAGATAGCTTTTGTTGATTCAACTTTCACTGATATCCGTTGGTATACACTTAGCTTGTGTAATGACTGATACATTATGGTAAGTAATGCTAAATTTCCTATGTGTGTTCACTGATGCAGATTGTGCCCAATAACCGATGGTTTCTTTTCAATAGTTTAGCAAGTAACAATATATTGCATCTTTATTCATGCCTATATTACAATATGAACTATGTATAATGGAACCATTGCATAGTAAAACTTGTCATAATACAGTTCCATACTTACTTGTGCAATCTAGTTAGATGTAGTGATGTCACCAGATCCATTGGATGGGGTGTCACCATTTGCATTTCTTGTTCTAGTACCTTCAGTGTTTGTGGCTTTTACCCACATCTTGTTTCTCATTCTTTTGATGTTATTAATGGTATTTCCATTGGGATGTGTACTTGTGTCTGTCAGCTGGTCTTTGCAATATTTTATCACATGTCCAACCTTATGACAGTGCAAGCATGCAATACTTGGATTGGTCCAACCTCTTGACCTTCTGGTCCATTTTATCATTTAGTTGGTAGCAATATGACCATACCTTCCACATGTTGTGCAATTTACCCATGTCTTATAGTCTGAAACATATGAGTTACCTACTCTTGTTGGTTTGTATCTTTTATCAGTTTCCTTTGGAGTCCATGCCTTGTTGTTCTTTTTCTAGCATTCCTTATGTGTATGCTCATTCATCTTGCATTAAGGACAATACTTGTCCATATAGGTTTTTCTCTTTGGATTTGTCACTTTGGATCTACACTCATATGCCTAATGTCCTTTCTTTTGACATTTATAACAATTACCAATAAAAGTAGATTGTGCTTGAGAAATACCTTTCATTTTGTTTCTACAGATGTTTGAGGTGTGGCCTATTTTTCCACAATGATTGCATGACAGCTTCTTGGATCTTGGGATTGTGAAAGCATTCCTCTCATCTGGTTGATTAGATGATTCACCATTCTCATTGTACCCTAATCCTGTGTAGTTGTTGACTCTTCTTTGTCCATCAATAAAATCATCCATCCTTCTGTTTCTATCCTTAGCCTTTTTTATTAACTCATTGTGTTGATTTTGGACTTTGATTTCATGCTTCAATTTTTCATTCTCTTCTCTTAGCTCACTAATGATTTGTATTCTTTCAATGAGTTATGTATTTAATCTATTTGCTTCTTGACTCATAAGAATAATCTGGTTGGTAACCTCACGGTGATGCTCAATGAGTCTTTGAATCTCTAATTCTTTCTCTTGTAGTTTCTCTGTAATTTTTATCCTATCATCAATGGCTAGTGCTCTTTCATTTAAAGATTTTCTTGCATCATTCATGACATCAATAATTTTTACCATTTGAGTCTCTTGACCAATTTGCAACATCTTGATTTGATCTGTCAGATGTTGATTGATCTCTTGCATACTTGTAATTTCTTCAGCTGATGCATTTGAAGCTTTGCTCAATGATGATTCTGTTGTTTCAAAGTAATCTATTATTTTCAATTCTTTGTAGTCTTTCTCATTCAGCCTGGTTGCCATAATCTTTCTTTCATCAAGAAGTTTTCTCAACTTTATCTTTGCCTCCTTATACTGCTCCAAGTTTATTTGCATTTGTAACTGCTCATTCTCAATAGTCATGTCCAGTCTGAACTTGTCCATTGCTCTAATCTTTTCTCTCAAGTCTTTAAGTTTTTCAAGAGAGAGACTTAGCTCTGATACCAATTTTTGGAATTATATTAAGATGATGTACTGAGAGGGGAGGGGTGAATCAGTACCTCTAAAACTTTTCTTGGTTAGCCCATTAACCCTTAATCATCAGTTTGTAAATTATCTTATCTAATTGTTCATCTTTATTTATGTATATGCAATCATATCATAAATTATTTTAGTATGTAACCATAATAGAAACATTCATGAAAATAGATAACACATGACACAAGATATGATATCGCAGAAAACTCTTGTTAGGAAGTAAAAACTGCGGTGGGGATTGTTACCCACAAGACTTCACTATCTGCAGATAAGAAGGGGTCGGTTAAGGCTTACAATTGGTCACTTCTGATGACCTACCCTATTAGGAGTATTACAGTGGAGACCTTTTAAGATCTACTTCATTTGAAGGTTTAGCAACATTGTTAAGTGTGCACTCTGTTAAGAGCTTTGGAAAGAACAGTTAAGTTCACCTTCTACAAAAGGATTTTAGATGTGATGCACTTGTTAGAATGAAACTACATAAGTCCTTGATCTGATGATGTATGCAATCTTCAATTGGTGATAACAGATCCTATAAAGCTTCTTACATATAAGTAATCATCCTTCCATGATTGAATAATACCTTTATCTACTCATCGGTAGCCTCTGTGTGTTCTTGATAACTGATGTATTTTGTTTCTAACCTTTGCTTGAATTTTTCCTTCTGCTCCTTAGATGCTCTTCGTGGCTATCAACAATAATGAGTTCATAACTCACAATTGAGTTTGAACATCTATTTATACTAAATAAGGCTCAATTCTTGATTCATGCATCACAAGTTAACTCTAGATCCAAGGTTTACAACTTGACCTTGATCTTTAGTTAGATATGTTTTAGATCCATTAGGATGCATTAAAACATTTACATAAAGCTTGCTTCACCCTCAAGTTATGATTTAAAACAAATAAAACCTCTGTAAATAGAATTACATTGCTTTATCCGTCGTGTAAAAATCAGATCCACAATTTGTGGGTTCTCTAACTAACTGTCAGTTTTGACGGCCAATTTTCTTGGTCGTCGGTGTTTCTTTCTTGAACTTGTCGTCCGGTATGCCTTTTCTGTTCCTGTCGGGTTAGTTCTCAAAACTGTGTCATCGGTGATGCTTGTCGATTCTATACTTAGCATTTTTCATGACCTCTGTGTTCTGTCGGGTATGCTTGCTATTCGCTGGTAATGCTTGTAGTCCACCGGTAATGCTTTAGTCTGTGGGTGATCTCTGTCAATTTTTTTCACTAAGTGTACTAATGGAAAAATAATTTCATCAAGAGTCACCACCTCTTTTCAGAGGACTTATATATGTAAAGATCAAACGCCTTGTCCTACCTCAAATTTCCTCTTATAGCAATAAGTGGATATGGAACTTTACAAATAGATTAGGCTTGATAATTTCTCACCTGGTAACGTCAAGAAAATGATCATTCGCTGCCCATAACTACAAATCTTTTCCATTCAGTGGATTTCC
This sequence comes from Thuja plicata, assembly GCA_018584345.1. Taxonomy (NCBI): domain Eukaryota; kingdom Viridiplantae; phylum Streptophyta; class Pinopsida; order Cupressales; family Cupressaceae; genus Thuja; species Thuja plicata. The sequence continues at coordinate 489,864 of MU228551.1, forward strand.
TCTTGAAAACAAAGGGCCAGATTAGATATTTTAGAGTTACCAACTATTCCAACTGAGACAAGATTTGTATCATTTTCATAATCAAGACCTTAAAATAGTGTGCCATGAAAGATAAGCAGAATAAAATCACTTTAATGATTATGAGAAGAAACAAACTATTTCTCAATATTGTAAGGACAAATGCTTTCATGATCATGACTCTTAGAACATTGAAAATTCCCTAGTAGAGTCGCCAATTTGTTAGCTCTTTTTCTTGTAGGAATCAATAATACATCAAAAATGCTTGACCTCTATTCCCAACATAGATTCTTACATGGAAAAGAGATTATCAGCAGTACATGGGAATTGATAGAAGCATTCCATCTTTCCCCATAATGATGATTGAGGACAAAAATAGGTATATTGCAGAGCTGCCAGCCATAAGAAGGAATCTACATTTTCTGTTTACCCTCATGCATATCAGAACCACCAGAGAACTAGAGTGGTTCAATAAATTTGTAATAGAGGATGAAGTGAGATTGTGTATTCATTGTGATGAAATGTATGAAGAAGAGTAAATAATAATTTTTTTCTTACTAATCCTGTTATACTGTCACTCCAGAAATTAAAAATAATTGCATTTATAATGGGAAAATAAATAATCATTTATGATTTAATGAATATATAGGATATATGTATGTGTTAATGTGAGACATTACTACATATTCATATATAGATGTGTTTTAATATAGGTGGGAAGTTATAAATGGTTCGTATTTTCTCATTATGAATGACAATTGTAAGCAACACAAATATAAGCATGTATATTTAGAATAAGCGAAGCAAAAGAGTAAGTGATAAAAATCAATAATGAGGAAAAAAGAATAATGATTTAGGTAGTAATCATGTGATGCAAGAACATCTTGGGTCTTGGTTAATCCTTCTCAACAAAAAATATGTTTACTACATTCCTTAGTTTGTTCTTTATTGCTCGGCTTTTGTTGCTCGGTCATGCTTGTTGCTATTTCTCATCTCTTCTTTAGCTAAGTGCTATGTTGCTTGGTCATGCCCTTGCCGAGTTGGTTTATTTTTTGAGTTGGAGCTGTGGCTGACTTCTTCCTTTAATTTTTGTGGCTGGATTTATTTGGGATCTATCTTGGGATCTGTGTGGACCTAAATCTAGGTCTTTCCTTTGTATTTGAGTGCCGACCTCTTTGGTGGAATCTTGTATATATTATTTTGTATGTTCTTAGTTTGGTTGCAAGTCTTAGACCAAGAATGAAAATGTTAAGATATTGAAGATCTAAGATCTCTGTTGTAAGAAGATCGAATTGTAATACATTGTGATGTATATGGTTGTAACCAAGAAGGCCTTACAGCCTGGAATGTATTGAGTTTGATGATTTGATAATAAAGATCTCTACATTTCTCTTCTCCTACCATGTGTTGTGTTAATTCTATATTGTATCTACAAGCTGGATGGTTTTGGGTGTGCCCTAGGCCCAGAAACAACCTCCTTGTGTCAGGTGGTGTCAGAGCGAGTTGAGATCCGTGGATCCTTCTTGTAAACTCTAAAGATATTTTTTGTAGGGTAGCAGGTTGCGATATGAACTACAATTGCAGAGAGTTTCAAGATGGCTCATGGGAGAGGAAATGCTAATGAAGGTCTAGCTGATATGCTTAGACAGATGACTGGAAGATTGGAAAATGTTGAAACAACACAGCACAGAGGAAGACATCTTGAAGATGTTAGTGATGATGAGTTTGAACAGGTTCAAGGTGAAGATGCACCTGTACCTATGATGGATCAAGAAGGTGAAAGATTCCTGAGAGCTTTCAAAAGTTTGAAATCAACACCTCAATTTAATCCTCCTGAGTATAGTGGAAAGTTAGATTCTGATGAATTGATTGATTGGATCACTGAGATGGAAAAATATTTTGAATATGAGAATGTTGCAGAAGATAAGAAGGTGAAGATTGCAAGCACAAAATTGAAAGGTCATGCATCCTTATGGTGGGAACACTTGCAATTGGACAGATAGAAGAAAGGTAAAAACAAGATCAAGGTATGCGATAAGATGGTTAAAAAATTGAAAGGAAAATTTCTACCTTGTGATTAGCAGATTAACCTAATCCAACGAATGCAAAGTTTGAAGTAGAAGGACAAATCAGTCAAAGACTATACTGAAGAATTCTATAGATTGGACATCAGATCTGGACATGTTGAAGATGAAGTGGAAAGAGTTTCAAGATACCTAAATGGCTTGAGAAGTTCCATACAAGATGAAATCAGTTTGGTTAAAATGGAAGGTATTGAAGAGGCATATCAATTTTCCCTAAAAGCTGAAGAAAATTTGAACAAAAGATATGAACAAAGACAAAGAGGCAGAGGTGGTAGATTCCCTAGAGGAAAAGGATGATCTCATGGTGAAAAAAGTAGATCTGAACCAAACAAGTCAAATACATACACTAGTCAAGAAAAGGGAAAGACTGAATGGAAAGGTGGAAATTCCTACAGAGGAAGAGGTTATTACTCCTGAGGTTGATATAGCAGAAGAGGGTTCCAAGTAACTAGCTACAATTGTGGTGAAGAAGGACATAAATCCTTTGAGTGTACACATGCAAGCAAGAAAGGTGGTAACAGTAGCATAAATGCATTAATCCAAGAGGAGACATCCAATGAACCCAAAAAGAACCTCATGATCCAAAGGATACTATGGAGTGAGAAGGATAAGCAAGATCCAATCAGAAAAATTTTGTTAAAAACCAAATGTAGAGTTGCTGACAAGGTTTGGAAAGTCATTGTTGACAGTGGAAGATTGGAGAATCTGGTATCTGAGCCAATGGTTGCAAATTTGCAGTTGGAGAGGATGAAACATCCAAAACCCTACAAGATCTCATGGATCAAGGATGAGCACACATTAATGGTGAGTGGATACTATTTTGTGAATCTGAAAATTGGTAAGTACTATGATAAGGTGTTATGTGATATTATGCCAATGGATTATTGTCATATATTGTTGGGTCATTCTATTTGGGTTGATGGAAAGAAGCAATTTTTGTTCTTTTGATTGAATAATATACTAATGAGTTGTGTACATCTGTGAAAGTTTGTGTGATGGAAGGTAGACAGTTTGTTAAAGATCTAAAAAGAAATGATATATGTTATGCCTTGATTCCTAACAAACCAAGTAAGAATGCAAAAGATGACATACCTGTAGAAGTTGAGAAGTTGTTGACTGAATACAAAGAAATCATTTCAAATAATGTACCTAATTGTTTGCCACTAATCAGAGATATAAGTCACTATATGGATCTGATTCTTGGAGCTAGTTTACCAAACAAAGCACCACACAGGTTAACACCTATCGAGAATGAAGGGCTTAATCGACAGGTTCATGAGTTGTTGAACAAAGGCTTAATCAGAGAAAGTTTGAGTCCATGTGTAGTACCTGCTATGTTGGCACCTAAAAAGAATGGAGAATGGAGAATGTGCATTGATTCCAGAGCAATAAACAAGATCACAATTAAGTATAGGTTTCCTATACCAAGAATGGATTGTTTGAGTGGACCAAAGTATTTTACCAAAACTGATTTGAAAAGTGCTATTTGCAATGCTATGACCGAGATAATGAGAGGAGACAAAAGAGAGTTCAAATGTACACATGGAGCTGATAAAAGTTTTGAAGCTTTAAAGTTGAAGGTTGCTAAATTACCGGTGCTAGCCTTACCTAATTTCAATAAGGTATTTCAAGTTGAATGTGTTGCAAGTGGAAGTGCAATTGGAGCTGTATTGACTCAAGAAGGTAAACCTGTTGCTTTCTTTAGTAAAAATTTGAATGATGCAAAGAGAAAATATTATGTCTATGATCATGAATTCTATGCTATTGTGCAAGCTATGAAGAAATGGAGACATTACTTGATGTAAAATAAATTTGTGTTGTATACTGATCATAAGGCTTTACAATATTTGGGTAGTCAGAATAAGTTGAATCAGAGACATATGAAATGGGTTGAATATTTACAGAGCTTTACATTTGTGATTAAGCATAAGAGTGGAGTTTATAACAGAGTTTTTGATAAATTGAGTAGAAGAAGATCTTGGTTGACTGAAATGAGAGTTGAACTTGTTGGATTTAATGACATGAAAAATTCGTATGAAAATGATCCTAATTTTTCAGAGCAGTGGAGAGTGTGCAGAGCACCTAATACAAATCAATGAAGTAAGTATTGGACTATTTCATTCAGGAAGATGTATTGTTTAAAGGTATTCATTTATGTATACCGAGAGGATCAATGAGAACTAATCTGATAAAGGAGAAACATAGTAGTGGATTGGCTAGACACTTTGGCATTGATAAAACATTGAGTCTACTGAAGGAGAGCTACTTTTGGCCTCAGTTGTATAAAGATGTTCAAAAATTTGTAAGAAGTTGTGGAGTCTGTCAAGTTGCAAAGGGAGTAAGTCAGAACACTGGTTGGTATACACCTATTACCGTTCCTGAGAAACCTTGGAGTGATATCAGCATGGATTTTTTTCTTGGCTTACCTAGGACAACAAGAGGTAATGATTCTATATTTTTTATTGTGGATAGATTTTCTAAAATGACACATTTCATACCATGTAAGAAAATATCAGATGCAGTGCATATGGAAGATCTTTTCTTTAAGGAGATTGTCAGATTGCATGGATTACCAAGAAGTATCATCTATGATAGAGACATCAATTTTTTAAGTTATTTTTGGAGAAAACTTTGGAAGAAGCTTAATACCGAGTTGAAATTTAGTTCTACATTTCATCCACAAACTGATGGAAAAATAGAGGTTGTAAACATAAGTTTGGGTAACTTGTTGAGATGTTTAGTTGGAGACACACCAAGCAATTGGGATTTGATGTTGGCACAAGAAAAGTTTGCATATAAAAGTTCAGTAAATAGAAGTACTGGAAAGACACCTTTTGAGATTGTTCATGGCACAAAACCTAGAGGTATATCAGATTTGAGAGAAATTATTGGTGAAGAGAAAAGAAGTGCTGAAGCAGAGGAATTCACAAAATTTATGAAGACATTGCATGAGGATGTAAAGAAAAAGATAGAGAAAAGTAATCAGAAATACAAAGATGATGCAGACAAATCAAGAAGACATAAGACATTTGAAGTTGATGATGTTGTAATGGTTCATCTGAAGAAAGGAATATTTCCTATTGGAACATATGGGAAATTGAAGATGAAGAAATTTGGTCCTTGTAAAATACTGAGAAGATTTGACAGTGGAAATGCTTACGAAGTTGAATTACCTAATGACATGGATATATCACCTGGGTAAAAGCACAAAGTTGTGTCACGTTTCAGAACCACTTATTAGCACAGCTAAATTTGAGTATTTATAAATAAAAATTAATTTTTGTCAAACCTATGGTCTAGCTAGATTCATTCTAGCTAAGCTAGATAAGTGGTTAAACATTCCCGATTGAAAATGTCTATTAAATGCATGTTTTATACCAATTACCAAAGAAATAAAATTATTTCAGAAAATCAACGTTTCAACAACCCCTACTCTTTTTAATGATATTTTTAAAAAATATAAAATTACCCTTTTGTAGAGCTCAGAGTCAAGATTATTCTCATATAAAGTTTATAATATTTTGATTAGATCTAATATATTATAATTTCAAAATACAACAAGTGGGTATTTTAACATTCGAGAAGATGTTGCTTCAAATAAATAAAAATAATAATAAATCATATCAAAAAAATTTAAAATTTATATTTAAAATTAGAGGAGAGAGTCTTCTTCAAGAATATGTAATTTTTTTTTCTGACTAGTGTAGAATTGATAGGGGAAATTTGGAGGGAGATGAAAACTGTCGATTTCAGATAAGTTCAATTTTGAGCAGTTATAATGGAGAAAATGTACATTGAAAACCAATCCTTCTTCTTTTTTGAACTAGCTATATATTTTACCTATAACATATTTTGAAATTAGAGGAAAAATAGGTTATTTGCATATACTTGTTTGGAGGGAACTAGACCCCAGATTTTTAGCAGTTTTTAGCAATGGAAAAATGGACTTCAAAAATTAAAAAAACTATGTACATTCTTGTTCAAAAAAATTTAAAAAAATTATAGACATAAACTTAATCCAATTTTACACATTTCTTTATTTTACATCATCCTCAAATTCTAAATACAAATGCCACCTTTTATGTCGTTAAAGTTGAACAGTTTGCATGTTGTGGTCCTCTTCCTTTATAAAAGTGTGACACAGGTTTGTACTTTTACCCACCTATATTCAATATTTTATACTTGTATGAATATCATGAACATAATGAAGAAGTGACAATACCAAGTGATTATCCTAAGAAGCAGATAGAGGAAGTTGAGAAGATCTTGAAATAGAGAGTTGGAAGAAGTACAAGAGGAAAGGAATACATGGAATATCAAGTAAAGTGGAAAAAAGACTGATTGAGGACTCATCTTGGTTTTCTCAATCTACGTTGGATTCATTTCAGGTTGGACCTGGTATATGATTCGGGGAATCATTTCTTTTCAACCCCAGGTGTCTGATGTAGGAGCATCTTGGGTCTTTGGCAATCCTACTCAACCAAAAATATGTTTACTGCATTCCTTAGTTTGTTCTCTATTGCTTGACTTCTATTGCTCGGCATGCTTGCCGAGTTGCTCGGTCATACATGTTGCTATTTCTCAGCTCTTCTTTGGCCGAGTGCTCTGTTTCTCGGTCATACCCTTGCCAAGTTGATTTAATTTTGGAGTTGGAGTTGTGGCTGACTTCTTCCTTTAATTTTCATGGCTGGATTTATTTGGGATCTATCTTGGGATATCTGTGGACCTAAATCTGGGTCTCTCCTTTGTATTTGAGTGTCGACCTCTTTGGTGGACTCTTGTATATATTATTTTGTATGTTCTTAGTTTAGTAGCAAGTCTTAGAGAAAGAATGTAAATGTTAAGATATTGAAGATCTGAGATATCTGTTGTAAGAAGATTGAATTGTAATACATTGTGATGTATATGGTCGTAACCAGGAAGGCCTTACAGCCTGGCATGTATTGAGTTTGATGATTTGATAATAAAGATCTTTGCATTTCTCTTCTCCTACTGTGTGTTGTGTTAATTCCGCATTGTATCTGCAAGCTAGATGGTTTTGGGTGTTCCCTAGGCCCCGAAACAGCCTCCTTACATCATCATGACACCTTCAAAAACTATGATTAATGCATATGAAGAGCACATAGAGAGTTAATCCTGCAGAAGAATAGGTGGAAGAATCATTAAATAACGAAATTAAACTAATATCACAATCCCAATAAGAGATAGAAATTATTATGACAAGTAAATAGTAATTATTAAGAAATAAATAGAGGTAATAGAGCTAGTGAATAATGGGAGAAATAAATTTGGCATAACTCTTGTTGAAATCACATTAGGGTTATGTAATGTATGATTTGGGGTTTAGGAGATTATTTGTTGATTGTTGTTTGATTAGCTTAGAGTATGTTGAATTCCTTAACCCTACTTCATATTTACTTGAATTTAATTGATTGTGTATCGCAATTGTGATTAGGGAGAAGATAAGATGTTCCTCTTTTATTCCCAAATGCACAAATGGGAGATCCAAGTTGATCAACCCAAAAGAAGAGTTAAATACACAAATGAATCAACAATTTGGAAAGGAGAATCACAAGAAGGAATCTTAAATTTTGTTAATTATATGTGTAGAAATGATATATGACAGTAATTGAAGAAATAGGAGAAATGAACTAACCTTGAAATATTACAGATCAAAGAATGTTTTTTTCTGAGGTCTGTAGATAGTTTCTAGAAAAACAGACAGTTGATCCCGAACCAGAATGCAGAAATGAACAAAACCCAAAAATATTTTTCCATTGTAATGTCGTCTTATGAAAAACGGTCAACCTTGACCCACAAATGTCAAACCTAACCCAATAATGTCGACCCTGACCTGCACAAGTCTGACATAAAATCTGTTCGCGCTGTCTGAAAGAAAGCTGAAAAGGGTATCCAGATCTGGTCTCAAATCTGCTGTTCTAAACCTGTACATGCAAGAAAAAGAGGACTGCTTGTTGTGGGGGAGCGGTTTGCCTTAGTCAAACCCCAATTTAGGAATTAACCTTGAAATCAATAAAGTATAGAATGCTAACAAGTAATAGAATTGAATCTAATAATGAAGCTATGATATTCAATAGATATGCAATTGAAATTCAAATGTATGCAAGTATATAAGTATGAAAGCAATGGACTTTAGAAACCATAAACC
>MU228551.1:524511-537184 GCA_018584345.1 Thuja plicata
AAAAAAGGAATTTACGGTTAATTTTTGTCAAGAATGAATATTTCAAATTTAATGATAATGAAAAACAATCATAGACTATTTGATGAGTTGTGGAAAATTCATAACAGCTATAATAATAATGTAGATATTAAGTTAATGACAACCATAAAAAATAAAATGTATGGCAAGCAAAATTAAGCTTGTGATAAAAATTCAAACCGCTAATAGGAAAACATTCTCTATCAAAATACAGACATAAGGCAACAATGATACTACTCTTGAAAATTCAATGCACAGAAATAACAATAATAATGTAGATAGTAATTTAATGAGAGCCATTAGTTAAAAAAGAACAAAAATTCTTTTCTATGCAAAACTTAAACAGCTAACCAGCATTTATGTAAGCCAAGCACGTTTGTTGTAATTTTTGTATGATTTAACTGTGAGCTGAAGAGAGGCAAATTGGAAGAAAATGATTGAAGATGACGTGGAGTACATTGAAGGGCTATTGTTTTGGGCAGCCTGGGTTACCGTAGAGTGGAGTTTTTGTACAGTACAAACTGTAGTCAAAGGTGTGCACACGAATCTCACCCATATATGGTTGGAGCATGCCTAACAACTTGAAACAAATCCCTATAAATTTGATATTTTATTAAACATTTCTAAAACCAAGTAAAATAGTTGAATATTAGTGCTTGCAGTTTTTTATTGGATGGTGTATAGGCGGTCCAAATTTCAATAAAGAATAATGCATCAATAAATAAAATAATTAGAGTGGGGTATTCAAGTTTAGGGTAAAGTTGATGGATTATAGTGCAGTAAATAGGTGTTCTGCATGTAGAGGTGATGTGTAAACTATATGCTGCATCCAAATATGTGTAAAAATGTGATCATAATTAAAATATTTGATGACATTCTGAAACACTGTGCATAGTTTGCTTCTTCAAGGATCATAGAAACATTCTGGGATTGCTTGGATTTTACTTTGACAAAGAGGAACATATGCTAGTGTATGAATATATATCAAATGGAACTCTCAGAGAAAGTATTCATGGTATGATGTTGACATATTGCTTTCCTGACATTCCCCAAATTGTTGATAAAAATGATATTAGAATCAAAAGCCTATTATGGTAATCAGATTATGTTGGAATTATGTTGGGGATGTTAATAGCCCAAACTGGTATTCGGCTCACGCCCCTATGCTCTTTAGTGAACAGAAAAATGGAAACAAAATTGTAGTTCATTTTTTTTATAGCTCAACTTAAACAAATGTCTAGGGCTAGATAATCTATGTAAGAACTCAGCTGAATATTTTTATTACAGCTATAGGATAGATATCGGATGTGAAAATGATAGATATAATCTCATTTTGATGATTTTGAGAGGTTACAAAATGATGTGCAGGTAGTTCTCAAAACTAAATATTTTGAAACATCAGAAGTCTATCAATTTTGTCAAGGAATCCAATAAAAAAATGGTGCACAAATATAATAAAAAAAGGTAACAGAAGAACTGGGCACACGGGATGATACACTGGAGCATTAAGATTTATTACATTGGGAAATTTCACTGTAAACAGTTTCGTATTTCTAAAAAGCTGGGAAAAGTCTGGTGGAATTCTAATGGCACATCCAAGAATCAAATGTGCCATTGAACTTTGTTGGGAGCTGTGCTTAACCAGCATGAAATTTACAATTGGGAGATTTACACCCAGAATCTCCGACTTGTAAGAGCTACAACCTAAAAGTCCGTCTATTATACTATATACACAGAAGAATAGTAGACATTTGTCCTATTTTAAATGGGAAAAAATTACAAAGCCATCATTGGGTAATATAAATAAACCTTTTATCACTATTATTTTTCATTACAAAATAAAATATTTTTGTACTGTACAGAATATTTGGCTTGATAATAAAGCAATCCGTTACTAAGGAATGAAAAAATTATACAATTGACAGCAATGTAAATTAGAGTATTTAATTGGTTTTGTAAATTTTGAATTTTCGTTAACTAAATCTCATTGCTGCTAGTTTTTTCAAATTAAATTAATTTAATATTAGTTTTTTTAGAAATCAATATTTTCCTTATTTATTATAACTGTTAATATTTATTTTATTGAAATTTTGTAAGTATTGATATTTCATAAATTTTATAAAGATCTTAAAATAGGTTGAGTTTATAGGTTAAGTATAAATTTCTTTTAAAAAAATATAGATCTAGTTATATATATATTACCATTGATATTACCAATATATATTTGACACAGAGCAGCTTGGAGCAAAAGTTAAAAAAAGAAAATAAAAGCCAAATTTAGCATGAAAACAGAGGAAAAATCATCAATGGGTAGATGAAACTCGAATGAAAAAATTATAGAAATGAAAGCAATGTAAATTAGAGTATTTAATTGGTTTTGTAAATTTTGAATTTTCGTTAACTAAATCTCATTTCTGCTATTTTTTTCAAATTAAATTAATTTAATATTTTTTTTTTAGAAATCAATATTTTCCTTATTTATTATAATTGTTAATATTTATTTTATTGAAAGTTTGTAAGTATTGATATATCATAGATTTTATAAAGATCTTAAAATAGGTTGAGTTTATAGGTTAAATATAAATTTCTTTAAAAAAAATATAGATCTAGTTTTTTAAATATATATATTACCATTGATATTACCAATATATATTTGATACAGAGCAGCGTGGAGCAAAAGTTAAAAAGAGAAAATGAAAGCCAAATTTAGCATGAAACTGCGCAAAGTTTTCAGAAAATTTAAAGTTTTTCACAATATAGCAATATGTTACCAAGGAATGAAAAAATTATAGAAATGACAGCAATGTAAATTAGAGTATTTAATTAGTTTTGTAAATTTTGAATTTTCGTTAACTAAATCTCATTGCTGTTGGTTTTTTCAAATTGAATTAATTTAATATTGGTTTTTTCAGAAATCAATATTTTCTTTATTTATTATAATTGTTAATATTTATTTTAAAGCATAGTGATATGGGTCATATTATAGAACATGGAGTGTGTTTTCTATTGATATGAAAAATCTCTCAGTCCACGACTGTATATGTTGGTTTATAGTTGTTGACAGTGATGTCAGTTGCGTCATGTGCAGGTGAAATAGTCTATGCTTGACGGGGTAAAATAAATTCTTCAAAATATTGTAGATCACTTATTCAATGCTTGGAAAAGGCAATATATATATTTAGATTCCTTTATTATCATGCTAATTTTTTAAAATACAATGTAGAGGTGGTCATAAGATAACAACTAAATTTCAAATTCAAATAAATGAAGGAACGACAATAATTTGTATGAATATAACATTGCATTCATTATTGTATGAGTACTCACCTGTGTAATGTGTATTGAATAATGCAAATCCCTGAAAGAGATCCAGTATCAAGTCCAGGAAAATCCTTGAGTGAGATGCAGTCCAGTATCAAGTCCAGGAAAATCCTTGAGTGAGATGCAGTCCAACAACTTCTAGATTTTTTAATTTCTTTTGCAAAAATAGTTGTCAAACAAGGTTGTGCGGAATAATCTTTTTATAGACTGTGAAGGCGGTTATAGGGGAATTTTAAGGCGGTGAATATGATGAGGTCAATAGGATGAGGACGTAGCTGTACCATTTACCATCCTTCTTTAAAGCTTTTAAGAGCACCGTATATTGGAATTTGAAACTGCGGAACAACTCTTAGGTTTTGTAATAAATGATACTTCACGAAGCCTCCAAACAATCCACCTGTTGTGCAGTATTAAAGGCACAGTTATTATTGATGAGTTATCTAGAAATACTACACCCATCCTTCTTTAAAGCTTTAAATAGCACTGTACATTGGAATTTGAAAATGCCGAACAACTTTTAGGTTTGGCATTAATTTTTACTCCACGAAGGCTCCAAACAATCCACCTGGTACTCCACGTCATGTCCCAAACAGTGAAGGAAGACATCGAAAACTAGGAAGGTTTCAATGGTAGTCACTCCCCTTTTCACCAATAGGAACCGTAGATCTTCAAATTCAGGTTGGGGCTTTCCAAGAGGGAAACGCCTACGGCGTAATTAGTTCACGTGCATCGGTCAGTCAAAGTCTCCTCAATATCTCAATTGTTTTAATATATTTGATGTAGAAAACCCACTGAAACATGTATGGAATGATTAATCCACAATTATATGATTTCTAATATTCTATATTTATCAAGAAGGGTTTGTGAGGAAAGTGTGTAGCGAAAGGTGGTTTAATTTTTGACAAGGATTTTTTGAGATACCCAAAGACATCAAGATGTCGAATGAATCAATAAGTTTTTAATTAATTAGAATTATTGTACAATGTTAATTTTGTAATTGTCATATTAAGTATATATATTATTATTTTTTGGCTTAAAATTAAATTTTGAATAAGTTTTATTAATGAAAATATAAGATTTATTTTATAATTGTTATATTAAGTGTATGTATTATTATTATTTTGGGTATAAAATTAAATTTGGAAGAATTACTATTTCATCAATATCATTTTTTTGATTTTAAATTAAATTTTGAAGAATTATTATTTCAACAAATTTATTATAAATGATTTTGAGATATCAAACAATGACTATTTATATTATTATATCTATTACATATGTAATTATGGTCTAAATTTTGAAACTCATCATATTCATATTTGAATGGTTACCAATCTTGAAATTTAAGGATAAAGTTCATGATGAGAGTTTTTGGTGCATATGCCAAGTAACCACAAATATTGTTTTCATGCTTTAATAACAAGATTTTATCAACATATAATTTATTTATTAAATTTTACATATAATTTCTTTCAATTAAAGATTTTTTCTACAAATAGTTCTACATCTACCATGTCCTATAGATATAAATAATCCTCATGATAGTTCCTTTAACATGAACTCAAACTATTACACATTTTTCCTAATTTAGTTTTAGAAAATTATTTAATTTTTAAAAAAGTTTACTTCACACATAATTACATCTTGTTTCTGTCATATAATTTTTTTTAATTTTCTTAATTCTACACTAACAGAATTAATATTCTGTGTCCATAAGACATTCACGATATCAATAAATACCTCAAGTTACCATCTAATTTCTAAATGATTATGCTCTATCAATTTTTAATAAATTCAATTATGGACTTCCTCTTAAATTTGAAAGATATTTTTTATAATCATAGTCCCCTATCTATTTGTGATCGACTATGACAGTTAAGTCATGGCAGCCCACGGTAAACTTGAGCGTGATTGGTCTGTGACTTTCCACTGATTGCAGGTTTCCAGCTTTCCCTTTTCTCATACTATGGAATCCCTGAATGAAGCCGTATTTTTCTTCTTCTCCTATTTCGTGACCATGGCCTGTCATAAGATGTGTCTCATATTTTGGCACATATTTCTCTATCAGGCTCTCACAAAGTTGGCAAAGATATAAGGATCAATTGTTTTTCAACTTTTTTATAGGGACCACGAAGGTTTTTGGATAGTAAAATTAGCCCCTCGACAAGGAAACCAATTTGCTAGATTCTGAGCTGTCGTGTCGAACGATGCATGATATTCATGGGATTTCCACTTGTGTCTGATGATGTTGCCTACGGCCTAACAGTACAGGCCATGCCCATGCCCATGCCCCTCCTATGATTTACTGGCAACAGATCAAAACCGGCGTGACAGCTTTCCCTGTTAAATCTGCTACAAAATATAGTCTGTCGACTGAGGAAATAATTATATTTTACCACCTAATTACAAATTTTATTCAACATACTTGATGGAGAAAAAACCCAGTAAAAAATGTATGGAATGGTTATGCAACTACTTCATTTATATTATTTACCTAGCAAGAAAATAATTAATTAGATGTCCAAGGGCACAAACACATAGGCACACATAAATATATAGATGTGCAAATAATTAATTAGTTTTATCTTGATTACAGGATTATAATTATTTTTAATGTTAATTTTGTGATTGCTATATTAAGTGTATATATTATTACACATTTGTTTTAAAATTGAATTTCGCATGCATGATTTTGAGATATCAAAATAAATATAAAATAATTATTCATATTCTCGTATTTTGGTCCATATGCAAAATCATGAGTAGTAGTTTCATCCCTCAATAATTATATTTGACCACTAAGTTTCAAATCTTGAAATTTATAACAAGGTTCGATCAAGTGCTTACATCGTAGATTGACCACTAAGATACAAATATTGAAATTTATGATAACGTTCATAATGAGTATTATTGGTGCATATGTAAAAGCATCAATAGCAGTTTCATCCTTCAATAACTATGTTTGACCACCAAGTTTCAAATCTTGAAATTTAGAATAAGAGTTATGATGAAGTGCTTACATCCTAGATTTGACCACTAAGTTGCCAGTCTTGAAATTTAGGATTAGGTTCATAATGAGTACTATTCATTCATATTCAAAACCATGAGTAGTGTTTTCATCCTTCAATAACTATATTTGACCATTAAGTTTCAAATCTTGAAAGTTAGGATAAGGTTCACATCCTAAATTTAACAACAAAGTTACCGATCTTGAAATTTGGGATAAGGTTTATTTGACCACCAAGTTTCAAATCTTGAAATTTAGGATAAGGTTCTTAATGAAGTGGTTACATCCTAATTTAACCACTAAGTTACCAATTTTGAAATTTAGGATAAGGTTCATGATGAGGATGAAAAGTGGTTTCATCCTTCAATAAATAGATTTGACCACCAAGTTGTTGATCTTGAACTTTAAAATAAGGTTCAGGATGAAGTAGTTTCATCCTAAAATTACTATATTTGACCATCAAGTAACCAATCTTGAAAGTTAGAATAAGGTTCAAAATGAAGTGTTTTCATCCTTCAAAAAAAGATTTTACTAAGCAATTTATATGTTAGATTTTACATATAAATTCCTTTACTTAAGAGATTTTTCTACTAATAGCCTTGGATCCACTATGGTATAACAGGGGATTCACTTAGAGAACCTGAATCATAGCATGTGCATTCATGACAAACTAAAGAATCCCCCTTTTTCAAACTATATTGCCCCAAACTCTTTTTTGTCACCCCTCTCCAATACCCCTCTGATACCCCCCAAACATGATTTCCTATTTAAACCCTCATTTCCTATGGGCACCTTGCTCTTTCCAATTGATGCTCCTTATTATAAACATATCTATTTTATAATCACTAACTATTAGTTTTATTTTATGTGTTAAACATTTATTTATATTTTTAAATATAAATTCTATTTCTATATAATATAAAAAATATGGAGCCAACTCTTTTGGAAGATTTTCGTCATGTTGTTTTCATTGTGCCTCCATTTGTTGATTCTTTGCAGTCACCTACCTTACAAGCTCCTCATTTTATTGCCTCTTCTCTACAAGCATGCCCTGATATTTCCTCATTTTTGCCATCATACTTAGGAGATAAACCTAACAAGGTCACTCCTCCTGATCTATTTCAAACCCTTATTTTCTCTTGATTTCATTTAGCTATTTAGACCATTGCTTTGATAGAATATGTTTTATAATTAAATTAGGTTTCATTATTTTTTAATAAAATTAGTCTAGTGTATTATTATGTTGAATGTAATAAATAGACCAATTTTCTTAAATTGAACTTCCATATCTACTCAGCGTACCCATTTCACACTAAGATGCAATCGCTAGTAATTATTGACTACCAATTTTATAATGCTAGGCAAGTAAACCTTTTAAATGACACAAGCTTTTCAACGTTTGACCTGAACCGTTTCTTGTGATATTTTTAGTAAGCATCGACTATTGCATTGTGGCGGACAATGGTGAACCTGCGCCTGCATATTAAAAGGCTTTGTTTGTGGCTTTCCATTGATTGCATACTCGGAGCTTTCCCTTTTCTCATACCATGGAACTGCTCTCGTGCTCCCTTGATGAGGCCTTCACTATTGGGCTCGGGGTTTTCTTCTTCTTCTGCTTCCTCTATAAGTTGAGAGGGGTGGGAACAAATTGAATTTGCCTCCTGGACCAAGTCCATGGCCTCTCATAGGAAGTCTCCATCTCTTGGGAAACCTTCCTCACCACTCTCTTACAAAGCTGGCAAGGAAATACGGATCCATTATGTTTCTCCGTTTGGGCTCCGTCCCCACTCTTGTCATCTCTTCTCCTGCCATGGCTAAAGAGTTCCTCGAAACTCGTGATTTGGTGTTTGCAACGAGGCCAATGTGTGCACAGGGAAAATACGTGTGCTATGATCATAAAGACGTGGCGTATTCCCCGTATGGAGCGTACTGGAGGCACATGAGAAAGCTTTTGACAGTGGAGCTGCTCACAGTCAAGAGAATCGAGTCTTTCAGATTCGTGAGAGAGGAAGAAGTGTCGGCCATGATCGACTGCATGTGGAAGGAAAGCGGGCGAGGAGCGCAGTGTGTGGATGTGAAGAAGAGACTCTCCTCCCTCACACAAAATATCACCAGCAGAATGTTTGCGAGCAGGACGTACTCGGATGAGGACTTGAGTGGAGGGATTGGCTTCAAACAAATGATTGACGATATGTTCGCTCTGGCCGGTGCATTTTGCGTTGGTGATTTCATTCCTTCTCTCGACTGCCTCGACTTTCAAGGAATCCGTCGTCGAATGCACGCCGTTCACAAAATATACGATGGATTTGCTGAGAAAATAATCGACGAGCACATTCGTCGTCGATTGGAAAAAGGAAATCCCAAGGAAGGAGATGGCGTTAAAGATTTCGTCGACATGATGCTCGACATGGCCGAGTCGGACGACCAGACGATTTCACGGATCAATATCAAAGCAACCATCTTGGTAAGTTTAAAAATCTCACGGCTCTGCTTTGAAATATACTTTTCTGTTTACCGATTTCACCCTCTGAAGTGTGCATTTTCAGTCTAAGAAGAAAAGGAAAATTGTGCAGGACATGTTAGCTGCAGGAATTGAAACATCGTCGACAACAGTAGAATGGGCAATGAGCGAGCTGCTGAGGAATCCTGCCACGCTGGGTCGAGCGCAGAAAGAGATTGAATCTGCAGTGGGCAGAGACCGCAGAGTAAAGGAGAGTGACGTCACGGGCTTCGATTACTTGCGATGCGTGGTGAAGGAAACATTTCGACTTCATCCGCCTTTTCCTCTGCTCATTCCGCACGAATCGATGGAAGGGTGCAGCGTGGGAGGATATTTCATTCCGCCAAAGACACGGCTGTTTGTGAATGTGTGGGCGATGGGAAACGATGAAAACTTTTGGAAGGACGCTCATCAGTTCAAGCCCGAACGGTTTATGGGGAGTAATAAGGATGTGAGAGGTCAGGACTTCGATCTGCTGCCGTTCGGAACAGGAAGAAGGGGATGCCCTGGGATTTCAATGGGTGTTTCTGTTGTTGAGTTGGCACTTGCTCAGCTCGTTCACTGCTATGACTGGACTGTGGAGGGCGAGGTGGATATGGCGGAAGAGTTTGGATTAACTGTACCCAGAAAAATTCCCCTGCTTGTCCGCCCTTCATGGAGGCTCGCAACTGAGTGTTTAATTTAAGAGAGTATTGTGTGATAGGTGTCTTTCCATGGCTATGGCCTATATAGTAATATCCTATTTGAAGTTTAACTATTCGTATGTATGCTAGGCCGACGATTTGAACCGTCGACCTCCCCTTTGCAGCTAGGGGCCTCATTTTTCACTCCTTTAAAGCTTTTTGGTGTTCATGTCTGTTGTAGCAGAAGAACTTGTGGTCCACTCAGATAAACTATACTACTGCTCTGCTGCATTGAATTTCACACATGGTATTCTTCCTTTATTTAATAGTATACTACAGTTATGTCAGTAGTATTTAAAAGTTTCTTTTTCTAGATAAACAATACTACTGCTCTGCTGCATTGAATTTCACATGTGGTATTTTTCCTTTATTTAATAGTATAGGCTACTATAGTTATGTCAGTAGTGTTGAAAAGTTTCTTTTTAATTGTGAAGTTATTTTTTACACTTACTATTTGCTATATAAATTATTGTGTATTATGTGAATTTGTTTATTGTCAGTTTTAAAGAGAAAATAATTTATTTTTTTTCAATTGATATTATTAGCACTTGTCTGTAGGTTAAGTACTATTGTATAAATTTATGGATTTCCAGTATTAACTGGTGATTAAAATAATTTTTTTGCACCAATTACAATTCACCAAATTTTATATTTAGTCATATTTTATTTTTTTATAATATAAATGGAAATATTTTAAGCTTTTAAATTTATAAAATGATTTTTTGAATATATGATTGGTTAATTTGGCTTGAGCCTTATACAGAGAATTTTAGGAACCATAAATGATTTTATTGCTTCCTCTATATTCCATCATCTTCGTCTGCGCTTTTACGATCAGTGATATAGCACAATATCAGGATTAGTCAAACTCATTGACCGAT
Source organism: Thuja plicata (assembly GCA_018584345.1). Taxonomy (NCBI): domain Eukaryota; kingdom Viridiplantae; phylum Streptophyta; class Pinopsida; order Cupressales; family Cupressaceae; genus Thuja; species Thuja plicata. The sequence continues at coordinate 534,922 of MU228551.1, forward strand.
GTTCATGAGTTGTAGTTCACACGAACCCATCTTTGATGAAAATGAATGAAACACTTAGCAATTATTGCATCTAGGTGATGCTCACAAAGATGAAGCACCAAGACTTTCCGCGAGGTCACCCATCCCTATACTACTCTAGCTTGAGTGCGCTTAACTACAAAGTTTCTTCCATGGTTAAACCCACTCTTCTTTCGACACCACAATTTAAAAAAATTAACATGTGGTCAAATTTAAATATTTATTTGGATGTTTGAAGGTCTTTGAAGTTTTATCAGTGTTAATTTTTTTACCCTTTAAAAGTTTTATTTAGAGTTTTGATTAACATTTCTATTTTTAAAGTAAAATATATATTATATGTACTTAATTTAACGTATAAGTGGCAACTTTTTATTAACAAATATTTATATAAAAAAATATTATGTGAATTTATTTTTCTTATAATTATTACATTATTCATTACAAAAGTTATAACATAAATCAAAATGTATTAAATAAATACTTAATTTTATTACAATAATTAATTTCTAAATATATTTAAATTTAATTGAAATTAAGTGTAAATTAATTTATTAAGAGTTTAAATAAAATATTAAAGTGAAATAATTTATATGTATTTTATACAAATCAATATTTATAGTTATTAAGTTTATTTGAAAAATTAAGAGTAAATAATGCAATATTAAACTATTCAACTATATGAAACATATCATTTATACTAAAATATTTGAAATAAATATTGAATATTATGTATATGATAAAATTGTTACCAAAAAAATGATCATTCTCTAAATAATTAATTACAATTTCTAGATAATATTGATAGTAATTAAATTTAAAAATGAAATTCTCTATTATTATAATTATACAATTTTATATTCAATAGAATTATATTTAATAACATATAATAAATTTTATTAAAATTATGTTTTTATTATAATTACAATTAATTACTAAATTAAAAGGCAAGTATTGATGTGGCAGTTGTCTTTACATGTAATGCTCTATATTGATACATCTACACAATCTCTCATGAACTCTTGTAATAGATTATTATTGTTATAATTTTCTACATCAGATTTTTATAAATTTTATTAAGTTAATTGTCATTTGGAATGGTAAAAGAGACCTCGTCATAGCCAATACTATCAAGTAAATAAGTTTAAACAAAAAATTTATTGTTTACTGTGTCTTACAAATGGGTTTTATGAAAACTTATCTTGAGTATAAAATAAATAAATATATGTAATTATCCTACTAAGACATATATGTCTGTTAAATAATATTTTTAATATTGACATCTTATAATATAATTTAATTATACACTATTTTTTAAAATGAGATATTTAATTTAAATATATAATTTTATTCTATATTATAAAATATATACAATTAAATTACAATTACAATCTATATTTTATTCATAATATAGATTTAATATTAAAATTCAATTCGTTAATATACAATACTAGTTTGGATTCATAATAAAAAAAATGGCAGAACATAATCAAAATAGCAAAATAAACAGTCATTATGCCCTAAACCTGCGCATAAACGACTTAGTGCTATCTTGCCTAATGACATGCAACAGAATCACGGGTTCTCAAACTTTCTCAAGTAGACTAATGACTCCTTGGCTGGACGATCCCAGTGGGAAAATCACAGATGGTACCCACACATATCTTTATTAAAAGACCCTCAGGTGAATCATTCCATGAATATTACTATGGTAAATGATCTAAATGCCCATTTTTTTTTTTAATCTTTGATAGAACTAGGTATGCAATCTAGGCAAAACCCTACCAAAATAGGAATTCACAGAACCCTAATATCAGAGACATTCGTCTAAATAATCAAACCCTAAAACATACCCCACCTAGAATTTCCTCTAGGACATCACTACGAAGAAATATAGTAACTAAGAATGATTGGCTTCCAACTCATAAAAAAAATGCACAGAGATTTAAGGACTATAAAATAGGAGTAATAGTCAAACTAAAAAACTGTAAAAAATTAATTTTGAGCTATCCACCTATATTCGATTCAGGCATCTTCAGATAGGAAATAGCATAGGGGTGCCAGCAAGAAGTTGAGTCCACTTTTTGGGCAAAAAGTGGAAGTGTTTTCCCTGATTTTCAAGTTGTCTATCAATTGATGTCAAAATTTGAGGCACTTAGAGATTGAATATCAAAAAAATCCACTAATAGAAAATGTAGCGCTCAGAGTCTATTTTTCAAATATGTAATTTATTTAAATACCCACATAG
>MU228551.1:537284-555210 GCA_018584345.1 Thuja plicata
ATTTTGGATCGGGTGTCCGAGCCTAAGACGGGTGCCCGTTTTTTTCAAAACGGGTGCCCGTTTCTAGCGGTAGCTTTCAAGCCCACAAGACTTCCGCGGAATTGGCACTCAACTTCTTGCACTTACCGATAGATAAAGTGAGAGCAGAGACCTACAATCCACCACATAGATGAAATCCAACAGACACATTAAAATCTAAAAATCAAGTTAGAGGAATGGCTCTTTCTTCACATAATACAGAAAAGAATCTTTCTGATAGGGTATACTCTCTGCCGCACCAAAGATTCCAAAAATTAATTAACCTTAATAGCTATACAGAAGACCTAACCATCAAAGGTAATATTACTTTCACAAATGACTTGAGGAATCATTGTGCAGTTTCGGGGATTTACGGAAATGGTATGGTCATGGGCCAGAAGATAACAACATTAGAGTATGGATTAACGAAACCCTCGGGGAACAGGTAAGTATGACTTCTCTAAATAATAATTGCTTTTTATTGGAATGTAAAGATGTATGTATTAAATATAGATTATTATCTAATGAACATATGTATTATTTAGGGTACGAGTTTAAATTTATAGAATGGAAGCCAAATTTTAAATGTAGCATGTTTGAAAGAATCTCTATACCTAAATGGATAAAAATCTTGAATATACCTATGGAACTTATACATAGTAAAATTATTTCACAAATTGGAGGAAGCCTAGGAAGAATGGTAGGTTTAGAACTTAATCTTCTCAATTCATCAGATGTTAAAATGTTGATACAAATGTATTTTAGGAAATTCCCTTCCACGCAACATCAAATTTGAAGCAAACCAAATAACATATCAGTTTAGACTAGAAAACTTCTATGGAAATATTTTCCATAAAATTTGGCTCAATCCTCACAATGATATAAAGAATAATATAATAAATTATATTACTGACCTTAAGGAGTTTTTTAAAAGGGATATTTATATTGTTCCATCACCAAATTATGCCCTCATTGAAGAAGGGGAAGTATGTATGTATCCTATATTTCCACAATCTGTGGATATCACTCCTGGAGTAACCTTTCTAGATAGGGGTGGTTTTGCAATTAATAATGTATCATATTGCGACAAGAAAACAAAGGATCATTTGACTCAAGATGAGTGCAGACTTGAGACCCTACATAAAATGAATGTGAATCATGAAGAAAGTTTTTTAGAAAAACAATCCGAGAATAAAACAGACAATAATGGAATCATTGTAGAACTCTGTAAAAACACAGAAGTCTTGATAGATAGAAAATATATAAGTAGGAAGAACTGGAACTTTGGGAAAATTATGAAAAGCCCAATAATGAAACAAGGTATGCTAGATTTACATGTTATGATGCATTATAAGGATCCAATACTTATCAATGAAGATTTGATGGATACATCTGAAGGGGAAACTAGTGATATAGAGGAAAATAGTAGACAAAAAATTAAATGGATAAAAAAAATAATGGAATTATCTATAAAAACATAACAGCAGAAGATATTCTCCAATACCAAAATGATGAGAAATTGAAAAAATTGAGCGAGAGTGAAATAGGCAAGACTTCTCTCCTAAATAATGACAAATATGAAATAAAATATGAATATAACCAAAATAGGTATCTTAAACCTAAGCCATTACAATTTATCCCTAAACAGGTAGAGGATGATACTGGAGTAAGTAATCAAGAAGAACAGGGTATCCTTAATATAGATAGTAGATTTAAGGAAGATCTAGATGAGAGGTGAAATAGGAGATATTAATGATTTCTTAGGACAAAATGATGATTTTGAGGATATGGTCATTCTCAGAGTTATCAGTTCAATGAGTGAAGGAAACCTTGACATGGACTCTAATATGATTGAGGAAGCCAAGGGAAGTAAGGATAGGAAACTAGGCATAGCTCTCTCCTTTGTCGAAAAGGAGAATCCAGATTATCCAAAACAAACAATTAAACGGGGGAGGAAATCCCTTAAAGAATTAAGACAAAAGGATGGATCAGCTTTAGGAAAGGTCAAAATCATGTCTATTCTGAATGTAGGGAAGGGGAAGAACCTTCCCAAGGTGCCAGGAAAATAATTTCATGGAATGTTAGGGGTTTAAATTCCCCTAACAAACAACGCCTTCTTAAGAGGAGTCTAACTTCTCTAGAGGCACACCTTTATTTAATACAAGAATCTAAACTAGGAGCAGAGGGGTACACTAATCTAAGTCAAAAATTAGGAATATGGGAAGTTAAAGGAGTGGATTTTATAGGTGCATCTGGAGGACTTGCCTTTATATGGAATCCAAGGTTTATCTCACCAACTTTCTTGGCCCCTAACTCTCAATAGATGGCGGCTAAGATCAAGAACTTTAGCAGTAGTTTAGAATTTATTATTATCAATATATATGGACCAAAGTTCCTTCATGAAAAAAGAATAGTATGGAAGGAAATTGAAACTTTCATTCAAAATTACCCAAATGTGAATTTTTTTCAGGAGGGGACTTTAACTCTATCTTAAACATAAGAGAGAAATAGGGGGGAGGGGGTTCCAAGAGTATTACTCAAACAATGATAGAATTTAAACAGTGGATACAAATTATCAACAGAATGGATATTCCCTTAGATAATGGCACATATACTTCGTCAAATAGGAGAATAAAATTTGAACTAATCACTGAGAAACTAGATAGATTTTTTCATATTGGGGACCTAACAAAATTAAAGGTAAATCTTAAAGCTAATATTGTTGCACATTCAAAATCATATCATTATCTAATTAAGCTAAACCTAGAGGAATATTCAGCACCCAAAAAGAATCCATTCAAATTTGAAAAAAATGTGGCTTAAAGATGAAGAGTGTATGCTTAAAATAGAAGAACGGTGGAAGGAAAAAAGATTTAAGGGATCTAAAACCTTTATTTTAAATGCAAAAATCAAACACCTAAAACATAGATTAATAGAATGGAACAAAGCTCATTTGGAAATATATTTGAACAAAAGGAAGAAATAGAGAAAGACATAAAAGAATTAAATGAGGTTATCCTTAGAGATGGGATGAATATAGAAACATATAATGAGGAAATAAAAATTTTAAGTAGTTATGAGGATATATTGACAAAAGAGGAATCATACAGGAAACAAAGATCTGGAGAAGTATGGTTAACCAAAGGAGACAAAAATACCAAATTCTTTCATAACAGCTCTAAAGCCAAATGAAACTTTAACAAGATCACAAACATAAAAAAAGATGATGGTTCCACACTCAAAAATAAAGACAGAATTGCAGAAGAAGCAGTTAATTAGTTTGAAAGAATGTTAAATAATTTGGAAGGTTTGAACATAATGGCCCAAACTAAGATTCTAAAAAATATTCCCAGTATTATTTGTAAGGAATATAACAAAATATTAAACGCTAAATTGACGAAAGATGAAGTGGAAAATGCATTGAAAAATATTCATCCTAACAAATGCCCTGGGCCCCGATGGGTTTCCAATTTTTTTTTTATCAACGATGCTGGAAATTTATAGGGAATGAAGTTGTCTTGGCATTAGAGGGTATGAGAAACTCATGTAGGATACTCCAAGAGATAAATAATACCTTTATAGAATCAATACCAAAAAAAGTTAATCCAGGAAGTTTGGATGATTACAGGCCCATATCCCTATGCAATACACTATATAAGCTATTAACTAAAAATTTGGCAAATAGGCTTAAAATGTTCCTGCCTATGCTCATTTTGGAAGAAAAATCAAGATTTATTCCTAGTAGGTCCATTCTAGAATGGGTGATTATAGCTCAAGAATTCGTACATACCATCTAACATAGCCATAATCCCAGCATGCTTATAAAACTTGATATCAGAAAAGCCTCTGATAAGGTAGATCGGAGATTTTTGTGCAAATGTCTAGAATCCTTTGGTTTTTAAAGGCAATGGATTAACTTAATATTTGAATGCATTTCAGGGCCAAAAATTTCTATTATGGTGAATGGTAACCCTACTGGTTTTTTTAATATTACACAGGGTATCAGACAAGGTGATCCCCTACCCCCCTTTCTCTTTGTCATTATGGCAGAAGCCCAAGGCAGAACACTAAACAAAGCAAAGAATGAGAACTTGATATGTGGTATCAAGGTAACTGAGGAAGTGGAGGCATGCACTCATCAACAATTTGTTGATGGTAACCTCCTCTTTGGTAAGGATAATGTTATGGAAGCTAAAGAAATTAGGAATCTACTAAATTTATATTCAACTACCTCTGGACATCAAATAAATAAAGAGAAATCTGAATTCTATTTTTTAAACACTTCTAGAGATGACCAACAGAGAATATGTAGGCTTCTAGAATATAAAAAGGTGAATTTCCATGCAAATACTTGGGGCTTCCCATGGATAAGGGCAACAGATCAACAAACTTATGGAGTAAGGTGTTAGATAATATTGATAAAAAAGATGAAACATGGAAAGGGAGATGGTTAACAAGCGCTGGGAAAACTACTATGATCAAATACTTTCTCTCAGCTATTCCTATTTATTAGATGATGTGTCTAAGTATGTCGAGAGGAATAGAAAAGGAAATCAATAAAAAAATAAAAAAATATTTCTGGCAAGGATCTAATGACAAAAATAGATTAGTTTTAATTGTGTGGGAAAAGATATGTAAACCACTGGAGGAAGGGGGGTTGAATGTAAAGAATATCAAACAAAAAAACATGGTTTTAGGAGCTAAATTAGTTTGGAAAATGTACAGAGATCCAGAGGCCAAGTGGGATAAAATCCTTAGATTCAAATACTTAAATGGAACGGACCCTTTGAGTATCTTCAGGAATTACTCTCCTCCTACTGGATCAAGGATTTGGAATTTCATACTGGAATGCCAAAATGTTATTATAGATAATATTACTTGGGATATTGGGAATGGTAGCAGGGCCTTATTTTGGGAGGATTCGTGGAATGCATGTCCATCTCTTAGTACTATTCTTAATAATGATCCATAAATTGAGTTGGTTAAAAATCAGAGGGGTGTATATGTGAAGGATTATATACATATAGATGATAATAACCCAGCCTTGGGTTGGAAGTGGAAATCCTTCAATGACCTTGGAACATCTGAAACTTTTAAGAATAAAGTTAAACAGGCTATTAAGAATAGGAAATTTAACCCATTAAAGGATCCAGATAGGATAATATGGGCTAAATCCAAAAATGGGGAATATAGCACAAAATGTGGTTAAAACTCTTTGGATAAAGTATAACAAACCCAGACAAACCTACCTATTGACTTATGTTGGAGCAAATAGTGCTTTCCCAAGGCTGGAATGTTTACATGAGCTGTAGTTCAGCACAAGATTTTGACAATAGATTGGTTTCAAAAAATAGGGTATAATGGACCCTCGAGGTGTGTTTTCTATGAGAAAGAGTGTGAGTCTATAGACCATCTCTTTACCAATTGTGATTACTCATACAAGTGTTGGACATGGTTGGCCAATAAGTTGAGGTGGAAAAATACATTCCCTAACAAGCTGGTGGATATCCTCACATCGTGGCCAGGAAGAATGGACTTTGGTTTGTATGGGAAGATATGGAATATAGCGCCTTCCATAATGATAAGGGAATTATGGAAGGAGAGGAATAGAAGGATCTTTAAAGATTAAAAAAATAGACATAGACCAACTGTTAAATAAAATTGAAGCAAGTCTAGTAGAGGTAGTGAACAATCGCAATATGATAGGTAGGAGAGATATGGTCTTTTCACACTATGATGAGAAAATTCATAAATTATGGTATGGATTAAAGATTCCTCCCTTTATATGCCAAAAAAATATGAATAAGGAAGATTTGAGGCGTAACTGCACATGGAGACCACCCACAGATGGATGGTTCAAATTAAAATTTGATGGGGCCTCTAAAGGAAACCCAGGTAGAGTAGGAGTGGGATGCTGCATTCATGACGAGTCTGGGAAATTGAATGCCTCCAAATTAGTGTTCTTAGGAATGGCAACCAACAATGAGGCTGAAGGTAGTGGCTTGATAGAAGGATTATTGATGTGCAAGAGTCTAAATTTAGATAAAATAGAGATAGAAGGAGACTCATCATTGATTATTAATGCCATCAGAGTGGGTGGTACACAAAATCATAAACTTAATGGGTTGAATAAGAGGGCTTTAAAAATATTAGCATTATTCAAAAAATATACTATTAATCATACTTATAGAGAGGGTAACCAAACAACTGATCTTTTAGCCAACAGTGGAGTGGAGGGTAGGAATGAAGAAATTAAATTGGAAACAAACCAAGAAGTATAAGTATAAAATTTAAGAGGGATAATGAATAGAGGAATATAGAACTAATATGGAAGAAAATCCTTAGGGATAAGAATAGATGAATCATTGATACACACAAAAAAGATAATTATTAAGGCAATGGATAAGTAAGGGTATGTTTTTTCTTGTAGTAAGGATTAGGAATAAACTGAATAAGACATAAAAGGATATAATTAAAGCGATGGATAGGAATTGACAGGAATATAGAAGACCAACCGTTTCATTTCTATATTAGCAATAATGAGGGATAATCTTTAGAAAGGTTATATAAGGAAGTTAGGTATCAATATGAGATAAGGCTAGCAAGTAAGAAGACTAATGGCTACAACAATAAAATTGTGATGCACTAAATCACAGCTGGCCTTCGATGGGAAGATAACCCTTAAAAGGATTAAAAAATGATACTTGTTACCTATGATATAACTGTTAGAGCTGTATATATTATTCTAGGGAGTGAATATATTGAAAATGATAATAGTCACAGGGTAAACACAACCATCCCAGCAATGTTTATTGCCTCAGCTCTACATGCAAATTCTGATATTCAGGATATTGGGAGGTTGTGTAGGAAAATTTTTAAAAGGAAATATTTGGTTGACCTTGGTAAGGTAATTGCAAGCATTAGAGATGATTTAACAATCCCTAGACCAAGAGATTATCAACAGTATAGGGGAATTGATAGAAGCATTTCATCTTTCCCCATAATGATGATTGAGGACAAAAATAGGTATATTGCAAAGCTACCAGCCCTAAGAAGGAATCTATGTTTTCTATTTACCCTCATGCATATCAGAACCACTAGAGAACTAGAGTGGTTCGATAAATTTGTAATAGAGGATGAAGTGGGATTGTGTATTCATTGTGATGAAATGTATGAAGAAGAGTAAATAATAAAAAATTTCTGACTAATCCTGTTATACTGTCACTCCAAAAATTAAAAAGAATTGCATTTATAATGGGAAAATAAATAATCATTTATGATTTAATGAATATATAGGATATATGTATGTGTTAATGTGAGACATTACTAAATATTCATATATAGATATGTTTTAATATAGGCGGGTAGTTATAAATGGTTTTTATTTTCTGATTATAAATGACAGTTGTAAGCAACACAAATATAAGCATGGATATTTAGAATAAGTGAAGCAAAATAGTAAGTGATAAAAAGAAATAATGAGGAAAAAAGAATAATGATTTAGGTAGTAATCATGTGATGCAAGAACATCTTGGGTCTTGGTCAATCCTACTCAAAAAAAAATATGTTTACTACATTCCTTAGTTTGTTCTTTATTGCTCATCTTTTGTTGCTCGGTCATGCTTGTTGTTGTTTCTCGGCTCTTCTTTGGCCAAGTGCTATGTTGCTTGGTCATGCCCTTGCCGAGTTGGTTTATTTTTGGATTTGGAGCTGTGGCCAACTTCTTCCTTTAATTTTTGTGGCTGGATTTATTTGGGATCTATCTTGGGATCTGTGTGGACCTAAATTTGGGTCTCTCCTTTGTAATTGAGCACCAACCTCTTTGGTGGAATCTTGTAAATATTATTTTGTAAGAAGATTGAATTGTAATATATTGTGATGTATATGGTCATAACCAAGAAGGCCTTACAGCTTGGAATGTATTGATTTTGATGATTTGATAATAAATATCTCTGCATTTCTCTTCTCCTACTATGTGTTGTGTTAATTCCACATTCTATCTACAAGCTGGATGGTTTTGGGTGTGCCCTGTTAGAATGATTTTAGAATAACTGAGAGGGGAGGGGTGAATCAATTATCCTCAGGTCTAGATGTAGAAAATAAAACTTTTGTGTATTTCAGATCTACTCGGCAACAGTAGCATACGTCAACAACTCTAATCATGCAGTTTACTGTCTAATGAAATTGCTTGTAGAAATATAACAGTAAAACAAACCATAAGCATTCACACAAGTTGACACAAGTATTTACTGTGGAAACCCAATATGGGAAAAACCACCAGTAACATGCTACCAAGTTTTCACTCTTCTGAAGTGAGCTCTGTGAGGAGCCAACCCTGTTAAAGGTTACAATAACACACTGTTAGGTGTGACCTGGTTAAAGGATTTAATCACCCTGCTAGGAGTGGCCTTGTTAGAGGACTTAGAACATTCCACCTAAATGTCTCCTTGTTAGAGGATTTATACAAATGACTGTTAGGTCAACCGTGTTAAAGGATTTAACTGATACAATGGTTATAAAGTAATCAACAGTTGTGATCTAATACATACAACTTACTTTTCAAATTCAGATCTAATTACAGCTCTGATGTTAACTTACTAGATAGCCTGCATTGTCATTTCAACCTTCTGATCTACTTGGAAATCCGTCAAGCAATCACACATGCAACTCTCTGCTTATGTATTCAGCCTTCTCTACTAGATCATGCCAAACAGTAAATCAACTATGCAATCCTCTTGCATACACACATGTACTTCCACATTCAGTAGAACACTTCAGCATCCTGAATGAATAACCCCTTGAGGTTATCATATACCTCTCTGTCTAGGTCAAATAAATCTTTTTCCGCTTAATCAAGATCATAGATCTTAGGTTAGGTCAAATCCAATAGATCATTCCATCATTTACATTACATTTACCTCTCCAAAGTAGTCTCTAATTAAATCTTGAAACCATGCATTAATTATGGTTACCCATACATTAAATGACGTGGATCAATATTTAATTAACATTACAAATCCCAATAAAATTAACTAAGTCAGCGAGAGATCTCAAATCTCATCATTAATCTAATTACTGTAAGTCAGCCAACATCACTGTTACCACTCGGCAATTTCACCGGTGCTCGGCATTGACCAACTTTTCTTGTCATGAACAACTTTTCTCGGCACAGAATAGCCAAAAAACCTATCTTTGAAAGATAAACAACTAATTACTTTTCTAGAGTGCCAATTGATCAAGTACCCTTTTATTTACCTTAAGTCAACCATTCACTTGGCCTTCTTGTTAAATCTTCTTCATAAACAGTAGATATGGTACTCAAACAGATAATAATAGTCTCACAAGTTAAGGTTTGACAGCAATGACAAAATAACAATTGCTTGCATTGTCACTTTCCAACAATCTCCCTCTTTGGCATTGATGGAAACACAAAATATTAAAACAATGATTTAACAATCATAGTTACCATACAATCCAAAAAGTCACCTGTGTTCCTTGATATGAATGAATCTTCATTAATTTCTTTAGCTTCATTCTGATTCTTACCTGTAAAATATTTCTCCCTCTGTGTCTGTAATAACACTATAATCATCTATGTCTAATCATCTGTAGACTCCCTCTGAGTAGATAATCACTTCAATGTTTTAAGTAGTAACTTTTGCCTCTATATAGGTAATCTGTCTTTCTCTCTTTCCTTTATGTAATCTCTCCCTCTTTGACAACAATGCCAAAGATGTTGAAATCATTATCATGTAGATCTTTAGTATCAAGTTGATCCTATCATCTTAATTATGACTGATTTTCTTTTCTGTCCTTGTCCAACTTCACAACTTTAGCCAGCATCTAAAGTCTGACTAACTGTGCATCAATGTGTCAAGTATTCTGAATGTAATATTTGATGCAACAGTAGCATACAAAACTTAATTAGCCTCAGTTAGGGGAATCACCCCCATTTTATCTCGTAGATACTCATGAGCATCCTTGGGTAGTGATTTTTTGAATATGTCTGCTAATTGTTATTTAGTGTTCACATAATCCAGTCTCACTTCTTTATTCTGAACTAGCTCCCTCAAGTAATGATACTTGATAGCTATATGCTTTGTCTTTGAGTGCATAACATGATTTTTATAAATATTAATGGCACTCGTGTTATCACAATATATGACAACTGGGTCAGTGATTTCTTCCTTCATACCTTTCAGTAGTATCTTCAACCACACAATGTTAGAACAGTTAACTGCTGCTGCCACATACTCGGCTTTAGCTATAGATTGTGAGGTACAGTTCTATTTCTTTCTTGTCCATGAGATCAATATTTTACCTAAAAGAAATGCTCCACCAGTAGTTCTTTTTCTGTCATCAACATTTCCACCCCAATCATAGTCAGTGTAAACTCTGAGTTCAAACTTGTCATTATTTTTGTAGTATAGACCATAGTCATCAGTTCCTTTCAAATATCTTACAATCCTTTTTACTACCATCATGAGAGTTTCCTTGGGGTTAGCAGAAAACCTTGCAACAATTCCAATAGCTAGGGCAATGTCAGGTCTACTGTGTACAACATATTGTAGTTTGCCAATCATTGATCTGTAGAGTATTTGGTTCACTTCTTTTGTGTCATCATCTTTTGTCAGCTTCTATCTAGTAGCCATAGGTGTACTCATTGGTTTGGAATCTTCCATTCCAAAAGTTTTAAGTATCTCCTTGATATATTTAGATTGAGTGATATAGATACCATTCTTCATTTGATAAATTTGTAAGCCAACAAAGAATTTTATTTCACCAAACATAGACATCTCAAACTCCGTTTGCATCTTCGTTGCAAATTTTTGGCATAACACATCTTGTCCACTAAATATGATGTCATCTACAAAAATTTCAGCTAATAATGTACCTTTTCTTTTCTCTGTCTTTAAGTACAGGTTGTTGTTGTCATTGGTTCTTGCAAACCCAATCTTGATCAGATAATTGTGCAATCTCTCATACCATGCTCTTGGTTCTTGCTTCAATCCATATAATGCTTTGTGCAATCTGCAAACCATATTCCTTTTGTTTGGGTCAAAAAAACCATCAGCTTGATCAATATACACTTCTTCTTCCAAGATACCATTGAGAAATGGAGATTTCACATCCATCTGATAAACTTTGAATCCTTGAGTTTGATGATTTGATAATAAATATCTCTGCATTTCTCTTCTCCTACTATGTGTTGTGTTAAGTCCGCATTGTATCTGTAACCTGGATGGTTTTGGGTGTACCTTAGGCCCATAAACAACCTGCTTGCATCAGGTGGTATCAGAGCGAGTTGAGATCTGTGGATCCTTCTTGTAAAATCTAAATATATTTGTTGTAGGGTGGCAGGTTGCGATCTAAACTACAATTACAGAGAGTTTCAAGATGGTTTGTGGGAGAGGAAATGCTAATGAAGGTCTAGCTGATATGCTTAGACAGATGGCTGCAAGATTGGAAGCTATTGAAATAGCCCAACGTAGAGGAACACATCTTGAAGATGTTAGTGATGATGAGTTTGAAGAGGTTCAAGGTGAAGATGCACCTGAACCTGTGATGGATCAAGAAGAGGAAATATTATTGAGAGCTTTGAAAAGTTTGAAATCCACACCTTAGTTTAATCCTCCTGAGTATAGTGGAAAGTCAGATTCTGATGAATTGATTGACTGGATCACTGAGATGGAAAAATATTTTGAATATGAGAATGTTGCAGAAGATGAGAAGGTGAAGATTGCAAGCACAAAATTGAAAGGTCATGCATCCTTATGGTGGGAACACCTGCAATTGGACAGAAAGAAGAAAGGTAAAGACAAGATCAAGGTATGGGATAAGATGGTTAACAAATTGAAAGGAAAATTTCTACCTTGTGATTAGCAGATTAACCTAATCCAGCGAATGCAAAGTTTGAAGCAGAAGGAAAAATCAATCAAAGACTATACTGAATAATTCTATAGATTGGACATCAGATCTAGACATGTTGAAGATGAAGTGGAAAGAGTTGCAAGATACCTAAATGGCTTGAGAAGTTCCATACAAGATGAAATCAGTTTGGTCAAAATGGAAGGTATTGAAGAGGCATATCAATTTGCCCTAAAAGCTAAAGAAAAGTTGAATAGAAGATATGAAAAAAGACAAAGAGGCAGAGGTGGTAGATTCCCTAGAGGAAGACGAAGATCTCATGGTGAAAAAAGTAGATCTGAACCAGACAAGTCAAATACATACACTAGTCAAGAAAAGGGAAACACTGAATGGAAAGGTGGAAATTCCTATAGAGGAAGAGGTTATTACTCCAGAGGTTGATATAACAAAAGAGGGTTCCAAGTAACTTGCTACAATTGTGGTGAAGAAGGACATAAATCCTCTAAGTGTACACATGCAAGCAAGAAAGGTGGTAACAATAGCAGAAATTCATTAATCCAAGAGGAGACATCCAATGAACCTAAAAATAACCTCATGATCCAAAGGATACTATGGAGTGAGAAGGATAAGCAAGATCCGATCAAGAAAAGTTTGTTCAAAACCAGATGTAGAGTTGCTGACAAGGTTTGGAAAGTCATTGTTGACAATGGAAGCTCGGAGAATCTGACATTTGAGCCAATGGTTGCAAATTTGTAGTTGGAGAGGATGAAACATCCAAAACCCTACAAGATCTCATGGATCAAGGATGAGCACACATTAATGGTGAGTGGATAATGTTTTGTGATTCTGAAAAGTGGAAAGTACTATGATAAGGTGTTATGTGATATTATGCCAATGGATTATTGTCATATATTGTTGGGTCGACCTTGGCAGTATGATAGACATGATATACATTATGGAAGGTTGAATAGATATTCTATTTGGGTTGATGGAAAGAAGCTAATTTGGTTCTTTTGATTGAAGAATCTACTAATGAGTTGTGTACATCTGTGAAAGTTTGTGTGATGGAAGGTAGAAAGTTTGTTAAAGATCTAAAAAGAAATGATATATGTTATGCCTTGATTCTTAACAAACCAAGTAAGAATGTAGAAGATGACATACCTGCAGAAGTTGAGAAGTTTTTGACTAAATACAAAGAAATCATTTCAGATAATGTACCTGATGGTTTTCCACAAATCAGAGATATCAGTCACTATATGGATCTGATTCCTGGAGCTATTTTACCAAACAAAGCACCACATAGGTTAACACCTACCTAGAATGAAGAGCTTAATCGACAAGTTCATGAGTTGTTGAACAAAGGCTTAATTAGAGAAATTTTGAGTCCATGTGTAGTACCTACAATGTTGGCACCTAAAAGGAATGGAGAATGGAGAATGTGAACTGATTCCAGAGCAATAAACAAGATCACAGTGAAGTATAGGTTTCCTATACCAAGAATGGATTGTTTGAGTGGAGCAAAGTATTTTACCAAAATTGATTTGAAAAGTGGATATCATCAGATCAAAATCAAAGAAGGTGATGAGTGGAAGACTTCTTTCAAGACAAAGGAAGGTTTGTATGAGTGGTTGGTTATTCCTTTTGGCTTAACTAATGCACCCAGTACATTTATGAGGCTAATGAATGAAGTTTTGAATAAATTCTTGAATAAATGTGTTATTGTATACCTAGATGATATTATGATATTCAATAAAACTAGAGAAGAACATTTGATGCATATAGAAAAAGTATTGCAGAGATTGAAAGAAGAAAAGTTGCTGATAAATCTGAAGAAATGTTCCTTCATGAAAGAAGGGTTTTGAAATTTCATCTGATGGTTTGAAGATGGATCCAAAAAAATTTGAATCTATACTAAGTTGGCCTACACCTAAGAATGTTACTAAGGTAAGATCATTTCATGGATTGGCAAGTTTTTACAGAAAGTTTATCAAAAATTTCAGTTCTATTCACAATGCTATGACTGAGACAATGAGAGGAGACAAAAGAGAGTTCAAATGTATACATGGAGCTGATAAAAGTTTTGAAGCTTTAAAGTTGAAGGTTGCTGAATTACCGGTGCTAGCCTTACCTAATTTCAATAAGGTATTTCAAGTTGAATGTGATGCAAGTGGAAGTGCAATTGGAGATGTATTGACTGAAGAAGGTAAACCTGTTGCTTTCTATAGTGAAAAGTTGAATGATGCAAAGAGAAAATATTGTCTATGATCAGGAATTCTATGCTATTGTGCAAGATATGAAGAAATAGAGACATTACTTGATGCAAAATGAATTTGTGTTGTATACTGATCATAAGGCTTTACAATATTTGGGTAGTCAGAATAAGTTGAATCAGAGACATATGAAATGGGTTGAATATTTGCAGAGCTTTACATTTGTGATTAAGCATAAGAGTGGAGTTTATAGTAGAGTTGTTGATGCATTCAGTAGAAGAAGATCTTGGTAGACTGAAATGAGAGTTGAATTTGTTGGCTTTGATGACATGAAGAATTTGTATGAAAATGATCCTCATTTTTTAGAGTAGTGCAGACTCAATACAGATCAATGAAGTAAGTATTAGACTATTTCATTCAGGAAGATGTGTTGTTTAAAGGTATTCATTTATGTATACCAAGAGGATCAATGAGAACTAATCTGATAAAGGAGAAACATAGTAGTGGATTGGCTGGAGTCTATCAAGTTGCAAAGGGAGTAAGTCAGAACACTGGTTGGTATACACCTATTACTATTCCTGAGAAACCTTGGAGTGATATCAGCATGGATTTTGTTCTTAGCTTACCTAGGACAGCAAGAGGTAATGATTTTATATTTGTTATTGTGGATAGATTTTCTAAAATGACACATTTAATACCATGTAAGAAAACATTAGATGCAGTGCATATAGCAGATCTTTTCTTTAAGGAGACTGTCAGATTGCATGGATTATCAAGAAGTATCATCTATGACAGAGACAGCAAGTTTGTAAGTTATTTTTGGAGAAAACTTTGGAAGAAGCTGAATACTGAGTTGAAATTTAGTTCTAGATTTCATCCACAGACTGATGGAAAAACATAGGTTGTAAACAGAAGTTTGGGTAACTTGTTGAGATGTTTAGTTGGAGACACACCAAGCAATTGGGATTTGATGTTGGCACAAGCAGAGTTTGCATATAACGGTTCAGTAAATAGAAGTACTGGAAAGACACCTTTTGATATTTTTCATGGCACACAACCTAGAGGTATATCAAATTTGAGAGACATTATTGGTGAAGAGAAAAGAAGTGTTGAAGAAAAGGAATTTACAAAATTTATGAAGACATTGCATGAGGATGTAAAGCAAAAGATGGAGAAAAATAATTAGAAATACAAAGATGATGCAGACATATCAAGAAGACATAAGACATTTGAAGTTGATGATTTTGTAATGGTTCATCTGAAGAAAGTAAGATTTACTATTGGAACATATGGGAAACTGAAGATAAAGAAATTTGGTCCTTGTAAAATACTGAGAAGATTTGATAGTGGAAATGCTTACGAAGTTGAATTACCTGATGACATGGATATATCACCTATATTCAATATTTTAGACTTGTATGAATATCATGAACCTAATGAAGAAGTGAAAATACCAAGTGATTATCCTAAGAAGCAGATAGAGGAAGTTGAGAATATCTTGAAACAGAGAGTTGGAAGAAGTACAAGAGGAAAGGAATACATGGAATATCTAGTAAAGTGGAAAAAAGATTGATTCAGGACTCATCTTGGATTTCTCAATCTAAGTTGGATTCATTTCAGGTTGGACCTGGTACATGATTCAAGGAATCATTTATTTTCAACCCCAGGTGTCTGATGCAGGAGCATCTTGGGTCTTTGACAATCCTGCTCAACCAAAAATATGTTTACTGCATTCCTTAGTTTATTCTCTGTTGCTCAACTTCTATTGCTCGGCATGCTTGCCGAGTTGCTTGGTCATACATGTTTCTATTGCTCAGCTCTTCTTTGGCCGAGTGCTCTATTGCTCGGTGATGCCCTTGCCAAGTTGGTTTAATTTTGGATTTGGAGTTGTGGCCGACTTCTTCCTTTAATTTTCATGGCTGGATTTATTTGGGATCTATCTTGGGATCTATGTGGACCTAAATTTGGGTCTCTCCTTTGTATTTGAGCATCGACCTCTTTGGTGGACTCTTGTATATATTCTTTTGTATGTTCTTAGTTTGGTAGCAAGTCATAGAGAAAGAATGTAAATGTTAAGATATTGAAGATCTGAGATCTCTATTGTAAGAAGATCGAATTGTAATACATTGTGATGTATATGTTCGTAACTAGGAAGGCCTTACAGCCTGACATGTATTGAGTTTGATGATTTGATAATAAAGATCTCTGCATTTCTCTTCTCCTACTGTGTGTTGTGTTAATTCCGCATTGTATCTGCAAGCTGGATGGTTTTGGGTCTTCCCTAGGCCCTGAAATAGCCTCCTTGCATCATCATGACACATTCAAAAACTATGATTAATGCATATGAAGAGCATACAAAGAGTTAATCCTGCAGAAGAATAGGTGGAAGAATCATCAAATAATGAAATTAAACTAATATCACATTCCCAATAAGAGATATAAATTATTATTAAAAGTAAATAGTAATTATTAAGCAATAAATAGAGGTAATAGAGCTAGTGAATAATGGGAGAATTAAATTTGGCATAACTCTTGTTGAAATCACATTAGGGTTATAAGGGGAATATGGAAACCTCCATTAGTACCGACATAATTAGGAGCTCAAAGGTAAGAGGTATGATATTGTGTTACTTCTGTTAATTTATCTCTCAAGATATAGACTAATCATAGGTATTTTATAGAGATGTATACCAATGTCCAAACATTCCACATTAAACAGTCCCAAGACATGGCTATTCTAGGTAAAATAACACCAGAGCGATGGAACAAAATACTCAATCTTGTGGATGACTTGGCTAGAAGAGCTATAGAAAGGGTAATAGGTGATGCAAACTATGATTATAGTTTTACAATGCACATTAATGGAGACATTTTTAGGGTAATAGGTGATGCAAATTATGATTATAGTTTTACAATGCACATTAATGGAGACATTTTTGGGGTCTTCATATCATGTTTCTTAAGAGCAGGGTATATGAAGGCATAAACCATAGAATTGAGTAGAAAGATCTTCATTAGTAAAATCATGGGGGGTTTGGAGGTAGTAGTAAGATGTATTAATTTCAAAAAAATGGTTCCATATCCTGAGGATTATATGAAAGCATCCATAGGGAGTCTGGAACATGATCATAGGGTAAGACACAGACCATGCTTGATGTTTAAGGATGTGGAAATATTTGATAACAACTGGGAAGAGGTCAAAATAAATCTCCACTTTCTAGTAGTATGGAAACATGTCAGGAGTGTAATAGAGCCCAAATGGCTTCTACATTATTTTGAGGCAGAAGCATTTAGTATCCCACCATCGATCGAGCAACTCGATATGGAGCAATTGCAGAGCAACCCTCTAATCTTCATTAAAAAGGATGGCTGGGAAGAACCCCGAGTGCCAAAGCTGGAAATGGGCATGAGGAGAAAATGAATGATGAAATACTGATCATCAAACGAGGGGAATGAAGCATCAAAAATAGTAACTAAGGTTTTTTAGAAGTAGATAGAAAGATATAGGACTAGTAATACTCTTAGTTAAGTTCCTTTTAAAGTATAACACCAGAAGTATAGATAGTATAGGTTGAAGACTCATATACTAAATAAATGTACAGAAGATAAGGATACTATGAACTATTATGTTATAATTTCAATATGAACATTACATGCTGGAATTTTCTTTATTGGATAACCAGAAGCTTGAACAACATATATTCAGTCAGAAATTATATATATATATATATATATATATATATATATACACACACACACACACACACACACACACACACACACACACACACACACACGTGTGTGTGTGTGTAAACATTCATACGTTCACT
>MU228551.1:620768-647733 GCA_018584345.1 Thuja plicata
TTCAGTTCAGGGGCGGGGGAGTGCCGAGTCTCTAGTTCAGAGTTCAGGAGCCCCATAGAGAGTTAAGGCCTCTGATCTAAGTGCCCAGTCCCTTCTCTATAGCCTACCCGCCCCAGATAGATGAACTAACCTGTGACTCGGAGCTATGATCTTTCAGAGCTAGAAAAACCGACCAAAACACCGGACTCCCTAATAAATCGAGAGGCCTTTCGCAAATTCTATATTAAAGGGCGGATCGGCCGGGCAACTGATCTTTCAATTTCTCTCGACAAAACGCAGAATGAAAGGCTCCTTCGTCCTCGGCCGCACTTGTTTCGCTCTGCAAGTGGCGGTAATAGAAGTGTAAAATGAAGTTATCTTTTCTTTTTTTTTACCTTTATGCACGTGTTGGTCGAAATTTTGACCAACATGGGCATAAAAGTAAAAAAAAGAAAAGTTAACTTTTATATTGGGACCAAACAAAACAATTTTGCAAGTTGGTCGAAAAGTTTGGTCGCAATTTAGGGTCAAATCTATTAGTGACTCTATTGGGAGCCTATCATGCTCTATGTGGAAGATGTGCTTGCTTGGTTTGTGCAACTTGTTTGATTGGTTATCATTTGTGCCAATGTTGGTTTCGTCAAGGATGAGAAGATTTGAGAAACCATAGGTAGTGTTTGAGAGGGCTGAGTAGTGGTTTGACCTTGCGAGAGGGTTTTCAGCCCATATTATGGACACATTGAATTTAGCTGGGAGTTTGACTCCTTTTTAATCAATATGGCTAAGAAACATTCAGGGTTCCTCTCTACAACAGTGTACACCACTAACATGGAATAAGCATCTTCCTTAATATCTTTGAGCTCCTCTTTTGTGATATTTTATAATATGGTTGACCCACCGGGATTCTCAAAAAGAGCAGGATTGGTATTCTTGAAAGGATCATCCTCTCACTTTGTTTCCCAAGTTGAGAATCTATTGTTGTATGAGTCTTCACCATCGACCTTGTGTAAGGCCCTCCATGGGGTGTTTGAGACATAGTGTGGTCTAGATTTTGTGACTAAAACAAGTGATATAAAGCAAAAATAAAAGGACAACCTTTCTAGGAAAGTCTGAGTTATGTTTGGACAAGGGTAATTCTAAGGATAGATGGTGATTTATCTTGATCTCAAAATTTTGATGATGTAAGAATAAGATTTTTTGATCTTTACCTAGGACAAAGTCACTGATAGAGATGATGATGCTAAGATAATGGGATCAATATATTTTGAGTCTGAACTTTCAAACTAACAATGCTTGGACAATAATTGTGCTTCCAAAGACAGGATGATCTTTAATTTTTAGAGATTCACACAATGTTCTTCATATTTTTCTAGGATAGACACTAGTCTTTGACACCAAATGGAGAGTATTTCCAAGGCTTAAGGTCAGAATAGGCGTAAAAAAGGTCTTTGGTTTAACTGCAGAAAAACTCCATGGATTACGGCAAAGTGAATGGTCAATTGTGGTAATTTATCACTGATTGCAGTAATAAACAGGTTGATTATGGAAATAAACAAGTTAACTAAAGCAAACTTCCGTCAATTGCAGAAAAATGCAGGCAATTGCGGTAAAGGGGAAACAGTTTCAAAAAGACTAAAAGATAGGTCTTACTGTCTGACAATTTTGATTTTCTAGAACAAGGCTTTTGATTTTGAAAGATAGTTGATGTTGACAACCCTAGAATTTAACACATTTGACTTGTTTTGACAGTTTGGATGTTTGTTTTGCATTTTGGAAATTGATCAAAGAACAAGCACAACAGACACTATGTTTTGTAGAATGAAGACTGACAATGTGTATGTTTTACAACTCTTTCAAGTTGCAATGTTATCACGAGGTCTCAATAATGAACAATCAGATTAATCTAGGTCAATGACTTCAGAATACAATATTATAGGCCCAATGCTTGAATGTTTATTAGCTCACATAACAAGTGTCACACTACTAGGACACGAAGGTCCACGACATAGGTGCCCATGTTTTTTCCATTGCCAGGTATTGTTTCCGTGGAGTGAAGATCTCTTTCACTACAGAATACCTTGGAACACATATGTTGGGAATCTTGGGGGGAAATTTTGCAACCCCTTGCACTATAATAAGGTAATTGTTTGGAGGTAGATCGGGTTGGCCTCTAATTAACAAGGTTGTAGTAAGGGTTCGTGGCATTTATCCAATCAGTTTTTACATGTGTGACTCACTTATGAGCCTAGTTGACCATGCTGGCTCCTTAGGGATATTCACCCAATCCAGACTATCATCAAAACACCTCGCCTGAACTTGGCTAGATAAGGCAGAACTTTGGTTTGCACCTTTTTTTATATATCAATCAGAAGGATTACCAATTTAAGGTCGTTCTCTAAGGAAGAAGCGCATTCCCCAGACATGCCTTTCTAAAAAGTATAAAGGTGTCTAATCTAACAGATTGTGCAAGTGCACCCAAAACTCAAGACACAAGGTAAATCGATTAAGCTTTGAAAGTTTGAAATGTGAACTAAGCTACACCACCATACAAGCACAAGTGTTCTATTTTACGCCCAAAAGTAGGTGTTGATTGCTTGTTCAAATTTAATGCACCAAATTAAGAGATTCTTTGCCTTTGTTCAATTTTAGTCTCCAAGTCAATTTTAAGCACCAAATTCTGAAATGTGAGATGTGAGATGTGTGACAAACACTGTTCTTTTTAAACCCAAATCGACAAGTGGATGAATTTTATGGTGTATTATTATCTTGTTTGCTCGATTCAAACCTGTCAAAGAAAGTGTTTAGGATCTCAAGATATGAAATCTTTTCAATCCAAAAAAATAGAATATCTGGAAACTCTAGGATTATTGAGATTGCTGAAATTAATGGTAACTTTATACTTACTTGCAAATCTCTTGATTGAATCAATGTACCTTGTGTATGCTTCACTTTGATATTTAGCTTTGATTGCGAGAATAGCCCTTTTTTGTGATCAATAGTTGGTGGTTCTCCTTATTGCAGCTCTTATTGCTCTAGCACCTCGTATCCATCTAATTACCTTCTTTGTCATTCACTATCAGTAATCCCTACATAGAAACCAAAAAAATAGACATAAATGTGTCTTTTATGTCAATTGCTATACTGGTTGCTCAATTGCGGAAATCTCCTACCAATTGCGGAAGAATGTTGGTGATTGTGGCAAATAACTCTGTTCTGTGGTAGAATGCTTTCGTTTGTGGCACAGATCAGTCAATTGCAGTAAAGAACAAGTAATTGTGACAAAGAATAGGTAATTGTGGTCAAATACAGGAAATTGCGGCAAAGTGCTATACAACAGAAAGACAGAAGATGATAGAATAGCGATGTGAAAGCCTACAATCAATTGCGGTATTGAACCAGTTAATTGCGACACTATTTCATCAATTGCGACACAATACCAACAATTGTGAAATAACACAGATATCAAGAAATTATTGAAAATTTAGGTCTGTGACTATACGGCCTTGGCTAATTGATTTTGTCTGTTGTCTGCAAGAGATATTCAAGTTGTTTTCTTCGTGTCGGGTTCACCAAAATGTATGCCTCCTTTCATGATTTTTGGTTCCCAAGCTTTTCAAAGGCAGGGGTTAGTAGCACCATTTTGCAATGGGGAAATAAATACAAAAACTACTAATAACGAATACTTAAACGTAACCAATAAAATGTACAAGAAAAGAAAGGAAAACGAATGAATGCAAACCCCAAAGTTATTGAAGCTTCTATTGTCTCTCTACTCCTTCCGAAATGCTATTTTTGATGCTCAGTATTGGTGTGGGAAGCATCTATGACTTGAGAAGCGTCAAGAATTTGAGAATTGAAATGTACGTGTAATCACAAGATGGATTGAATGCTAGAACTAAACTAATGGAGTAATGGTGCATAAGAGCCTGAAATCCTGGATGTTTGATCGCAAGATGGCTTGATGCTTGAACCAATATGATAGAGTAATGACGCACATAAGATTGAAATCATGGACTCTTCAAATGGGTATGAAGGGTTTATTATATAGGAATTGAGAATGAGATCAACCCCAGAGATAGAGAGATGAATGGTTGAGATCAAAGGGAACTAGTGAAGCCATCAGTAAACTCCACCTCTTCAATTGGTAAAGAGGAGATAGAGTTTGGTTGACTGAAGAGCTAACTGTGAGTTACCTTTTAAAACTGAAGAGGTAGGTGGAGTTACCCATGTGAACTGGAGAGATGGGTGAAGTTACCCATGTGAACTGGAGAGGATTATCTCTTTGAAAATAAATGAATATTTAATTCATTTATATAAATAAATTTTTCAACATGTGAGATAATTGAATTCTTTTTTATTTAGAATTGCTTTATTGAATGAAATTAAATTAATTTAATTGGAAGAATTTAATATGTAAGTTTAAATCTTTCAATTTAAACTATAGGAAATTGAATTTAATTAATTAATTAATGGTAATTAATCAATTAAGGTTAAAAATTAATTATTTAATTAATTTTGGAAATTTGATTAGATGATTTGGGAAATGAATTTAGAGGAAAATAGATGATTAATTAACGATATAAAAAATATTAATTAATAGATGAAAGTTAGTGTTTTTAATGTAAAGTCGCAAGCCTGTGCATTTTAGGGTGTCTACAACTAGGACCACGGGGCATAAATGGTATGACCAGAATATATGGAGATAAATTATATCAAGAGGGATTGATCAGAGCAAAGACGTTAATAAAACATGTGGATAACGAATGATATAAATTGTAATTAAATGTACACAGATCTATTTATAAAACAAAAATGGATCGATTTATTTCTTTGTATATGAAGGAATGCCTTCATAAGTAAATGTAACTATAATGATCTAAACTTCAGTCTTGGGCTAGACTGGAGGTTTTCTTCTCCATTCTTTCCTACCAGTTCCTGGAGCAAATGGAGACTATTTAATTTTCAAATTTATTAATAAAATTTTGGCTATAGCCTTTTACCGATAAAAAAAAAATATAATACTAGTTTGTGCATGAGCTATAGGGGGTACGGTCTCTTTTACTATTAGATGGATGCATGGTAAACATATGACATGTCTTCCTTTAGTTTTCTGCATAGACTTTGCCAATAGATCATCCTTTCACAACTACTCATCACTATATGTAGAGTATTTAGCTTGGTGAGGAGAATAGAATATTTTCTACACTTATTGGTTTTTGCTGGGAAATATAGAAAAGGGCTTGACATTAAACACTAATTAAAAGAGTATTTTTCAGCCAATCACTATCTTTCTTTTGTTTCTATAAATTGACAAATTGACTTGATTAAATATCTAAACATGTTCGAAGTTAAAAAGGGTGAAAATTTGGCACACTATTATTGGTGGATAAAAGGAACTCATGGGTTTCAAAACAAGAGAATGCAAAAACCCCTACATCAGCTCTTAGATGACCTGCATTGTTTTTTATTGGATGTGGCTTCAATGTATGCACACTGTCAATGGCATGATCACTTCTTTAATCTCTTCAATATTTTGGATGGACGATTTCTCCAATTTTATTTTATTTTATTTTTTGTCACTGCCACCATTTCATAGCGGGTTTCTTTGTATTTATATCTATTGGTATTCTTCATTCAATGCAACTAGGGGAAAACACCCAATAGTCACCTAGGCTAACTTCGCGCACCTAGAACTCCTAAAACGTAAGTCAAATTTTATCAATTTTGTTAGTTTACCTCCGTAGGTGAGTGAAGTGCTTAAAGCTAAGGTTTCAACTTCTGGCTATTCACATATCTCTTTGTAGGGATCATGGAGTGCAAAGTGGTCCAAAAGTGTCATTTCAAAATGCACGCCTAGAACTTGACCCCTAGACCCCCAATGGTCGACAATATGGAATCCAAAACAAAACCATATTGCTGCCAATAATCGTTCACATAAACATTAATTTATGAGTTATTTTTAATGTGGACCCACTCACTAGGTAGGAAAGGGGGTGAAGGGGTCATTTTAATAAATCACATTGTCCCTTGCATTAATTGAAACCCCATCTAATTATACCCTGTGGAGGACCCAAATTAACCTCTTCTTACCACATACCTAATAACCTTAACACGTTCACAACTCATCAACTACCACGTAAATGCCTATGGGTAACCCTATTACTACCCACCCTAAACCCTAAATCTGAACCTTCTGTTATTGAGTGTTTTGAATACTTCAAATCCCATGATCACTTCCTGTCACTTCCATTTCTCTGTGTGGTGAGGGTTTTAGTCATCCAATCACAACTACTACATGTTAGGGAATCTAACCTCCCATCACGAAGTAGAAAATATCTCATGGGTTTTTATCATTCAATAAGTGTTTGTAATCATTTTTGTAAGTATGTTTTAATTGTTTCACCTTGAAATCATTGCATGTAATGTGATAGAAAGAAATAATTAGAGAAAATTGGAAACAAATAGTGTACACTGTCAATCTAATCATTACTTGGTGTTGTAGTTTTTATGAATCTAGATAGTTTCTTCATTTTTTCATTTTAAATATGGGGTTTTTTTTTGGGTTTATCATTATTTCACACATATACATGACGAGATCTATCCTCCCATCATGAAGTAGCAAATATCTCATGATTTTTATCATTGAATAAGTGTTTGTAATGATTTTGCTACGCTGATAATTGTATGTTTCAATAATTTGATGTTGAAATCATTGCATGTAATGCAACTGAAAGAAATAAATAGAGGAAATGAGAAAGAAATCATGTACACTGTAGATCTAATCATTACTTGGTGTTGTAGTTTTTATGAATTTGGACAGTTTCTTCAGTTTATCATTTTAAATATGGGGGTTTTTCAAGGTTTATCTTTATTTTGCACATGCACGTGAGGGAATCTATCCTCCCATTATGAAGTAGAAAATATCTCATATTGTTTTGTCATTGAATAAGTGTTTGTAATGATTTTCCTTCGCTGATAGTTTTATGTTTCAATCGCTTCCCCTTGAAATCATTGCATGTAATGTGATATAAATTAATAATTAGAGGAAATGGGGAAGAAATAGTGTACATTGTCTATTCAATCATTACTTGGTGTTGTAGTTTTTATGAATCTAGACAATTTCTTCATTTTTTCATTTTAAATATGGGGTTTTTTTGGGGATTATCATTATTGTGCACATACTATTTCTTTGGGTTTATCATTATTTCACACATTCCAAGTTTTGTTAGAATAACTGAGAGGGGGGAGGGGGGGTGAATTAGTAGCCTTAAATATCATTCCAAAAACTCAACGAAATATTTATATCTCAAATATAATATACTCTACTTATCTTTCAGTCCATCAAGATGTATGCCTTAAATAACTTTAACAAATATATACTACTCGGTAAGATATATTGTTTATCTTTTCTAGCCTTTACCAAGTAGCAACAATTAAACTTAGTCTTTATCGACCAATCCAACTTTAGTAATTTGTAAAGTAAACTATCAATGCAATTAAATAAATACACATTTGACACATGGATTTTTGACGTGGAAACCTTGTTAAGGGAAAAACCACTTGGGACTGGTAACCCAAAATTTTCACTCTTCTAAAGTGAGCTCGGTGAAGAGCCAACCCTGTTAAAGGTTACAAACACACTGTTAAGTGCGACCTTGTTAGAGGATTCAAAACTAACAGTTTGTCTTTTGACTTATCATTTACTCTGCTGTCAACAAGAAAACCTTTTGATACTCTTGAGTATCTCAATGCAATAAGGATGGTTAAATTCCACTCGGTTAAGAGATTTTCTCAATCAATGGTTAAACTGATATAGTAAATGATCTATTCAAAATTCAACTTAATATTGCAGATATTAAGATCTATTATTAGTCCAATAATACCTCTCTAATCAATATTCTCTTCAATTCCTTTTCTCCTCTTCTTTCTTCCTTTTTCTTAGTGAATGCTCTATCCTCTTTTGCTCGGTATCTGCATAATTTCTTTGGCTCTATTCTTTAGCCAGTATGATCTGATCTGCATGAAGACTTCTATCTTCACCAAAATTATATTAAACATTCCTTTCTTCATTAATAATTACTTGTCTCTTTATATAGACATGATTAGCCACTCAATTTCCTTGTTTTCATTGTAGATCACTTCTTGATTTGTAAAAATTACCATTCTTTGTTTAATCTATAAATCTCTCCTATTTTATTCCACAAATCTCTCCTTGTTATTTGTAAATAAAACATGATTTAAATATATTCTTTTACTTTAGTTCAAATTATAGATAAGAATAAAGAAATCAACCAGTCAATCTAAATATAGTTCCTACCAGCTAAGTGTTTTTGTCATTCTTGAATGTCAATTCTGATTGGTGATCAACTTCAGTTAGCTTGGTCATTGAATTCAGTTACGCTAGGTAATAACTTCAGTTAGATCGGTGACCACTTGAGTTATGCTCAATAAATACTATATTCAGTAACCACTTTCTCAATTACTATAGTGCTTGGTATACACTATGAACTGCTTGATGTTCTTTGTCTATCAGTGTATACTATTCGTTGGTGTTTAATGTCACTCAGTGTATACTAAACTTCTATATTTTACTGACAACATAAAATTTCTCTCTTTAGCTCTTGAGTTCTATGACAATATGTGTATGACCAATCAGATTATATCAAGTTGACATAAATGAAAATACAATACTTTAACTTATTTAATGTCTTGCATTCACTTTTGTATCTCAGTGATCATCAACTTATCATCTTCAAACATTTAATCACTTATAGTTCATCAATCTCTCCCTTTGGCATTGATGGAAACATACTATGAAATATGTATTATGAGATATGTCATAACATACCAACCTTTTATTCTATAACTAATTCAAATATCCGAGTCTCGGTAAGCTCTTCTAGCTTAGATTTGATTCTTGTTGGGTGCTTTCCCTTTTTTCATTCCCTTCAATGGATAGGTGTAGCAATTATGTCTTTTACTTCTGCCTCGCCCTTTGTTGTATAATCTCATCCCTTTTCTGGATAGATATACAGTGTTAACTTTCTTCAATTCTCTCCCTTTGATGGATGGTTGTTTCATTGAATATCTTTCTCTTCATCATCATTGGATCTTTCTCTCCCTTTGTAGAAATTTTGTTCTTTGATATTTTCTCTCCCTTTGACTGTTGTTCTTCTCCCTGATGGATATTTCTTTCTCTCCCTCTAGATGTACTTCTCCTTGATGGATATTTCATTGGATTTCTTCTCTCCCTTTGATAGTAATGCCAAAGAAAAAAATATATCATTGAATCTCCTCTCCATCAACAATACAACTCTGTAGTATCCAACAATATCTTTGTTGTGTGGTTCAGATAAGTACCTTCTTGTACTGATATGTCATTGTAGTCCATATTTTAGCTTTCATCAACATTATTTATCTTTTTATAATGTGTAGGTTGATACAACCTCCTATTCATCTTAGTGACCAGTAGACAAGGCTCGAACCCCTATTCTAATACTCAAGTACTCAAATGTATCCTTTGGCAATGGTTTGGTGAATATGTCTGCTAGTTGTTCTTTGGATTGTACATATTCCAGTATCACCTCTTTTTCTTTTACTTATTCCCTCAAGTAATGATACTTAATAGCTATGTGCTTTGTCTTAGCATGCATCCCAGGGTTCTTTGAAATGTATATAGCACTAGTATTATCACAATAGATAATTAATGGGTCATGAATTTCTTCATTCATACCTTTTAGAAATTACTTGATCCATGCAATGTTAGAGCAATTTGCAGCAACAACCACATATCCTACTTTTGCAATTGATTGTGATATGCATCCTTTCTTTTTACTTATTCATGTGACAAGTATGTCACCCATAAACAATGCTCCTCCTGTAGTTCTCTTTCTATCATCTATGTTTCCAACCCAATCAGCATCATTATAAACTTGTAGCTCAAAGTTTCCTTCTTTATTGTACCACAAACATAGTCTTCAGTATTCTTTAGATATCTCATAATTCTTTTGATAGTAGTCATGTGTGATTCCTTGGTATTAGTAGAGAATCTTGCAACTATACCAACTACATGTGCTATATCAGGTCTAGTGTGTACAACATACATTAGTTTGCCAGTCATAGATCTGTATAAGGTCTTATTTACCTTAGTTTTCTTGTCTTCCTTTGTCAATTTTCATCTGGTTTCCATAGGTGTTCCAACTTGTTTGGAGTCATCCATCTTGAATATCTTCATAATTTCATTGATGTATTTTGATTGTGTGATGTAAATGCCTTCATCTTGTTGTAGAATCTGTAGAACAAGAAAACATTTGATCTCTCCAAACATTGACATCTCAAATTCTTTGCCCATTTCATTAGCAGATGACTTGCATTACATATCATTACCTCCAAATATGATATCATCAACAAATATCTTAGCAACCAAAATCTTATCATTGCTATCTCCTTTCAAATATAGATTACTATTGTCACTTGTTCTAACAAATCCAATACTAATGAGATAAGAGTGAATTCTTTCATATCATGCTCTTAGTGCTTGTTTTAATCCATACAAGGCTTTGTGTAGTCTACAAACCATGTTCCTCTTGTTAGGATCAACATACCCTTCAATTTGTTCAATGTGTACCTCCTCTTCTAGTATTCCATTCAGAAATGCAGATTTAAGATCCATTTGGTATACTTTGAATCCTTTGAAAGAAGCATAAGAAAGTATAATTCTTACTCCTTCTAGTCTAGCAATGGGTGCAAATGTTTCTCCATATTCAATACCTTCTTCTTGTGCATACCCTTTGCATACTATTCTTTGTTTATTCCTTGTGACTTCTCCATTCTCATTCAGTTTGTTTCTGAAAATCCATTTGGTACCAATGAAATTTTTTTCACTCGATCTAGGTACTAATGTCCATGCTTTGTTCTTATAAATCTATTGAATCTCTTCATTCATTGCACTAACCCATTCTTTATTCTCAAGTGTAGTATTAACAGATTTAGGCTCAAAATCACAAATCAAACATCTAGTGTTAAGTGACTTACTTCTTGTTCTCATTCCTTCTCTTTTGTCTCCAATGATCTGGTCCTATGGATGGTGTCTTCTAATATATTTAGCAAGTACAAATTTAGATCTTTGTTCCTCATTCTAATCATCATTTGACCTTAATTTTTCTCTTCATTTCTAGGTTCAACATTGTGATCATTTGCCTAATTTTTGGTGTGTACAGCCTATTGCTCGGTTGCATTTTTCTTTCACTCAGGCAAGGTGTGAGGTTCTTCTATGTAGAAAAATCTATTATAATCTTCCAGTTCCTTTCTAATTTCCTCATCATTTTTCTCAGCAAATTCATCCACTTTAACATTTTCACTTTCAATGATTTTCTTAGAAGATTTGTTTAGACATTTATAAGCTTTGCTTTTAGTCGAATATCCTAGAAATATTCCCTCATCACTTTTAGAGTCAATTTTCCCATTTCTATCATCTTTCAATATATAACATTAACTTTCAAAATTTCTAAAGTAACACACATTTAGTGTGTATCCATACCATAGCTCATAATGTGTCTTCTTGGTGTCTTTCTTCAATTGAACTCAGTTCAGTGTATACACAGTAGTACTTACAACTTCTCTCTAGAATATTTGTGTGATGACTTTTTCAATCATCAATGTTTTGGCACAATCAACAATTGATATATTCCTTCTTTCAGCAATCCCATTTTGCTGTGGTGTTCTCAGTGCAGAAACCTATCTTGTAATTCCATGCTCATTATAAAAGTTAGTGAGTTCATCATAAATAAATTCTCCTCCTCTATCTGATCTCAAACATTTTAGTTCTTTTCCACTTTTCTTTTCAACCTTAGCTTTATACCATTTGAACATCTTAAATTCTTCAAAATTATCTTTTAAGAACATGACAGTCATCATCCTAGAATAGTCATCAACAAATAGAATGAAGTATCTATCACCATAATAGATCTTTGTTCTCATTGGCCCACATAAGTCAGTATGGACTAATTCCAACATAGTATTAGATGTGTAGGTTTTTATCTTGAAACTAGACTTTGTCATTTTTCTTTTTTGACAATTCTTACACATAACATGGTCAGGTTTTAACATACTTGGTAATCCTCTTACTTTTCTTTTCTTTCTTATCCTAACCATGTTGTCAATATTCACATGACATAAAATTTTATGCCACAACCAAATGTCTTCATTTTATAACAAGTTGTCTCAATATGATCAAGTGGTCTCAATATTATCAAGATAGAAAATATTACCTTTTGTTTTTTCACCAGTACCGATCAACTTTCTTGTTCCATTGTAGATCATTTTCTTTTTGTTCTCAAATGCAACTTGGTGTCATGTGTTTTTCAGATGTGAAACGCTCAATAGATTATAGTTAAGTCCTTTTACCCAATATGCATTTTCACATCTGATCAGTTTATTCAACATGATGGTACCTTTTCCTTCAACTAGGAAAGGTGAGTCATTACCCATCCTAACTGATCCACCATTATAATATTCAAAAGTTTCAAAATCTTCTTTATCTCCATTCATGTGATGAGTAAATCCACTATCAATAATCTAGACATCATTTTTCCTAACTTTAGATATGAGTGCAGTTTCAACATAACTTTCTTCTTCGTCTGAATTATCCTTCATAGAAACAATACTACCTCAACATCTTCATTGGAATCAGTGTCAATACTTTCAGATTTGTTCGCAACTAGGTAACAATCCTTTGTGCCTTTGTCCTTGTAGTCTTGGTTATATCTTCTATAAGAGTATCAGTTGCTTCTGTAGTCTCAGTCATCACTTCTATCAAACTTATTTTCATAATATCTGTCATTGTCTCTTTCATCCTTTCTCTTGTTAGGGCATCTAGCAACAAAATGTCCAATTTATTTGTACTTAAAATAGACCAATGGTAATTTAACTTTGTATCTTCCTTTACCTCTATGTAATCTTCTATCCATTAGGGCTTCAAGTTCATCAAGTTCTTGTTCATCACTATCACTATCACTATCATTTCTCATAGTGTGTTTATGACTAGATTTTCTTATTTTCATAGAAGATTTGAATGCAAACTCAATAGTTGGTAAGACATTGTTGTCATAGTTATTCA
Source organism: Thuja plicata (assembly GCA_018584345.1). Classification (NCBI taxonomy): domain Eukaryota; kingdom Viridiplantae; phylum Streptophyta; class Pinopsida; order Cupressales; family Cupressaceae; genus Thuja; species Thuja plicata. Next base: position 633,865 of record MU228551.1, read on the forward strand.
TCTTAAATGAAATAAGTCTACCAATCAAACTATCAAGAGTAACATTGATATATTATACTGCTCTCATTTCTTGAATTGTAGTTACTCTAATAGCATAAATAGGTAGTAAGGTTTTAAGAATTTTACTTACAACTATTTCTTCCTCAAGTACTCCTCCTAGTCCTCGAAAATCATTAACAACTTCTTTGATTCTGTCACTGTAATGAGTGATGTTCCCTCCTTTCATTCTTAGGTCATCAAACATTCCTCTTAGGATTTCAACTTTAGCTCTCAGCACATTGGTGTCTCCTCCATGTACTAGCTTGAGTTTGTCCCACATTTGCTTTGTAGAGGTGCATGAATTGACATTTTCAAATTCAGCATCAGATAGTGAAGAAGAAATTTCTATCATCATAGAATTGTGTTCATGTTTCTCTCTCAATTGATTAACAATCAGATTTCTAGTAGGTGCAACATATTTGGTATCCAAGTATTGTGTGACATCATTTCTAATGCCTTATAGATGAATTATTATCCTTCTTTGTATTGATGCAAAATTGTCTTTTTTCAACTTAGGCACATTCCTTTTACTCATCTTGTGATCTTTAGCTTAAGTCCCTTTAAAATTTTCTTCCAAGCACCAAATATCTGCTACCAATCATTAGAATAACTGAGAGGGGGGTGAATCAGTGACCTTAAATATCATTCCAGAAACTCAACCAAACATTTATATCTCAAATATAATATCCTATAGTTATCTTTCAATCCATCAAGATGTATGACTTAAATAACTTTAACAAATATATACTGCTCAGTAAGATATATTGCTTATCTTTTCTATCCTTTAACGAGTAGCAGCAATTAAACTTAGTGTTTACCAACCAATCTAGTTTTAGTTAATGTGTAAAGTAAACTATCAATGCAATGAAAGAAATACACATTTGACAAATGGATTTTTAACGTGCAAACCCTGTTAAGGGAGAAACTACTTGGGACTGGTAACCCAAAATTTTCACTCTTCTAAAGTGAGCTTGGTGAAGAGCCAACGGTATTAAAGGTTACAAACAAACCGTTAAGTAAGACCTTGTTAAAGGATTCAAAACTAACAGTTTGTCTTTTGACCTAGCATTCACTATGCTATCAATAAGAAAACCTTTTGATAATCTTGAGTATCTCAATGTAATAAGGATGGTTAAATCCCACTCGGTTAAGATATTTTCTTAATCAATCATTAAACTGATACAATAAATGATATGTTCAAATTACAACTTAATCTTGAAAATTTTCAGATCTATTTTTAGTCCAATAATACTTCTCTGATCAATATGCTCTTCAATTCCTTTTCTCCCTTATTTCTTCTTTCTACTCAGTGAATGCTCTGTCCTCTATTGCTTAATGTCTGCAGAATTTCTTTGGCTCTGTTCTTCAGCTGGTATGATCAGATCTGCATGAAGACTTCTATGTTCACCATAATTATATTCAGCATTCCTTTATTCATAATGAATTACTTGTATCTTTATATAGACATGATTAGCTGCTCAATTTCTTTATTTTCAACATAGATCACTTCTTGATTTATAAAACTCGCCATTCTTTCTTTAATACATAAATATCTCCTTTTGTTTTATTCCACAAATCTCTCCTTGTTATGTGTGAATAAAACGTGCTTTAAATCTCTTATTTTTATTTAGTTCAACTAACCGATAAGAATAAAGCAATCAACTAGTCAATCTAAATATAGCTAATGCCAGCTAAGTATTTTTTTGTTCTTGAACTTCAATTCTGATTGGTGATCAACTTCAGTTAGCTCGATCATAGACTTCAATTAGGCTCAGTAACAACTTCAGTTATCTTGGCAACCACTCTAGTTATGCTCGGTAAATATCTCTTTCTCGGTAAACAACTCTTGCTTGGTAACCACTTGCTCATTTACTGTGGTGCTTGGTATACACTGTGAACTTCTTGATGTTCTCTGTCTATCGGTGTTCACTATTTGTCAGTGTTTACTGTCACTCGGTGTATACTGAACTTTTATCTTTTATGGACAACATAAAATTTGTCTCTTTAGCTCTTGAAGTCTATGAAAATATGTGTATGACCAATCAGATTATGTCAAGTTGACATTAATGACAATACAATACAATACATTAATTGATTTAATGTCTTGCATTCACTTTTGCATCTTGGTGATCATCAACTTATCATATTCAAATTAGGTTTATCTGGGTTTTAAATATGGAGGTTTTTCTAGGGGTTTCATTTTGTGGAAACTTCATCTCCCTCGAATGCTTCCCACTGACTTTATTTCTCTTTATGTTACAAGGGTTTCGGTCCACCACTCTCATTTACTAAGCTTACATTGTCTGTGCGCATTCTTAATTTCTCATTGACTTGTTTGTCAAAATGTATTGTCTTAATTTTGTAATGTAAATTCAATAAAAAAAATGTACTAGTCAGTATGGTTACATGTCTTTCAATTATAAGTTCTTTTTAATGCTTGGAAGCTTCGTATTTTCATATTTCACTGTGTTGACTTAGGTTTGTAATTTACTCAATGAATACATTACAACAGTGACTTATTACATTTATTCATTGAATACATTACAAAACTGATACTTTCCCACCAAAATTCAAATTTCAAATTGACCATCCACTTCTTCAATGACCAAATTCCTATAAGAGGGATATAGTGCCACATAAAATTCCATGTCTGACCACTGGTGGTTTATTCTCTACAGTCTGCACATTCTATTGTCTTTTTCAGACTAGTAGGATATCTCATTTATTTCTTGTTCATTCCTTGTTTTTGTATACCTACTGTATGCTTACTGTATGTTTTCATTATAAATTAACTGCTTTCACTACTTACTATAGTTTCAAATCTATTGCTAACAATCAACATATAGTCTTGATGTCAACTTAATAATGCATATAGTCAATGTCAACTTAACCTATTTTCAATTAATAAAGATATATAATTGCATTGTGCTCATAATTGCATTGTGCTCATGGTTTATTGTATGAATTTCTTAGAAGAATAAACACTTCATAGTTTCATATTTCACAGTGTTCAGTTTATTTTTAATGTATTCAATGAATACATTGAAAAAATAAACTCAACATAGTGCACTTGTTATATTTGGAATCCAATTTCTAATCATGTTTTATTTGTAGTTGATTCATTGGATAGTTTCTTTTCAATTACTAATCAACCTGTTTACTTTATGCAATACTTAGAAGTGTAAAAGCTTCATAGTCTCATATTTCATATTCCAGACTTAGTTTTGCAACATATTGATGGGATTGTCTAGGTTCCTTCTGTACAGAGTCAGCCTAACTCTTCTCTAAGGTCTCTCTACTAGACCTCCTAGAGTACTTTCAAATCCTAATCTGAAGTAAGTCACTAAGATATTCACATCCTTCCAAAAACTTAGTTCCCATCAATAAGTTACTCTTCCACACTCATTAAACCTACAAGAATAGATTCATCCTGACTAAACTGACTCATTTAGCCAAAACACTCATAACATATTTTTCACTCTCTTCCCTATCTAGACTATTACTAAGCTCACCTAGGTTAAGCACTCCAAGATCCCGACTAGCATTTCTCTTACCACAAACAAAGAAAAGAAAACTATGTACATGGGCTCCTCTCGAATTCCATCTGAACACATAGTTCTCACTATGGAATCAAGAGCCTTGAGGGTCCATTCATTATTTATAACCATAATGGGCCAAAATGTTACAACTTACAAAATGAAAGCAAATGACTAAACTAATTGCACATAGAGTAAACAACAACCACTAAACACACAACCTGCAACTTTTCACTAACTGGAAAATAAGAAAACCATACAAAAATGTACCCAACTCTTTCAACCGGCACTATCAATCTCTCTTTTCTAACTCTCTTGAAATGAAGGCTTGGAAGATCTTTTTATAGTCTTCCCATCATTAGAATAGTCTTAAATGCCCACTCAATTCAATAGAATCTTTTTAGGACCCGTTATAACTAGCCATATTGTCCACTAAAGACAAGATCTACTTTTCCTAGGCCATTGTAACTGAATTTACTGAGCAAAAGTATTACATGCTAAGCACCAGTACTGAGCATCAATACCAAGTACCATTAGTATTGAGAAACATCATTACCGAGCATCAATATTACTGAGCACAAGTATTACCGAGCACCAGTATTAGCGAGCATCATATTACTGAGCATCATCATTATCGAGCATCAGCAACACATGTCAAGTACTTCTGTACAACCGAGAAACTTATCTATGGTTCCTAATTCCTCGATTGGATGTCTAGAGGCTTACAAACTACCTTAGCATACACAATTAAACTAAAAACATGCATCTAAGAAACTAGGTTGTTTATTCACCAAATGGACCCATTTTCTCTCGATCATTACAAGAGTGAATGAACAAACACCTTACAAACCAATTTAAACAAATCCAAAATATTCTTAAGGGATTTTAACACTAATTTCTCTAGGTGCTCATGTACCACATATTCAGTGAATACATTACAAAACTAAGTCAGTATAGTGCAACCTTAGTTTTGTAATGTATTCAATGAATACATTACAAAAATAATTCAACATAGTGTAGCCTTGGTTTTGTAATGCATTCAATGAATAAATGTATGAGTCAGTAATATAGTTACATGCCTTAATATTATAATTTGTTTGTAATGTGGCCCCTCTCAGTAGGATACAAAATACAACATCAGTGAAGGGGTTATTTTAATTAAATTAATTTTTCCATTGTGTTGATCATGACCCCATTTAATTAAACCCAATGGAGGACCTTAATTAACCTCTCCTTACCCCATACCTTATCACCTTAACCTGTATGAAGATAAACTCAATTTCTTTTAATCATGGTAAACTCAATTTCTTTTAATCCTATAATGTTTTTTACTCAATTGCTTTTAGACCTGTGTATATATTAAATGCTTAAAGACAAATTTGTATACTCCATGTATGAAGATAAAGGCATACAGTCATTGACAAATTGGGAATGCATGTAAACTCAATTTGAACTTTGGAATGCATATAGTCAATTTAAACTTGAGAATGCATATATTCAATATAAATTTGTACATATATGTAGGGATATGTATACATACATATCTATATCAATGTGCATAGATATGTATGTATGTATGTATGTATGTATGTATGTATGCATACATATGAATGCATATGTAATTATGTATACATATATTTTTATAGATATGTATGTGTGTATGTATGCATAGATATGTATGTGTAAGAATATCAAGTGTAAGAACTTATGTAATATTGTTACTTCTACCAGTTGTTAAGATATTTTGCATGTATGTGAGGTAGTGAAGGCTTGAGCATGAGTTGTTGATGATTTAAGGTCCATGTAATTGTGTTTCTCAATATTTCCATTTAACTGCTATTATCTGTGTTTTTTAACAATCCATTTTGATTTGGGAAATCATGATCTTACAACGTTAAACAATTTTTTTAATGTCATAATAAACATATGACTTACTTTATTTAATGCTTCTATCAATGCATCTTTAGTGTAGGTTACCTTGTAACAAATGACAACATTGAAAATATAAGACACCAAAAACATATAGGTAAATTCTTTTTAACTTTACTAAGGCTATGAACCGATCGAGTATTTTTTTATTTTTCATTTCTTGAAATTTTTATTTTGATGCGTTGTTCTTTATTTTTGGTTTTTCAAGTTTCAATTGCAATTATTTTGAGTAGTAGTAAATCTTTAACAAGTTAATTGCAAGTGTTAATTGTTGTAAGTAAGTTTAGAATTGATTAAGTGTTCTATATTGTGCTTTTTTCAAGTGTTAATTGCAATTATTTTTAATAGTACTAAATCTTGAACAAGTGAATTGCAAGTGCTAATTGTTGTAAGTCAGTTTAGTCTTGATGGAGTGTTCTTTATTGTGTGTTTTTCAAGTGCTAATTGCAATTGTTTTTTAATAGTACTAAATATTTAACAAGTCAGTTGGAATTGTTAATTATTGTAAGTCAATTTAGTGTTGATGGAGTGTTCTTTATTGTATTTTTTGAAGTGTTAATTGTAATTGTTTTAAACATTCAAATAATGAAATCATAGTCTCAAATAAATATTACAGGATACAATCATCTTCAATTATAATCCTTTCCTCATCATCAATTAAATTCATAACATGGATATATAGGTTCACAACCTTTAGGGAGATTCACATTGAGGATCGTATTTGCCTTCCTCTATGTCGGATGTGTTGTCTCATTATCCAATATGTAAATCATACAATAGAGCATCATATAGAGCATCAACTGATGGTTGAGGTGTCTCCTCTTTCCAATAGAGAGATTTTTGAACATGTAACATTGCTTGAGGAGGTAAGTTTAGTGAAAGATGTCCTCCTTGAGATGCCTAAACCTATGAAAATATCTATATTACATGACATTTCCTTGTCCAAAATGCAACCATTCAAGTTCAAAAAATTGATCTGGTTTACATGGAATAAATTGTCTCACAAGTCATTCCTCTTGATTTTGGATAGCAGTAGTTCCTTGTATAGTTACAGTCAATTCTTGTGAGACAACGAATTCAAGTAGAGGTGGACGAGTACTTCCATACTTGTTGAATTTTTTTTCTCAACTTCTTCATCACTTGTTTTTCGGCATTGTTGTGGGTCCACAACACACACCCCATTTTGGTTCTCTGATCATGGGTGCCCCCTTTCTTTTTTTTGTTTTTTTGGGTCTACCCCTCTCCCTATTATGTGAACTGGGTTTTTGAGGGGCCTTTTGAGGAGATAAAGGTGCCCTTTGGCCCTTTTTCACTTTCAAAATTTTGGAGGACCTCAGGTCCTTCGAAACACTAAAAATGTCGAAGGGCCAAGCCTGACCCTTTCAATGTTTCGGCCTCTGAAACACTGAAAAATCCAAAGGCTAGAACCTTTGCACCTTTCAGTGTTTCAGCCTCCAAAAAACTGAAAGGGGAGGAGGCCACCCAAATTTTGGCATTTCATCCTCCAAAACCCTAAAATTGGGTGACATCACCCCACGGGTTATAAAGTTTCCTGAGTCACTTTTGTTCCTCACTTATTTCCTTTTCTCTCTTCTACATTTTTTTTCCTCCTTGGGCGCTTGTCATTTTTCCTTACCTCCTTCCTGGATGTCGCTATGTTGCCTCTCCTCCCACCCAGTAGTTGTTTTCTTCCCACTCTCCTCACATTTTTCAGGTAGGGCTTCATCGATTTCTCTTCATGTCAAGCTTGTGTTTTCATTTTAGGGTCTATTTTGGTTAGGTCTTCAACCTATTCAGGTTGTTCTCCCTCCTAGGTCACTGAGTTTTGCACCCTTGGACATCTGGAGGGGTCACTTTCTTCTTCGTGTTTTCATTTTTTTTTTATTTGCATTTTTGGCATTAGGATTTTGGCATGGCAACTTAGTCGTAGGTTTCTGGCCTCTGAAAGTCTGAAAATAGCCCCTCCCAACGCAGTTTTCAAGCCAAGTGAAGTTTGCACTTTTGATCCTTTCAAGACTTGGGACCTCCAAAAATGCCTAAAAGATAAAGCATCTGAAGAAAATTTCTTCCTTCCCGGAGGTTTGAAACTTTCGGCTGCCAAAACCTCCTTCAGACTTTTGCAAACCAAAATTCTAAAAGCACTTCATTAGTCCCCAAATTTCTTCAAGATTTTGGGTTTTTGCACCCTAATTTTCTAAAAACATTTTGCACTTGGCAAGTCCAAAAGGGATTTATTTGTCACAACCCCATCCTGTGCAATTTCGGCCTTTTTGCACCCCAACCTTGTCTTCAACTTCTAAAAGCTTGAAATGTTTGAAAGAGCCCAAATTTCATTTCTAGATACTTAAGATCCCTTCGCTTCTAGTTTTCTTAGTTAGTTTGTTTGCTTTCAATAAAGATACTTATATTGGCATGTTTTCTCTTACGAATGCCTAAGAAGTGGACAACATCACTGATGAAGTACCTATTCAAGGGAAACCATCCCCCTTCAAAGATCAGAAATAAGCATATGGAGATCACAAATATAGACATTGGGAACATAGACTGGCATCACTTCCTAGTAAGATGTTCCCAACCAGTAGGAAGGACTAAAGACTACACCTCCCTCACCCTATCAGGCCTAGTCAATGTAGTAGCACACGTGGTAGCGGTCATATCCTCCAAGCTTATCATGGCCTTAGCCAACCACTACATACTGGATGAAAATGTGGTCAAGAATACAGAAGGAAAAATAGTCCTTGACCTAAGGTCGGACAACATAGAAGAGGTCTTCCATATCCAGAAGGGCATAGACAAATTCTATGACTTCTATATAGAAAAGGGTTTGAGATAGTTTAGGAAAAAGACTAAAGATGCGTACGATATTGCAATTCAGGAATACCTCCAACAACCTCTCCCAAAGAATAAACTAGACAAAATAGATCTTAGGAGGGAATACTTAAGGGATGACATCTAGGTAGCAGTTACATTGATAAACCAAGTGTATGGACTACCTTGGTCCATCCAACTCGAGACATAGATGATTTTGTTGATAGCGAAGATAAGGAATTGCAAGGCCAAGTTAGATTGGGACACCATCCTAAGTGATAAGTTGGATAAGAAATTGGTTGTGAATAAGCACAGCCCAATTTTATACATGAATAAATATATCTAGTATATTTATTAGCCACACAAGCAGACTATCTGGGCCTCACAAAATGGGGAAACTTTAATGAGCCAAATGCATGGCCTCATATTGTCTATCCACAATTGGTGATAAGGATAGATATGCCTCAAGATATCCTAGACTACAAAATAGTGAATGATTCCTTTATCTTTGTATTCATTAGATCCATATAGGGTGACTACACGAAGAGGATATCAAAAGTAGTTGCTACAAAAATAAGGGCCATAGGGGAGTACTACATACAGTTCTGAACTTTCACATAGATCTGAGTAGTAGGATCTACCCTAAACCCAAAGAAGATACCAAGATACCCATCTGACTGGGTAATCATCCTAGAAATGGCTTGGTAGCTTACAGATGCATACGAGCACATTAAGCATAAGAAGAAGCATTGATAGGACTTCCCCATTTCCCTAGGTCCCTACAGTCTCCAATACATGAAGATCTATAAGTCATTTGCCTTTGAGTGGGATGAGTGCCCACTCCAACTATATAAGAACATTCGGGGCTGATTCAACCCCATAGTCATGTACAACCATATCATTGGCAAGTTCTACATCCATGAACCACAGGTCAAAGATCATTGCATAAATTATGTTGATGACTATGAGATGAGGATCAAGGATTACTACAGGATGTCCCTCACACTTGCACAAGCGGCCTTATAGATCAGTATCTCCCCAAGGTTTGGGAAAAGGATTCAGATAATGTGCTAGAATCGATTTATACTCTAGATAAAATATACAATAGTCCTATCTTGAATGCAAAGATAGATAATGAGGAAAATGACATTGAATTCAAAGCAAGGCATATGGTCAAAATGACTAAGGCATGGCTCAACAGGCCTTATCAAATGGACCTTATTACCGCAAAGATACTAATGGATCCACCCAAGAAGGAAACTAAGAAATATGGAGAAAGGTCCACAGTGCCTCAATACAAGAAGACCCCAAATCAAAAGCTAAAAATAGTGTATGGGCATTTACGTGCAGTGAATATAATTCTAATCCTAGGCACAAGGCCTAGAAAACTAGGATGAAAAGGAAGATAGATCTTCCTATTGGATCATCACATGTCACTTAAGGGGAAGGCCCTTCCACCTCTGACCTGTCTCCCTCTACCACTAGAGAGGGGAAGAGAACTTATAAAAGAAAGAGATCTTCTGCCTCTCTCTAATTGGAAACCTTACAAGAGGAACTAGAAATGGAAGAGGTACCCTTAGTGAAAAGGACAAGATCTCAAGAAACCTCTCTAAGGAAGAAGGAGATCAAAAGGAAGCAAGAAGTGGCTCCTAAAGAGCATGACAATCCGTTGGATACCTTATGCTTGGATGAATTCATCATGCCTAATTTTGAAGGCCTAGAGGGTTTCATAGACTAGGGGCAGGATACACCCAACTCAACGGTAGGGACTAACATGGGAACACATGCTCCCATCCAACCTCAAGTGATCCTTACTCCACCTTCATCCCAATTCAAAAAACTTGCACTAAACATGCCTATTAAAGGAGTGTATTCTAGCAGTGATGAAAGGACAGAGACTCAAGATATCGATGTTGTCTAGAGCAGAGAAGGGAGTAAGAATACATGAGAGAGTTTAGCTTCAACTCCACCACCTCACATTCCAACTCCACCAAATTCTTCCCACCTCCCATTCTGACTCCACCACCTTCTCTCCCAACTCCCATGCCAACTCTGCCCCATTCTACTTCTACTCCACCACCTACAATGCCAATGTTAACTCTACCACCATCTGTTCCTTTTCCTTTCTCTATCCTAACTCCCCAAGTCTTGATAAGAAAATAAGCTGCATCTCCCTTCAAATCCACACTAGAGGCTATGACTGGCCTTAATGTAGAAAAATCAATCAGTTCCTCCAGAGATGAAGGCCAAGATAAAGGTGAACAACAGGCTGCAATGGAAGAAGAGAAGAGAGAGGAAGAAATCCACAAAGGAGAAATGCATGGGGAGAACATAGAGAAGAAGGTGAACATGGGGAATAATTAGATAAAGAGGAGTGGGTGACCCTAAAATAAAAAATCTTGGATTCAGTACTCCACATCGCCCCATATGAGCCAGTTACTGCCTTTAGTAAACCTACTTGGTTCACTAAAGAGGTTCAACCACAAAAAAATACTTACATAGATGAAGAAGAAGGAGAAGACACAAATATGTTATTTTTAGGATAGGCCTTCCATAAAATAGAGGTTATTATACCAGTAAGGACCATATCTTATGTCACTGAAGACACCAAGGGTTGTTGGAAGGCATAAGTGGCAGTTCCTTCTACTAGCACTTGTCAAGCACAACTCACCCTAGAGGATTATACATTGGAAGTGGTAGATCTGGGAGAACCAACTAGGGAAGGAAGTAAGACCATAGCATCCTTAGGCCTCAAACATGCTCTGGGATTTATGATAAAAGTCAAGGAAACTATTAAGTCCTTGAAAGAGAAGAATGAGGCTATGAAGAAATTAATTCATAAAATGGTGGGTCTCATTGACCCAAGTTTTCCAGAGGCCTCATTACATGTCGTACTAGAGAAGAGAGATACTCCAAAATTTCCAGCAGGTATGACCCCCTCTTTGATTTAGGAAAGTGATGATTGGAAGAATGATCTTAAATAGTTTGGAGAAGGGGTTATCAAACTGGTTTTTAGGCCTTTCAGAGTTATTCTGGTGGAATCCATGTAATGCCCTGCCAGGGAACCCAAGAGATCTTAACCTAAACATGACACTAAGTTCACGAAATAATTTTTTTTTAAATGTTTACAAAAAATATTAATAGCAATGCGGAAGCAACACCATGAAGTACATGACATACATGAAATACAACTCATACATGATTAACATTCCTCGAGGGTTCCTTGATGTAGAATTACTTAAACAAACTAATCTATGAATACAAATATAAGAACTCACATAAGGTTACATAATCTGAAACCAATTACATACATCTCATAATAAAGATTACATATACAACTGATACCATAAGGTATACTACCTAATCAACATCCACTGCACAAGTCGCAGGGTATGTAATAATACATAATAAACAATACAATGCATCCTCCAAGGATGATTACCAATATAAACATATGGTACCAACACATCTCAAGTAACTGAACAAGTCTCCAAAAGACTATGAAGATGAAATTGCAACAAGGAACATCCAAGCATGAAGAAGAATCTGCCAAAATCTCAATGGTAATAAGAATCACTACCACCCGACCACGTGGAACCAAAGGTCCACTCCCACCATGCTGAGGAGATAGTAACAGGCCCATCACACAGGGTATAATACAAGAATACAAACAAGGTACACATGACCTCAAACTCCAATGCAAAGAAAGATCCTGGAAGCACTCTAATCCCAAACAAGGAACACTATACAACACTAGAAGTAACTAACACACGTAGGATAACCTAAGCTGTATATAGGGAAGTGTCATCACATAAGTCCAACCTTGAAGGTAACCCTAGTAGTACCTTTTGACCCTGGCCTCCAAGTGACACTATGTGGCTCGGTGATCCTTTCATGAAGACAAGGATCCCAACTCCCATCTTATCATACGACGACACTCAAGGCATGGGTAAAGAATCAGACATCTTATTAGTTCATTTTAAACCCATTTTAATGTATCATATTTTCACTTATTAAGTAACTTGCCATAGGGTTTACCTAGTAACCGCTTAGGGTCCTCGACCCCCATTGCAAGCCACCTCCCCACTATACACTTAGTTAACGTACCTAGGCTCTAGATCAAAACATGAAGATACACATACTCACAAATCGCATCCTACCCATTCAAGATCACATAGGTTCTCAAATAACCAAACAACAACAACAGTATCCTCATAAGACCATAAAGCACATCACAACAAAATCAGGTTGGGTTTAGGAAATCGGGACTATGACAAACTCATATAATCACAACTGACATCATAATAACATCATATAGAAAAGACAACCCCACCACCTCTAGTTTTTAGTCCTAGGGTCATCTAACCCAACAGATACCCAAAAACATGACTACGAATAGGAATACACAAATTTATTTAATCACGCACTCCAGACACATCATGGAATAATAAATTCATATACAAAAAGAATTTAAATTAAATAAGGTGTTAACGTAGGAATAAACAAATTTATAATTCTCAGTTATTCAAATTCATTTATTCACTAAATTACTATCTAGAAATAATTAAATAATCCACATTGGTAACGTTAACATGTCTTATAGATCTATTTATAAATTCAACATATAAATACATCTACGAAATAATTACCTATTTAGCTATAATTACATCGAGGTGAAATTATAATTTAAATGACATTAATATTAACCCAATACCAATTCCTTCATTTCTTGTAATTAAATAATTTTCATATATTGAAATGTCTCAAAATATATATCTCGTTGATATTGGTATCTAGTTTTATTAAATAAATTTCTTTATGCTAACAAACAGTTAAATAAAATCACATGTTCGTAAGACCTTAAATGACATACCCATAAAACTAAGGCTTTAAAAAAAATAACATTAAATAATTACAACATATATACATCATATTTTAAATAAATTACCACATAGTTAATATCTAATTTAATATATAAATATATATTAATAACATTAATGTATATTATACATATATCTAAACTATATTATATATCATCTAAATTAATTTAAATAAACTAAATCTTATTTTAAATTAAATAAATTAAACACAAAAAAAAACAATCAAATAAAAAAAAATAAACCATAACTTAACCATAACTTTAAAAGGGAGAACTACCTTTTTCTAAAGCAATTTAAATAAACTATTTTTTTTCAATAATATAGGCTTTTATTTTCAATAGAGATCCTAAATAATCAAGCAAAGAGTTTTTCTTTTCCTCTAATACATCCATGATGACAAAACAATGTAAAATGATATATATTTTTTTAATATAATTATTTATCTTTCAAGAGTAGTTTTATTTTGGTTTCAAGCATGCAAATTTAACCAATCTCTTGTTTTCTTCTAGGTTTGATCAGGGGTTTGGGAAAGGACATGGTGAGGGTATAAAATTCATATTTCCATGGCAAGGAGCTACAGATCTGAGGGTCTCAAGCAATTTTAACAACATATATCAATTCTTCCTCAAAGAAGTCTTCCTCCTACAGATCTGAAACCCTAAGGCCCAAAATTGAAA
>MU228551.1:648363-661493 GCA_018584345.1 Thuja plicata
CTTTAATTAAACTTTCAATTAAACATAGGTATTTAATTTAATTTTCAATTAATTAAATACCCTATATTTAATAATTAATTGCAATAATATTCAATTAAATAAATAACATGATAAAACACCCACATAATCACATCAAGCACTAGAAACCAAAAACAGGCAAAATCAAACATAATCAAGGAAAGGGATATATAAATTCCTATCAACTATACGAATTTAGTCAGGGTAGTCAAAACAGATACTTGTCCACTAACTTGGACAATTAGGTTCAGGAGAGGATTTGGACCTAAAAACCATCTCCCCTCTCTTACCATTGAGATTAATGTGATAGGGCACTCTCACTCCTACCAATTCAGGGAAGACGTAGCCCAGTACCTGCAAACTTGTCATCACTAAGATGAACATACATGCATATATCATATGGAAAACAATGGTTGAGACTAGGTTATCGTGTGGATCTCGCCGAAGCAAGTAACTATGACTCTATCACATACCATACCAAGCACATCAAACAGTAATGAAAATATACAATGATCCATGTGTATATAAATCTAAGTTCAGTATTGTCAGAAACCATAACCGAAATGAAATCCTAACATATACATAAGCATCATAAAATAACCATAAATCACATATACACCAATGATATAACATACTAACAATGGATCAATAACATACTAAAATGTAACACATAATATCATCTAAACCATCTGATTAAATCCACACATACATCCAAAATGCCTTAAAGAGTTTGGCATCCAAAAACTGAAAAGAAACCTAGGAGGTGGGTATTACATCCTCCTCCCCTAAAACTAGGCTTACTCCTGGAAGCCTAAAAAAAAGATAGGAATCCAGAAACTAGCTGCTGGACCTCTACTCGTAGAACCACTCACAGGAGCATAGTACACAGGTGGAGAATGATCATATGCTACATACGCCTCATGAGACATACCAACATTACCCACTGTAGGCTCAGAAGCTGCTGGCCTCTGTCCTAAGGACTGCGGTGCATGTTGAGGACAACTAACACCAAAATGTCCAAACTGTCCATAGGTGAAGCAAGCTCCCTTGCTACCACCTTCTCCAACTGAAGGTGCTCTAGACTGCTGAACACTGCCCCTACTGACATCCTCATACACACTCTATGCTGGCTGAACCGACCAATTGTGCTTACTATGTTGAATGTCATGAAAGTTCCTAATCCGAGGACCACTAAAAGAAGAAGGATTGTTTCCTCCTTGTTGATAAGACTAACTACCATTTGGAATGGTAGATGGACCTCTCACATTCCCAGTTCCCTAAGAATGATTACCTCCAACAATAGAAGTAGGTGCTCTCGAGTGCACTCCTGAATGACCACCATAGCCCAATGCTAGATTCTACTCTGCAAGGGTAGCTTTAATGACCGCCTCCCTGAGGGACGTAGGCTCAAAGAGTCTAACTTCCCCAATGATGCGTTCATTCAGCCCCCTAACAAAGTGCTGAACCATAAGAGCCAAATCCTCACCATATCCAACATACTATTTGAGCTCAAAGAATCGACGCTCATACTCAACCACTGACAGGATCAACTGCCTCAATTTTTGGAACTCATCAGCCCTCTGCTGCCTCCACTGAACAGAGATGAATCTCTCTCTAAAATGCTCAAGGAAGAGTTCCCATGAAATGGTGTCCATCTAAAGACTCAAATTCTTCTCCTCTATCTTCCACCACATCACTGCAAAATTGGAGAGTTGCATTACTGCATACCTAACTTTAGTATTGCTACTAAAGGGATGCATAGAAAAAATTCTCTCTAATGCAATAAGACAAGTCTCAGCCTCAAATCCTGTTCCTTTTCCATCAAAGGTAATAGGTGGAACTCTCATGAGATCCCTCATGTGGTTTTCTAACACAACCTCAGGATCCACTTCAATAGTCCTCCTTGGAGGGCTCCTAGATCTCTCCCTCTCTACTCTACCTTGCCCCAGAATAAGGTTCAGAAACTCCTACAACAACTGCCTAATACCTGGCTCCTCTGGACTAGCTTGACGCTCTTCCCTCTACTCATCTCTGTTATCTTGATGAACACTCATGGAAGGATTGTGGTCCCTACCCCTTCCACGGGCACCCTCTCAGCCTCTACCACAACCTCTAGCGGATCTAGCTTCAGGCATGATTCCTAAATCAACTAGAGAATCAAACCATAACTCAGATCCAACATCAACCCAATAACACCCAAAAGAAATCAATAATCATAAAGCAATGGTTTTAAATACATTAGAGTTTTATGTCTATGTTTGTTTCAATTTTTAAAATCAAAAGACAACTAATGGGCAATATACATATTTCCCAGAGCTCCCAGTGTAGAAACGTGGGCTCTGATACCAAGTGTAATGCCCCGCCAGGGAATCCAGGAGCACTTAACCTAAACATGACACTAAATTCATGGAATAATTTTTTTTTTAAATGTTTACAAACAGTATTAATAGCAATGCGGAATCAACACAATGAAGTACATGACATACATGAAATACAACTCATACATGATTAACATTCCTCGAGGGTTCCTTGATGTAGAATTACTTAAACAAACTAATCTATGAATACAAATATAAGAACTAACATAAGGTTACATAACCTGAAACCAATTACATACATCTCATAATAAAGATTACATATACAATTGATACCATAAGGTATACTACCTAATCAACATCCACTGCACAAGTCGCAGAATATGTAATAATACATAATAAACAGTACAATGCATCCTCCAAGGATGATCACCAATATAAAAATATGGTACCAACACATCTCAAGTAACTAAACAAGTCTCCAAAAGACTATGAAGATGAAACTACAACAAGGTACATCCAAGCATGAAGAAGAATCTACCAAAATCTCAATGGTAATAAGAATCACTACCACCCGACCACGTGGAACCAAAGGTCCACTCCCACCATGCTGAGGAGATAGTAACAGGCCCATCACATGGGGTATACAACAGGAATACAAATAAGGTACACATGACCTCAAACTCCAATGCAAAGGAAGATCCTGGAAGCACTCTAATCCCAAACAAGGAACACTAAACAACACCAAAAGTAACTGACACATGTAGGATAATCTAAGCTATATATAGGGAAGTGTCATCACATAAGTCCAACCTTGAAGGTAACCCTAGTAGTACCTCTTGACCCTGGCCTCCAAGTGACACTATGTGGCTCAATGATCCTTTAATGAAGACAAGGATCCCAACTCCCATCCTATCATGTGACAACACTCAAGGCATGGGTAAAGAATCATACATCTTATTAGTTTATTTTAAACCCTTTTAATTTATCATATTTTCACTTATTAAGTAACTTCCCAATGGGTTTACCTAGTAACCGCTTAGGGTCCTAGACCCCCATTGCAAGCCACCTCCCTACTATACACTTAGTTAACCTACCTAGGCTCGAGATCAAAACATGAAGATACACATACTCACAAATCACATCCTGCCCATTCAGGATCACATAGGTTCTCAAATAACCAAACAACAACCACAGTATCCTCATAAGACCATAAAGCACATCACAACAAAATCAGGTTGGGTTTAGGAAATCGGGACTATGAGAAACTCATATAATCATAATTGGCATCATAATAACATCATATAGAAAATACAACCCCAACACCTCTGGTTTTTAGTCCTAGGGTCATCTGACCCACCAGATACCCAAAAACATGACTACGAATAGGAATACACAAATTTATTTAATCACGCACTCCAGACACATCATAGAATAATAAATTCATATACAAAAAGCATTTAAATTAAATAAGGTGTTAACGTAGGAATAAACAAATTTATAATTCTCAGTTATGCAAATTCATTTATTCACTAAATTACTATCTAGAAATAATTAAATAATCCACATTGGTAACGTTAACATGTCCTATAGATCTTGTTGACGGGGTTTTGCTGACCGGGTCCGCCAATAGTCATAAGTTGCCACCGGGTTCCGGGGAAATCGGCCAACTTCACCTGCAAAGGTTGTCCGGGGGAAATAAATCCTCCGGGCCTTCAAGCACCTGGGTTTCAGGTCACGATGGTACAGGGCTCGGTTGGGAGAGGTGACTTTTTTCAAGGGGGATAGCTGGTTTCTTCAACTCATTCTTCCAAAGATTCAATATGGTAAGGGCTTCCCAAAGTATTCTACACTTAGCAAATAAAATGAAAATGATCCTGCAGGGTTAGAAGTATTTCATCTAACTATAGTCATGTCGAAATGTCCAGACATCAATAATACTCTGATAAAATACACTAAATACCGAAGAAATACATAACCATCAGCTAGCATTTTATCAGTAGCAAGAGGAAAGAGTTCGTTAATCTACTTTAACATACCAGAGTAAGAGACATACAGAACATTAAAATATGAAATACCATTAACTCAGAAGCAAGAGTGCCAACAAAATCATTGCCAAGAATCCTTCCTTCTTCATTAATATTCGGTCCAGAAAGCACTGGTGCGTGATACAATGGTGGCTCCAGGGGAGCATCTAACTACCAAGAACAGAATAATGGAGCATTGAGCTCTGCAACTAAAACCAGAAACTACTTCGCTATTGCTATGGACAACAAAATCATCAATTTTGCCGACCCTTGGAAATTGGCTGTTTTGCCTATTTATACAACTCTTTGCTAACCCTAACCCTATTTACATCATGCTTTAATAAAATACAATATCTGGGGGCCGGTACTACCTGCGCCACCCTAAAAAAGACCTGAAGACGGAATAGGTCTGTCATGTCAGAAGAATAAGATAAGAATATACATCAGAAGAATTGGTCTTGAGAAGAGAGCCAGAGAGGAGAGAGAAGAAAGCAGGTCCCTCAAGGACCGAGGCTACATACCTCATAAATGGGAAATGCGGTGCCCAGTCTTCAATGTGCCAGATGTACCCTTGAGTGGTGCCTCAAGAAGACCACCCTGTCAGAAGGCCAACTGCCGAGCTGACGCACCTTGATGTGCCCAACTACCTTCTGAAAATCTTATTAACCACCTCCGAAAGTGACCGGTCGGCCTTGGGGACCGGGACACAGATCACTTTAAAGAATACAAAATTTTGGATCTGGGAACTTACATCCCAAAAAGAATAAAGAATACTCCATGTGAGTTTTTCCCCAGCCTCCGGAGAAAGCTTAGGGTTGCTTGTTATCGTTGAAGGCCTGAAGGAGGTGGGAAATGTCGTCTTCATCTACATTCTTCAGGCTGGCCCTTCTGTGCTTGGCTACTTCAACTTGTTCCCCCAACTCCAGAACATTTTCTTTAAATTCATTTGCCATCCTTGCTGCATCACGGCCCTTAAGTATCATTTCGGTTAATTTTGTTATTTGGGCCCCGTCTATCCCTCCCGAGGATTGATATCGGGATTGCATTATTTCATCAAAACTCCCCAAAACTGAATCTTCGGGGGTGTACGTATCTGTACTAAGGGGATCAGCCCTGAAAATCTTTATTACATAAGAATTGAATAAATTAGAAGGATATTTTACACTGTGTACTTTTTCTTGCAAGGACTCTACCAGTTGCTTGGTTACCTCCAATGTGAGGTCAAGTCTGGCGTGCTGAGTCCTTACAAAATCAAATGATTCCTCACCCAAAATTTTGGATTCAAAAATTATGTCTTCTCCCAAGGTGAGGAGCTCTTCAAGCTCTACCTTCCACGCCTGGTAATTTTCGGCGTTGCTCTCCCACTGCTCAATAAGTTTCTCTGCCTGGTGAATAATTTTCCTGGCCATGTATAAGTCCGGGAGAGTGGACGCAAGGAAACATCAGGTGTTTCCTATCTGTAGGGCTACCCATTCATCTACATCTTGGGCCTTCTTCTTCATTACCCGCAGGGAGTCTATGTCACTCTGCGGTATTTCTTCTGATGCGGAGGTCTCTGGAGGAGCGGCATTGAGGGGTCAGGCCAGCTCGGTAAGCAACCCCATAAGGTTTTCATTCTTCTCTTTCTCAGCCTTGAGCCTTTGGGCCTCTTTTTCATATCGGGCTTCAACTGCCCTTGCTGCCTCCTTAAGCAAGTCTACCTCACCTTACTTTCCTCTTTTTCCGAGGGACACCTCTGCAATATTGTAATCTGCGGGATCTGCGATTCCTTCATCGATGTCTAGGGGAGGTGTTGCTACAATGACAACTGTCTCTCCGCCCGGCCCAGTTCACAGAGTATGAACTATCTGGGCTTTCTTCGCCTTTGGCAGGGCCTGAACTTGGGCCATCATTTCGGCCAGGGAGAGAGGAACCACAGGAACTGACTGAGCTTTTCTCTTTTTTCTCTCTACCAGCCACTGAGGTGGGAGAGGTGGCCTTCCTACCAGAATATGTTCTCCTGATTCTCTCCCGGTGTCCTATTGTTGTTGCTCCTCTCCAATGGGGACTTCATCCGTCCTCCCTACCTCAACCTTTTCTGTAGCAGTATTCTCTTTGTCAACCTCCATCTCCTCAGCCTTGTCCTGCACGTTTATTGTTGGGTCTGGACCCTAGTAGGCTTCTTCAGGGATTTCCTCTTCAAGCTGCTCCTCTTCTTCTTCTTCTTTTTCTGCCAGGGCTTCTTCCACTGTTGGCAGTAGGGGAGGTATTGGGCCAAGATTCAGAGTTTGGGCCGCTGTGATAACCTGCCCGAAGGTCACCCCCGGGGGTGGCCTTGGGAACGCGGCGGTTGGGTTTACGGTTGTTCCCGAAGGTCTGGTTCCCCCAGAAAATGTCATTTGTTCACCTAGTTTTAGTTGGTCCACTCCCGGACCTTGCGTTTCTGGAGCCCCAGAGATAATTTTTGGCTCTGACTCCTCTTCTACCTGCTGCTCTTGTTGTGCAGCCTCTTGTCCCAAATCTTCTTGATCTGCCGCCTCCTGTTCTTTCTTCGGGACTTCTGCCCCTTCTTGTGTATCGTCCCGCTGCAAATTCCTGAATTCATCAGTTGCAAATAAGTCAAATTCCTCTTCTGGAGGGGGACTGGCTGGGACTTCTTCCTGTTCTGCTTCTTTCTCCAGTTCCGGGGAACTGGAAGAAAGGATCTCTACTTCTTGGGGGAGGGAAGCCCTTGGCGCTAGTACCGGCTCTGCCTTAGCCTATTTGACGTGCTTCCTCTTCCTCCAGGTAATCAGAGGTGGCCCTGCATCGGCAATTGCTGCTGCCTCCATGGGATCCACCCCCATTGCCTTGACCATTAGGGCTGCTAGCGACGGGGAGGAAGGAGGATGAATTGGTCCGGCCATGAGCAGGGGAGTGGTAAGCCTCATTATTAACTGCTCCCTCATTTGTTGGGAGATTGCCACAGATTGCTTAATCTGCTCATGTATGGGGACTTCTTGTGCGGAGGGGGTTATAGCTATTCCTTTTTCTTTATCTGCACCTTGCAAAGAAGTCCCGGCCCCCGGGGTCAATCTTGGTACTGGTGGAGGGGTTAGCCTTGGTGCCGGCTGGGCTGTTCAACGAGTACTCTCAGGACACACTTTCTTGAAGTAGGCATGGCTTCACTCCACTACTTCCCAAGTGAAGTCCTCAATTATGGGCCCCTCCTGGGTGGCTCAATCCATTGCCGGCAGTGCCATTTTATCGATCCCCTTTTCTTTGTACTGGGGATCTATGGTGGGGGCGGCGTTAGAAAAGCCCAGAGGGAATCTCTGGAGCTTCAATTCCTGCATCATTTCAGCTGTCATTCTGATGTAATGTCATCTTCACACATCCACGTCATCTTGGAAATCTACCCAGAAGTCCTCCATGTGTATTTGATGGGGCTTCAAAGCCCGGGGCATTGCCGTTGCTATTTTCCCATTCGGATCAAAGTTCCTCCGTGCCAGATAGAATTCCTGCAAGTTATAACTTTTCATCTCGTGGTCTACCTCCCTCGTGGTGGCCAGACTGCAGGTGTAGTTCCCACAGGTGATTGGGAACGAGACGTTGGGGACCTTCTTAAGGGCAAAGAAGGTGTGTAACTCTAGCATTTGTCTGCAATATTCCAACAGCATGATCTTGTCCCCGCAGTGCCTGGGCAACAAGTAGGGTTTTTCAGAGAAGCCGACGACCCTAATGTATGTATGCTGCTGGAACTAAATGTAGTAGTGCCCATAGCTACTAACTAACTTCATCACCTCAGTGGACAGGCGGTATCCAGCATCCCGGGTGGGTGTGAGAAGATGGTAGTAAACGAATGCATCATTTACTCGGCAAAAACTGGGGAAGCTGGCCTCCTATTGAATCTGTGGGAAATGGTCCCACGGTGCTTTTTGTCCCGGGCCAATCCTGAGTACTCCGTCAGTGAGCAGGCCGTTGGAGTGGGGCCTCTGCTAGGCCAAAGCCCAGAAAACATAAGAAGACATGTAGAACTTCTTCTTCTGGTTCAACTGCAAGAATTGGGAGTCGACATGATTGGAGATTATTTTCGCCCAGTCAAAAAATTCTCCCTTAGTGGAGATGTCGAGGAGGAAATAGTACATCCATTTGGCGAACAACTGGGCGAAGGGTTGCCCAAATACCTGGGCCAATGCTATCATCCCCATTTGGATGCTCTCCTTGAATTCAGAGTGAGGGATATCTATTTTCATTCACTTTGGGTCCCTCTTTGGGGACTTGAGCCAGTGGGTATTCATATACACCCAGGCAACATCCTCCAATTGTGTAAATTGTTTCAAGGTGTCAGTCCTTGTGACTACCGTGGCCCTGTCAAATTGTGGGATACCCAGGCCTACTTGGAAAGTGACTGGGTCGAGCGACACCAGTGGAGTGGGGTATCCCATGGGTTCTGCAGCTGCGAGCATAACAGCCCAGACAGAAGAGTTGTAGTTGGCTGCCAATGTTAGAACAAGCTCCGGAGACTGCGTGGAGCATGGGAAGCATGCTGCCTGGAGGATTCTGGAACCCCCGACATTGATTGCAAGTTTGTCTCCAGCATGTCGCTGGATGTGCATTATCTTTACCAGGGCCTTCATTTCTACCCAAGTCCCGACACTGGTGTCGGTCATCAGTTTTATCTTGGACTCAATCTTTGAGCCCACAATCTCATTATCTTGTACAAACTTCATGGTGAGGGGCAGCTTCGCTAGGGCCTTCTCCATTTTTGACTTTGTTGTTGTCCTAGTCTCTGTTGTGGTTGGTAGTTCCAGACTTCTGAGAGGAGATGATGCAGATGCCTTAGACATATTTGGAAGATAATTCTAGGAACCTGCAAAACAAATCGATCGTCAGAACATGTTTATCAAAATAATTATTCCGGGGTCCGGGAAATCTTACCACCGTGATGCTTGCCTTTCCTGAAAAGTTAGTTTTATGCAAAGATACCCGAAAATCAAATGTAAACTTTAGGTATCACACATCTGGGTCCGGGGGTTTTATCACACTTGGTAAGGACACCGGATGTGTGGTGGTAAAAATGCCCGAAGCCCAGAGAAATGACCATTAACAAGGATATATGAAAAGGCAAGTTGTCAAACCCATGTGGGCGCCATGTGCGTTAGCATTAAATAGATGTGATGGCGATGACGGCGGAGCCAACTGTCTGAACGTGCAAAAAGGGAAAGCCACTTGGCTGTAAGTAATTACGCACATGGGAAATAAATGGGGTTCTGACAGCCTTGATGGAGGAGAGAGAAAATTGCCTGTTTGAAACCAGCCGAGAGCCGAGTTTCAAACAGGTGGTTTTCTACCTCGAAAGCGAGTTCGAAGGCGAAAACCAGAAGCAAAGGTGACTCGACCAGCTTGTCGAGTTACTTGGAAGGATATACACGAGGCTGAGGGGTATACACAAAGAATGGAAGGAGATATATAGGGGTTTTACAACTATAAACATATATACATGAATAAACAATGGGAGGACTCCCGTGGGAAAACCAGACAAGGCAGAAACAAATATATAGCTATTTACATAATATACACCATTTACATACTTTACATTATTTACAGACAGACCACTATTTACATGATTTACATTATTTATAGACAAACAACCGCTGCACAGAGGGTGGACAACCCTCTGGCAGAGCCGACCCATCAACGGGTGGCAAAAACCAGAAACAAAGGACCGAACCAGACAAAACACAGAGAAGCAAAGCAAAACCAGACAAACAAATGGAAACCAAAAAAAAACAGAGAAAACCAGAGAGGAGGGAAAGCAGAAAAACCAACCTGAAAATGCAGAAAGGCGGAAGAAAGGGAAGATTACCATGGGAGCTCGAGTTGTCAAACTGTTAGAATCACCACCATGAAGCACTCGTGAATGCCTGAGAACGCAGAAGGTGTTAAGCTTTGATTATCACAAATTCTCTGCAAGCATGCTGTTAATTGTTCTAAAATCGCTCTAATTCGCTCTAAGTGCTCGAAGGTTTTAATCACGGTAAGTGTGAAAGTGACAGATAAAACCTATTTATACCCGCGGTAAACATTAATCCTTCGCCTTCCGATGATCTCCTGACCGGAAAAACCTCCAGACGTCGGGCCCGGGGATTTCTCACGATGATATGCCTAAGAACATCACGACGAAGAATCTCGGAGTCCGAAATCTGGTTCCCAACAAAAGGCAACCTTCGGGACTGGAATCCCGGAGGAGAAAACCAAACAAGAAAATGACACGCTGGGGAAGAAAACCCCGGAGAAAGAAAACAAAAAGGGAAAGAAAGACAAGGCAGAGCCGCAAACAAAAGCAAAAAGGGGGACCCAACATTTTGCACACAAAATGTAGGGACGGGGATGCAGGGCATAACAGATCTATTTATAAATTCAACATATAAATACATCTACGGAATAATTACCTATTTAGCTATAATTACATCGAGGTGAAATTATAATTTAAATGACATTAATATTAACCCAATACCAATTCCTTCATTTCCTGTAATTAAATAATTTTTATATATTGAAATGTCTCAAAATATATATCTCATTGATATTGGTATCTAGTTTTATTAAATAAATCTCTTTATGCTAACAACCAATTAAATAAAATCACATGTTCGTAAAACCTTAAATGACATACCCATAAAACTAAGGCTTTAAAAAAAAATAACATTAAATAATTACAATATATATACATCATATTTTAAATAAATTACCACATATTTAATATGTAATTTAATATATAAATATATATTAATAACATTAATATATATTATACATATATCTAAACTATATTACATATCATCTAAATTAATTTAAATAAACTAAATCTTATTTTAAATTAAATAAATTAAACACAAAAAAAAACAATCAAATAAAAACTTTTTTTAAGTGGGGGGGTCTCGGTCCCACCCACGCGGACCCCAGGACAGTGGGTACCGCGGTCTGCCGCGGCCCACTGTATAGTGGGTACCGCACGGTCAGACCCGCAGCCCACTATGACAGTGGGGACCGTAGCCCCCGCGGCCCACTGTGACTGTGGGTACCGTGCGGCGGCTGGCCCCACAGGGGGGGCAGGGGGAAGTGGTGGCCCCCGCCTCCAACTACAAATTTTATTTTATTTTATTTTTGTTTTTCTTTCTAAATAACATTTGATAATTTAAACCCTCGTTTAATCATTTACAATACTTTAATAATAAATAATTTTTATTTATTATTATTTTTTTTGCTGGTGTTAATTAATAACACTGTATTATTATTTGTTTTAGAAAACCAGCAAGTTCTTTTCCCTTTTAATTTATTTTTTAAACCATAACTTTAAAAGGGAGAACTACCTTTTTCTAAAGCAATTTAAATAAACTATTTTTTTTCAATAATATAGGCTTTTATTTTCAATAGAGATCCTAAATAATCAAGCAAAAATTTTTTCTTTTCCTCTAATACATGCATGATGACAAAAACAATGTAAAATGATATTTTTTTTTAATATAATTATTTATCTTTCAAGAGTAGTTTTCTTTTGGTTTCAAGCATGCAAATTTAACCAATCTCTTATTTTCTTCTAGGTTTGATCAGGGGTTTGGGCAAGGACATGGTGAGGGTATGAAATTCATATTTTCATGGCAAGGAGCTACAGATTTGAGGGTCTCAAGAAATTTTAACAACATATATCAATTCTTCCTCAAAGAAGTCTTCCTCCTACAGATCTGAAACCCTAAGGCCCCAAATTGAAAACTCATACACATCAATTGAAAACCCTAATGCCCCTTAAAATTTTAACACCCAAAAAAATGAAACCCTTTATGCCCACAAACACAAATCTAACATGCAAGCTTGAAGGAAAACACAAATTGATACCAAGATCAAATTTTTCAGCTCTAAATGAAGGAAAACACTAAATACTTCAAACAAGGAAGATCACACAAAAGGTTCCTAGCTTTCAGATGCATGGAAGATAGGGATCTGAAAACTAGAATTCAAAAGATGAAGACCCTACCTCAATAACTGATGAGAAGCACAATTTCCCTAAAATCCAAGCAAGAAGAATCCACAAATCCAAGCAATCTCTCTCTCAAAATCTCAATCACCTGGTTTCTCCTTCTCCCTGATTGAACAACCTCTAAAAAAGCTTCCAATCCAAAGATATAGATATCCCAAGCAATTAGGTTTCCAAAAGTGAAAACCCTAAAGGGAAAATAAATTCTCTAATTATTAATTAACATAATTCTTTTATTTTCAATTCCACTTAAAGCATGCAAAACTCAACTTAGGAATATAAAAGCAAAGTGTTAAATTGAAAATGTATAAGAGATAATTTTAATTAAATTAACCAATTAGCCATGCAACTAAATATTTAATTAAGCAAAAAGGCTCATTTACTCGAATATTCAATTAATTATTGAATTAAATATTAATATTCAAGAATTGCACTTTAATTAAACTTTCAATTAAACATAGGTATTTAGTTTAATTTTCAATTAATTAAATACCCTATATTTAATAATTAATTGCAATAATATTCAATTAAATAAATATCATGATAAAACACCCACATAATCACATCAAGCACCTGAAACTGAAAACATGCAAAATCAAACATAATTAAGGAAAGGGATACACAAATTCCTATCAACTATACGAATTCGATCAGGGTAGTCAAAACAGATACTTGTCCACTAACTTGGACAATTAGGTTCAGGATAGGATTTGGACCTG
The DNA here is from genome assembly GCA_018584345.1 of Thuja plicata. Lineage (NCBI taxonomy): Eukaryota > Viridiplantae > Streptophyta > Pinopsida > Cupressales > Cupressaceae > Thuja > Thuja plicata. The sequence continues at coordinate 661,436 of MU228551.1, forward strand.
AAAACTATCTCCCCTCTCTTACCATTGAGATTAATGTGATAGGGCACGCTCACTCCTG